>SRLM01000098.1:61060-154963 GCA_015708895.1 Populus ilicifolia
ATACGGAAATGCGTTGACAAATCCTGCTTTTGATCAATGGCTGCGAGGTGGCGTTCCCTGAAATCTTAGTACTCAGGTGGAATGTGCTCCCCAAGCTTTGCCGACAGAGAGAGCTACCTCAGCCTGCAAGAGTCCATAATTTGCTGGGCCAGAGAATAACTAGGGTTTGTGGGTTGGAGTCCACAAAGAGGGGGAGAAATACTGTTGTCTGAAACTCGTATGTAGCCAGCTGGTTATGTGAACGATGGAGGTTGGAGACCAATGCTGTGTGCCTTGAAGCAAGTAGCAATTGGTAAACGAGTTTCTTGAGCCGATGAAAATTAAGTGTGTTAAAAAAGAACGAAGATGAAAAAAATAATGCTATTTTAGGACTGTCAATAGTTGCTTCGAGAGACAAATACAAGGCTGGAAAAAAAAAAAAAAACCCCCATCAAAAGTAATAAAATATATTCATATTTAGGTTTAAAAACATTTTTCTTTTAATTCTCTCTTTCCTTGTTTATATCTTCCTGATATGAAGAAATGACGACTACGTCAGTATTCTAGGATTTCTCTAAGATTCCAGAGAAATCTAACTAAACTCAGTTCCTAAAATATTATAATAAAGAATATGAATTTAAAATCAAATCTTAGCATGAGTACATTCTTTCTGATATGATAATGATGATGATGATATTCATATCTAATTTTATTAGTCTCATAAAAAATCATTTTGTTTTTTTTTCTCATAGAAATATTTCTTTTATTTATAGATATAGTTTCATTTAGAGAGAAAAAGGGAGATATTTAGACTGGTTTATAGGATTTATCATAGTTATACATATAGACAAATAAAATTAAAAAGTAAAAAACATAATTGGGTGATGGGCCTGGTGAGCCATCACCCACGTTAAATTCAATGGGTCAGGTTTTTCCTGCTCCTAATTTGTTAGTCAAACTGGAACCTATTAATTTCATCCATGTCATATGAAAGCATCAAACAGTGGGTATAATTTAATGTCAAGAGAAACTTTTTAAGTTTTTTAGAGATTTCAGAATATCAATGGTGGATTTCGATCCTCTTTGAAATATAATCTATTATGTTTCATTTAATTATTTTTTTTTAAAAAACTGAAGAATATAATTTTCTTTTAATTGGCTCCTATCATAAAGTCAAATTCACCTTCTACAGTAAAAAGGTAGCTTTATAACTAATCTGTATTTATGATGAAAATTAAGGATAAAATAGTAAGGTTCTGAGCCATGCATGATTACTAAGATTATACATTTGTGTGGTTGAATTTAATGCTATAATAATGGTTGAACATAAATAATTTCTTGGATATTATAGATTTAATGCTTCATGTTTACCTTTATTTAATTAATTAATATATATTCACTCTATTTTGTGTGTAATAAAAACACACTTTTTATATGAAAAATTATCTTATTTTTTTTTAAAGAGAGATACCAATCATTTAAAATTTATCAGATCTATATTTTACTATTTCATAGAATTTATGAAAATTTAATTTGGTTTTCTTTTATATACAAATCATTTTATCTTTAGATTATGGAAGGCAATGAAAGGATTGCTTGGGTTTAAAATGGGAATTAGTGTTGTTTAAATGTCAATAAATGTAAATTTATTCAAAGAGTATTTATTTTTGCGTTTTATTTTTTATAAAATATCATTTTTTTTATATATTCAAATTAAAATTTTCTACTATTTTTAAATTTTTTTGATGTGTTAATATAAAAAATAAAAAAATATTTTTATATATTTTCAAACAAAATTATGCTTTAAAACAATTATTATAATAATAGCACTCAAGCTCCAAGTGATAATGTTTATATATGCATGGATGCGGGTATCTTATCTTATCTTTCTTTTTATTTAAATATAAAAAGTATTTTCCGATTAGTTTGCGCGTGAATCAAGACTTTAAGTGCTCCCGCCTTACATTTATTTTACTTCGTGGGTATCCCACTTTATTATTTGAAATTCATATAAAAACTTCATGATTGTTTCTCCATATCTCTCTCTATAAATGCAACTTTGTCGGTTCGGTTATTATGTTTTAATCATATATTAGCCATTAGTTAAATCTCTTTTATTTTCTCAACTTTAAACCTTCATGAAAGGAAAATAAATAAATTTATCTGGTTACATTTGCATGTTCAAATTCCATATAAAAGTGGAGCAATAGATGTTTTGATAATGAAATTTCTTTTTCTTACGCTGAAGAAAGAATTTTAATCTGATAATTTTCGTAAAACTCCTCCATGTTTTTATTGCGATTGCGATTGTTCTATTATATTTATAATATTTTTATTTTATTTAAAATATAATTATTTTAATATTTTACGATATCAAAAGATATTATTAAAAGATATACGTTATTATTACGAACGAGTTTTAATACCAATTTATATAATTGCATGGGTTAATAAAATTATTCTCATTTGTGGAATTTTTTTATTTTCTTGATTTTTTATTTGAGAAATATTACACATGTTGTTTTTTAAAAGAAAAAAGATGTAAGTTAAAGCTACGTATGACAACCACCAATGTGAATATTAATCGTATCTTTAACTTTTCAAAAATTATTTTTACATTAGAAGTTGATTTCACAACATATTTTGTTTAGCAATTAAGTCTCATAAGTTGCATTCACATGCTTCTACACACACACACAGTGTAAGTTTGGAACCAATTCGAAGAGGCATGTTCTAAGAGTTTTTGGTTAAGATATACTTTATAAGAAATAGATAATTTTTAATTACCTGTTTTTGTCTAAAATTATTTGGTTAAAATATAATTTGCTTTTCAAATAGAAATTTAATATATATATATATATATCCAAAATATAACAATTAATTACTTTTATTAATTTTGTTAATGTAAATTTCATATTGTCATATAAGTACAATGCAATATCCAAAACACAATGTAGTATAACAATATTAAATATATGTTTTGATGTAGTTTAATATTTTAAACCAGAGAAAATGAGCAGTATGCACCTGATCTTTGTTTCCATTTAAATCTAAGAATGTTTTAGATAGCCGTAGGATCAAATACGAGCCCTTAATTTAAATTCTTGAGATTAGGTTTTAACAAAAGATAGAAGATCTTAATCCATAGTATATCCGAACAAAGAAAGATTGGCCTCCCCGTGTACCATACCATAAGAAAACAAGACTATGCTATGTTACGGGTTAAAAGAGATATATATATATATATATTGAGGGCACTCGCAAGGTGTAAATCAAGCCTTCCTTTTATTTTAATTAACTGAGAAGGGACCTCTCACATTCTTCTACAATCCATTCCATAGCATTCATATCCCCAAATAATATCAAAAACATCAGAAACCCTTTTCATCTTTGGATCTCCTCTGCTAGGGTTTTGCTCCTGCTCCTGCTCTCGTAAGTCTCATATTCCTCCTCCACCTTTGCTTTCACATACCGAATCTACTTGTTTTGTTACTTCCCTCTGTCTCTGTTTCCCAGGGCGAGTGTTTTGGTTTTTATTTTCAAAATTTCTTGTCTTACTAATTTGTTGCATGTATCCTCTACTCTACTCTTGTTAGAATTCTAAAAGATTTGGTCTTTTATTGTTGATGACCCAGTTGACAAAACCGCCGATTTAGCTTAGATTGCTAGCTTTTATTAGCTATCACCTTTGGTTTCATTAGTGGGATTATTGAGCTAACGTGAAGTGAATGGATAAATTTTAGTTTAGGTTTTTTTTAACTCCAAATGAAATCCGATATTTTACTGGAAATGCTTCTTTTTATTTATTATTATTGTTATTATTATTTTTTGCAATTAAATTGTAGGGAGGAGAGTATTTTTTAATCCCATGGCTTGTTTTTATTTCAAATTATTTCTCCTCTATGCTTGCAAGCAGGAATCTTGCTTTTTCCCTTATTGGCTTGCTACCCGCTTCATTTTATCTGTTAATGCCATCTTTAACAAACTGATTTTAAGCTTGTCATTTTGAATGATTTAACCTCCCTTTCTTTTGTTGTTGAGACTATCAGAGTTGAAATTCATTTTCCCTTTCTTTTTACTGCATATCCTCATATTTCTTTTGGTTCTCCATGTTTGTCTGTGATAATCATAATGAACTTATCTAGAAATGTATGTTTGATATAAGCTTGAGATGGGATTGTTTTGGACATGAGGAACAATTTAACGACAATTCCATCCAGTTAATTTTACTGCTGCTCTCAATTATGCATTTAGGTGATTCCTGTTTTCATTTTTCACTTGCTGATCGTGGACATGTTAGTTGGATGTGAGATGGCTAGCTAGGCTTTGAGCCTTTTGCTGAATGTAACTTTGGTATAAGTGATCAATGCATTGAGAGCCTGACATTTTATGTTCTTGATTCTTTGTTTCCGGGATAAAAATATCACTGAGACTCTATTAATGCATAAATCAGAGAAAACGCAGTGTCCTGTTGTGTCATAGGTTGTTTCTGATGTGCATGATTTAAATTTTTAACCCTCGGTTACCTTCCTTTAAGGATACACTGTAGTGGTATATACAATTTTTTTAATGGGTTGAAGTAATGAAGTCTTAGAAAAAAATGAGTGCATAAGAAATTGCAAGTTTATTGTTCGATTGTGTATTTTTGATTATTAGCCTGCTCTGCAAGTTAGAAACTCTTTGTGCTCGTATGCTTTGGCATTTATTTGATGGTCCTATGACGAGAAAGATAAAATCAGTTGATATGCAGGTTTCATCTTTACTATCTTGTGGGGACAACAGTTCATAAGGTTAAGGTTTTTGGCTTTGTTTAACAATGGGGGATGCAGAAAATGCCCTTCCTTCTTCTAAGAAGAGGGCTGCTGGCAGTGAGATCTCCAGAGACAACCCTGGTCTTGATGATGATGGCTCTGTCGAGCAAGAAACTGGAACTTTCAAGAAAGCCAGTGATGAGGTACTGGCAAGAAGAAAAATTGTGAAAGTTCGTCGCAGTCAAACCACTTCAACTCCATCATCCAATCCATTTGCTGGCATTCGCCTGGTTCCTCCGACTGAGCCAATTGCAGCCCCTGCTGTAGCGACTATTGAAGTAGTTGGTGCCAGGCAGCAAGTGTCAGAAGAAGGCCAAAGTGATACTTGTGAGGAGGTTGAAAAGGGTAAAGGTGAGAAGAGTGAGCTGTCAGAGAGTGAGATTATGCCTGGCAAGACTGATGAGCGAGTGGCTGAGACTGCTGTGGACAAGGTGAGCGTCGAAGACAAGGGAGAAGCTGTAGATAAACCAGTGACTGAAATTTCTGAAGATGAGGAGAAGAGTAAGGAGTCAGAGGGCAAGACTGATGAGCCAGATGCTGAGACTGCTGTGGACAAGGTGAGCGTGGAAGATAAGGGAGAAGCTGTAGATAAGCCAGTGACTGAAATTCCTAAAGATGAGGAGAAGAGTAAGGAGTCAGAGGGCAAGACTGATGAGCCAGTGGCTGAGAATGCTACTGAAAAGGAGAGTTCAGAAGACAAGGGAATTAATAGTGCAGTCAATGAGGCAACTGAATTGAAGGTAGATAATGAGAAACCAGCCAAAGATGAGACTGAGAAAGAAAATGCAGGAGGTGATGACACAGAAAATCAAGATAAGAAGGATAATGGTAATGAAATTGTTTATCCAAGCGCCGAAGGTGCCCCTCTGAACTCATTCCAACAGCTTTCAAGTAGCCAAAATGCTTTCACAGGGCTTGCTGGAACTGGGTTTTCCACAGGTACATTCACCTTTGGTTCAGTTCCTAAGGATGGTTCTGTACTGGTTAGTGGTTCTGGTTCTCTGTTTGGGAAGAAAAATGAACAACCTTCATTTGGATTTGGTCTCTCTAACAATGGAAGTTCTTCACTGTCTTCTATTGTCTCAAAGACCGAGGGGAGTGGTTTTCCATCTATGCAGGAGGTTCCAGTTGAGACAGGGGAAGAGAATGAAAGAGTGGTTTTCTCTGCTGATTCAGTGTTGTTTGAATTTCTCGATGGTGGCTGGAAGGAGCGTGGAAAGGGAGAAGTCAAGGTCAATGTATCGGCTGCTGGGGCTGAAAGAGCCAGACTTCTAATGAGAGCTAGGGGTCATTTTAGGTTGATTTTGAATGCAAGTCTTTATCCTGACATGAAGCTTGCAAATATGGACAAGCGAGGTATCACTTTTGCATGCATGAATAGTATCGGTGAAGGTAAGGACAGCCTTTCTACTTTCGCACTGAAGTTCAAAGATGGTTCCATCGTGGAAGAGTTTTGTGCAGCTGTCGCTGCACATAAAGATAAAGCACCTGCAGCTATGAAGACTCCAGAGAATTCACCGAAGGCCTCTTCTGACGAATGAAAGGTGCCTCACATTACATAGAAACGTTGTACTGGGAAGCCATCAACTGCTCTTCATGGAAGAAAAGTATTTCTTTCGGGTTATCTTGTAACCTTTTGTAGTAGTTTGAAAAGGCGCATTCCCGTTTTGTTGTTTAACTTCGGTCTAGTCTTCAGGAGAATGTTCTTTGTTTTCAGTTATTACCGGCGTCAAGTGCGTAAATTTACAGCAGAAAAGACATTGAATGTTCGACAAGTTTACAGTTTCTCCCATCTATCAGGGATACATATATCGTATTGCTCGGGTGCATGTTAAATATTCACTGGAAATCCGGCATGCATTTTCCCTCTAGATGATCTCAAAAGGCCATGTTGATTTTATCTCCTCTTAGCTCGCCTAGATGTTGTTTCTGGTACTTGTGGAGGGGACGTTGGCACTTTACATGGCACAGTTCTTCAGTTAAGTCTTGAGCGCGTGCTTTGCATTGATTGGTTTTTGGCAGGGCTATATATTCTGCGGCCATTGGTACAAGCCTGTAACAACAATTCAATGCAGAATGCCAAGTAACATGATGGTTTCTTTTTAAAAGACGTGGTTGGTGGGCTGACAATGTCAGAACACTGTTGCTTTAAAAGATTCGACCTTGTGTTTTCTAGCGGCTTGGCGCTCAAATTATTGGAAGTTATGTGATCAAAGGACTCTTCGGTCCACTCCTTGGCAATGAAAAAACCAAGAAACTAGAGGCAAAGAACAATCACTGAGAAACAAGTCCAGGTGCCCGGGGTTCCGGTGCGAGCTACATTACAAGACAATTATGTACCGAAAAAAACTTGATGACTCGGGATAAGAGGAAATCAATCTTTTTTATAAGATTTATTCGTCAAGGCAAATCGATATTTTTATATTGTTATGAATAAACAATTTAATGATTTATATAATTTTGGAAGTAAAAATAATTAAAACTGGGTTGAAGAGCTTTTTAGACTTTCTACATTTTAAATTAATGGTGTAATGATTTATAATAATTAAAACTAGGTTGAAGTTTTTTTTTTTGATTTTTTTGCACTTTGAATGCACAATTAAATACTTTTAATTATAAAAAAATAAAATTTTTTGTCAGGGAACTTTCTTTTCAATATAATTCCTTAAATTATCTATTTAAATTGGGGAGGGAGAGGGGGGATAATTAAAAAATAATAGTTGATATGTGCATAAAACAAATCATTTAATAAAAGATATTTAGAGGGATAGCACATTTGATATCTCCAAATAATCAAACACTATGATCTCTAATAATGTTGAAAGTGACGCATCGCTTTGTTTGTGGTGATAGGGCACGTATTCATGGTGAAGATACGATAAAACTCTAATAATTTTTTTTTTTATGGTCTAGAAATTAATATCAACCAATTTATATTTTTATCAGTTTTAATTTTTATTCTTTTAATTACTATTTTTTTTAATAGTCTTTTAACTTCTTTTTTTTTAATTTCTTCCCAATACTTTTCATTTCTTTTTGTATGCAATTTAGCCTTTATTCTTTTTGTTTCTATTTATTTTTTTCTTGATTTTTTCTTAAATTTCATCTCCTATCATTGTCATTTAACTTTTTTATTCAATTTTAATTACTTTTTTTTTTTACCATTTTCTTAATTTATTTTAATTTTAAATTTATTCCCTCATTGTTTTCTTTCATTTAGTTTCTGGATGAAAGTTGAAGATGCAATCTTTCAAACATCTTACAGCACATGTAAAAACAGCGTTATCGGGGGAGATGGCACACGAGAGGAAGCAGCCTTTGTAGCAATCATCAAAAGAGGCTGTGCACTGTCCTGCAAGCAACACCACGACCAAAAAACACCGCATAGAGAGACCCAGTCCGCCTCGCCTCCATTGTCTTCTTCTTCCTTTTCCCACCGAGAGAATATATTGAAACAATACGAGGTTGATTGGTGCAGCACTTTTTATGCCTCCTTAGGGCTTTATATAGAACTCCCTTGTCCAAGTAGTGGTCCTTTTAAACTCAACTAGTTATTCCTGCCGTAGAAACTGAAATATGTAATGTACTGGGTCACTGGTCCGATCAATTGTTTTTGAATATATATATATATATTCAAGTATAGTTAAAGTGTTTTCCAGTATAATTATTTTTTTAAAAATCAAGTGGAAACTAATTTAATATGACCTGGTTAATTTGACGGGTTAAAAAATAATTTAGATGATTATTAAAAATATAGTTTGATTATTTTTTTAAATAATAATTTTTTTTAAAAAATATTAAGATGAAAACATATTAATAATTTAACTCAAAAATTCAAGATAATATCTTTTTTTTTTTAAAAAAAAATATTAAGATAAAAATATATTAGATTGATTTGGGTGAATCCAATATAATACATGAAATCCTTAATTGGATCATGAGACCGTAATAACTCAACAAAAAATAAATTAAAATAAATTATAAAACTTAATTTCCAATCAATTTGATTTTGAATTGGAAGAAAGAAATTGAAAAAAAAAACAAAAAATATGACTCGAGTCAATCTGAATTAATCCACCAAACTCATAACTCGGGTCATAATTAGAACATGACAACTCTATAAAAAATAAATCAAAATAAATTATGAAATCCAATTATCAATCAATCTAATATCAAAAGATGAAATTGAAAAATAAATCAATTAAAAAAATGACCATAAAAGCTCGAGTCAATACATGATAACATGCTAAACTTACAATTCAGGTTATAAAATACCTAGATAATCTTATAAAAAAAAATTATGTTCAGTGTAATATTGGATAATAAAATTAAAAAAAAATCCATCAAAGAAAAGATTAAAAAAAAATTTCATATCAACTAGCTAAACCCATAATCGACGTCATCAAACCAAGATAATTTTATTGAAAATAAATCAACATAACTTATAAAATTAAATACTAATAAATTTAATATTGAATAATAAAATTAAAAAGATAATTAAAAAAAAACCCAAAGCACCGCTTTAATAAATAGTGTTACGTGACTAAGTGAACATTGGATTCATATTCTCTTTTGCTTTTTGTTAATATATATTTGGATGTAAAATGTATGTGCACGTATAAATACCAAACTCTACATGTACATAGATTTGAATTGAAAAAAAAAATAAATTTAACATCTTATAGTTTAGTTCATTTGTGATTGCTCGTTATAGTTTAAAAAATTATCATTTATATATTGGGTAAAAAAATATTAAAATATTAAAAAATAATTAAATTATCCTCCTATATATTAAATATAAAATGACCAAACATTACTCTAAAAAAGTCCTCATAGTTTATATATATTATTCCTTTTAAATTCTTGTTCAAGTTATGGATTCAAATGTGAAATAACAAAAAAAATTAATAACAAAAGTAAGTCCATTTCTTTTAAGAAACTAATTACTTTTCCGTATCACATGTATTAGTTAGATAGCCCGTGCTATACCATAGACTTATTTTTTATGAAAATAAAAGATTTGGATATTGATACTAGCAAGACCGATGGTTAATTTGAGTCCTGTAAATTGCAGGACCCCGGGCTATTTAGATCCACCATTGGCAAGACCCAAATTTATTTTGTGTCCTGAACAACCAATAACCCAAGGTTATTCTGGGTTTTGTAATTGTAGAACCAAAGGATAGTTGGGTCTTGGTGTAGCCCGAGTGTTACGTATGCACTGGGGTCTGTCTAGCACATAGCAGTCAACCTAAGCACCACTAAAGTGATTGGTATGTCAACATACATGCATGTAGCTAAGAGCCATGATCCCTACGTGGTTTTTTCACGTTAGTGATAACAATTTTATAAAAATAATAATATTATAACAAAAATAATAATATCTTTGATATGCATATGTTGAATTATAAGAAAAATAATAATATTTAAAACACAAATATTAATATTTTGATATGAATACTTTGAATTATAAGAAAAATAATAATATTTACAACACAAATTATAACATTTTTTATATTAATACTTAAAATTATTGAATATTTTTAATAATACTACGCTGCAAACTTACTTTTTATTTTTATAAAAAATATCATAAAAATATATAATATAATAATAATAATAATATTTTTCAGTATTAAAAATAATATTTTCTTTCAAATTTATTTATTATAAATAATAATATCTTTTCAATTTAATAATAATATGTTTAAAGCCAACATGGAGTTGGACGCAGTCATGTCCATACTCAATGTGGGGTTGGGTGTGGATGCATTGAGGTCCAAATAGAGATGCATGTGGTTGCGTCTAAGTTCAATGTGGGGATGAGTGTGAACACGTCCAGACCTAACATGAGGTTAAGAGTGGATGCATCTAAATCCAAATAGCATTGGACACAGTTGTGTCTAGACTTAATATAGGGTTGGACGCAAACATGTTCCAGACCAACATGGGGTTGGGCGTGAACACGCTGAGGTTGAACATGTGGTTGGTCGTGGTTGCGTCCAGGCCCAACGTGTGATTGAGTTTGGACGTGTCTCGATCTAACTTGACAGTGAACACGGTTATATCTAGATTTAACATCAAGTTGGATGTTGACGCATCCAGGCCCAACATGAGGTCTGACAGCATAACCCAAGCACTAAGTGTGCGTTGGGACGTGCCTAGCCTAGTAGCAGCACAAGTACCATATGTGCACTGGGGCCTACCTAGCACACAAGTAGCAACACAAGCGCCATGTGTCTCCATATAAAAGTTTTTTTTTATGGTATAGTTTTTTAAAATTTATTAAAGAAGATGATAGTAGTAATAGTAGTAATTTTTAATTTTAACTTTCAAATCAAACTTAGGGTTGTTTTTCAATATAAAGAATGATTTTTTTTCTAATTTAGTAATTATTTTATTAATTATTATTAAAATAAAAATATTTATAACACAAAAGATAAAATTTTTAATATCAATGCTTTTGGTTATAGCAAAAATAATAATATTCAAAATACAAATAATATTATTTTTAATTTTAAGAATATTTATAACATAAATAATAATATTTTTATATTAAAAATTTGAATTATTATAAAAAATAATATTTCTCACACACAAAAATAATAATATCTTTGATGAGAATATATTAAATCATAAGAAAAATAATAATAATGAACACAAATAATAATATTTTGATACAAATACTTTGAATTATAAAAAAATAATATTATTTAGAGCATAAATAATAATATTTTTTAGATGAATACTTTGAATTACAAGAAAAATAATAACAGTTATGGCATAAATAACAATAATTTTTATATTAATACTTAGTATTATTAATTATTTTTATTGATTATTTTATTAATTATAAAAATAATAATATTTCTCGTATAGGCCCAAACGCTACATGGGCGCTTGGTCTACCTAACACACTAACAGCCATCCAGAGCGTCATGTGTGCACTTGGTCTGCTTGGCACGCATGAGACCGTCCAAGCATCCATAGCAGGAAGACCTCACCTCAAGTGGGCCTGGTAGGCAAGCATTAGGCATTTGTATCCCTAGCGGTCGTCCCTCCAATCTGATGCTTAGAGCTGCTGGTTGCAGCCTCACGTATATCCCCACCAGATAGTGCAATTTATAATGAAAATATTCATAGAACTGTTATAGTGCATAACAATGCAATCTACAGTGAATTCACTTATAATATACAATAGCTCCTTCTCTAGTGAAACACAAATCAGTTTTAGTTATAATTAATACTAACTCATTTATTTCTTAAATAAAATACATTAAATTAAAAAACTACTTGATAATTTAATAATGTGAAGCATCAAGGATAAATATGCATCTAAAATTTTAACATAGATAAAATAAAATATCCTAATCATTAAGTAATTGATTGAAAAAAGACAAGATAAAAAAAAAAAGAAAAACCTCAAATCTTGATGATTAGATTATATTTGATTTGATCTCATAATTGATACTCTCAGCAATTAATCTTCGATGTAACATCTATAACAATTTTATTTACAAATTTTGACCCCAAATTTTTTGTTATCCTTGTTAAATAAATAAAAAATAAACATTTAATGACTACATATCAGTCATTTTTCAGTAAAAACTTTTGTGATTCTGGTTCCCCCGGAGAGCTCCACCTAAGTTTGGAAAAACTATTGTATAGTCAGTCCTGGTCCCACAATGGCATGTTGATGCTCTACAATTTGATATTATGAAATGACCTATCTGCCACGAGAATTACTGAATTCCTACACTCAATCCCGTAACATGTTCTTCAAACAGTAATAATAATAACAACATCAATTATTGTAATAACAACTTATCTTTTTTCCTCTCAATGTTTTCCATTTTAGATACTTATCTATTCATGATTGAAGTATGAAGCCTAATCATATTTTTCGGATTACAAAGCAAATTTCCGTTTGACTTTTTTTCTTTTTTTTTTGTAAAAAAACAACAAAACAAGAAAAAATAATTGAAAAGGAATAAAATAAAATAAATATAAAAATTCATTTCAAATTAATTAATATTTTAAAAAATAAACTCGAACCATTAAATCAATATAATTTTATAAAAAACAAATTAAAAACTATAAAGTTCAATATAAAAATAATAATTAATTAAAAAATAATCATGAAATTAAAATAACTTCAAATAAAATAAATAAATAACAAAATATAATACTTAATTTTCAAACTACTCAATATTAAAAAATAAAAAAAAATCTTAATTAAAAAAAAAATGATAAAATAACCTAAATCAACCTTTTAAACTTATATCAACTTATTAAATTTACAATCTAATAAGATATATTACATATATGAATATATTTACAAAGAGCAAAAAATATATATATTATAAAACTTCAATTCCAACAAATATAATATTAAATATTAAAATTAAAAAAATAAAAATAAATTAAGATACATAATTTTTAAAATAACCAAATATTAAAATATAAAATTAAAAAAACTAAAAAAAAACAAAAATTGAATTGTTAAATGGTAAATTTTAAAATATAATAAAAAAAAACACAAATCACTATTCTAAACAACTTGTACTTATTGAAGAATAGAATAAAAATAGAAAAACAAATTGAATTGTTAAGATGTAAAATTAAAAAAAAATTAATTAAAACTAAATAAATCAAAATAAAATTAAAAAAACCATATAAAAAATTAATAAAAAAATTACAAAACTCAAATTAAAAAAACTAAAAAAAAAATAAATAGAATCATTATAAATTAACTTAATATACCTCCAACTCGATCATAAAATTAGTATAATCTTACAAAAAGTTATAAATTTTAATTTTTGACCAACCTAGCATAAAAAAAATAGCCTTAAAAATTATGAAAAACAACTTGAATTAACACAAATTAATATGTTGAACTTACTGAGATTTAAATAAATTTATAAAAACAAATAAAGACAATTTACAAAGCCCCATTTTCCAAACTTTTTAAACAAATATTAGATGAAATTATAAAAAAAATATCCACACATTAATTATTAATAAAGTTATGAACTTATAAAGCAACATGATTAAAATAGATGGAAAATATAGCACATAAATCTCATTATTGCAATTAGTCATAATAAAAAAAGACAGAATATTTTAAATCATAACCTCATTCCACTGCTTAGAAGAGTTACTTGTCCCCACAAATACGAGTCAACTAAACAAAATAATCTCTTCCCGCATGATTTCAGCAGGAAGGCAGTCCTGAACCAAACAAAAAAATCTAGCATAGAGAAAAGGAACCCTCAAAACCAGACTTTACTGATCAACCAGCCACATACATAATTCTTGTTTTTTTTTTTTTTTGGTTACCAATTTTTTTCGTATATAGTTTTTGGAGAAGCCCGCATACATTTCTCACAAGCTTCACTAATAAACCAAGCCACAAGAAAACCTGAAAACATCATGTTACATAATAAATATACGTTTGTCCAACAAAACATAAGAATCCAAATCTTTCTGATGCATTCATACCACAAGTTTAAACAACAAAATGCCACCTGCCAAGCCACAGTTATGTTCTCCAATTGACTGCAGCAAGAACAGGTTTTTTGTTACGTAACTGCACGATTCACAAACCAGAGGGTAGTGATGAGAATAAACAGTAAATAAAAGGGCACCTTAGGTGGAGAATAATAATTTAACTTGCAAAATTGCAAGGTACTTGTGTTTCTTGTTCAGAAGACGAAAGGAGGAAATAATCTGACTTTTGTCTTATTTTAAATAAATTAAATTTTAAAAAATACCAACACACCACACGTGAAAAGGATAATCAGAGGCTAAAATAGTGGGTTACCTAGAACATCCTGGGACATACTGTGGCCCAAAGCCCTCCAGAATAAAAGCTATAGATCACAAAGGGCCTCATAAAGGCCTGCATCAACATATATAATCACATCTAAGAATCTCACAACACAAACAAATAAATTTGACTGGGCAGAATTTAACCTTTGTCTGCTTATTCAAACACACTCCATTTCATCTAAGTGCTTGTACTTGGCTGCTTAAAATCCATCTCTGAGTATCTACAAACACAAAATGAAATCATCAATGACCTAAACAAAGAACCAAGGAGAGAGCAAGGGGGTAACAGAAGGCAAAAGAGCTTCAAAAATTCAACTTGCCTGCGAGGTTTTTGTCGCTGTCCAAATTCATCACTTGCAAATTCTGCACAGAAGACAATGTTTCATATCAACAGTAACAATCAATGACAAGGCATGTTAAAATTTAAGTCAAATAGAATCAAAGTTATAGCAACAGAAACATTAAAATTGGTCCTTACCAGGTCTCTGTGTATTCTTCCATTCATTATGGGGTATATTAGTACTACTTTCTTTGCTGCGAAGGAAAACAAACATCAGAACTGGTCTGGCTACGTGTATAACAAAATAATCCCTTTTCAATCATGAAGATGAAGCAACTTAGCAAAAGCAAAATGGAAAGCAAAAACATGCTAAGAGAAGAACATCAGCACAGAAATGAAAGTAAGACTAAGAGAAATTGATATCATGTAATATTAATTTTTGTGTGTCCCATAAACACTTTAAATGGTAAAAATAATAAATCAACCAGCAAAATACCAATTTCCAACTAAATTTCAAAATCTTGGAAGTAAATGATCTAATAGAAAAGAGTTGCAAATAAATTGACATGACAAAACACAAAATGAACTCTAGCATTCTTGAGTCATCCTTTAGACAAATAGAAACAATGAATCATGTAGGAATGAATAAAGTGCTTACAACATTAAGCATCCTACCGCTACAAAATTCTCTTTAAAGTTAAAACAGTGTTCTAAATTGGAAAAACAATACAGGCAGATCACACTGCCTAACTTAGAAAAGGTTAGCATCCATCATGAATTTGCTGGATAGAATACAGAGGAATCCTCAATTTAGTCCATAACCTTTATAGTCATTCTCAATTAAGTCCCAAAATAAAAGAATTTATCAATTAGGTCCCCAATGTTTCACCCACTGCCCCATTGGTCCTTGACATCTGTTTTTTTCTTCTTGTCGTTATGTGTAGCTCCTGCAATAATGGAATTGTTTTGCAGAATTTTTTATGCCTGATGAATAATTCAACAAAACATTTAGAAATATAACACAAAGACAGCAAAACAATTCCATTATTGCAGGAGCTACACATAACGACAAAACATTTAGAAATATAAAACAATGACAATTTGCTACCAACCTTGAAGAACCCAAGGAAGATGTTTTCCCAGATGGGCGAGCATGATAAGAACCATCAACCGAAATATAAGGTGAACAATATGTAGCCCCTAAAGCTCCAGCAGCACCAGCCAGAACTGGTAACCTGAACATCATTAAAACAATTCATTACTTGCGTGTTATGATATAAAAGAAAAGAAATCCCAAAGAGAAAGTACACAATGGATTTAACACAGAAGTAGCCCCTACAATAAACGTCATCTAGCACCAATTTGCTTCAAGATATATAGAAAACTATTACATGACAATTAAAAACACCATTGTGTTTATAAAAGAGGAAAATAAGCAATTGGTTTCTTTTCTTTACTTTTATTTCTTGGAATAGCTGAATCACAAAATCTGATTGCACCAATGACAATCATTGACTTCATCAGAAGCATCAATTTGCCACTTAATGGGACATTGACAGCACATCCCTGGACCATGCAAGATCCAAGGTAAAACCAAAAATCTGTCAGCTATGTAATGAAGATTCAGCATACCATGTCATTTCAGAATTCCCTAAGCCAAGTTGAGGCTGAGCAACATATCCAGGAAATGCCATGCCAACTGCAGGAACTCCAAGACCACCAGGATGCTGACCACCAAATTGCATAACTGCATGCCAATCAACCACCGTAACAAAATTAGTTATTTAGACACCATTATACAGAAGGGAGTTCTTAGCTTCCTTGAAAATATAAAGCATGGTCCCGACACACTAAAACAGCTGATAATAAGAAAGCTATAGCTACAAGGGATACATTAAGATACCAAAGACATGGAAAAGAAAAAAACAATACAAAAACCATATATATGATTTAAGAAAAAGTGCAAGGCTAAAGCATTGGCATTGGCGTCTCTCTCACTAGCATGATGAAAGCTCCTGGCATTGAAATTGTTTTTTCTTCTTCGTTACCTTTTAGAGGAAAAAAAGGTGAACCAAAAAAAAGAAAATTGTACCTGGCAAAAAGGTTGGTGTTCCAGAGAAGTTCTGATCACCATGCCCAACACCAATATTCCCTGTGGCTCCCACAACCTGTGTCCCACCATAAAGAAAAGATCCTCTTCCATTTCCTTGTATTATGGCCTTTCCCTTTCCAGCCAATGCATTTCTGGATTTACTTGATTCCACAGAAGTCTCTGCTTCAACAGCTTCAGAAGAATTTTGTGACAAAGTAGTTTTTGGTGGAGAAGAGACTGGAGAATCACTACTAGGATGCTGGGCTAACTGCTGGGCAGAAGGTTGAAAATGGTTTTGAGCAGGAATTCGCTGAAGTGAGTGGATTGGCACAGTGGGAGAGGTTTTGTTGATTTGGTTCTGCTGCGGAGCTCCCTGGTATGTCATCTGGCTTGACATAGCTGCACTCCTTCCTTGAGCCCTAGATTGTGAAGATGTAATAGAATTGACCACAGAAGATCCAGAAGGTGGCATTTGCATATTGCTCAAAGCCTTTCCTGCTGCCGGAGTGATGGAATCATCAATATAAAGCTTGTCAATTGAAACAGAGTTGGCTATATTCTTCCCCCGCACCAGTGCACTGTGTTGTTGCATAAGTAAATTCTCATCCATAACAGGAGTGCGAAGATTCTTGCTTGTGCTTGCACTGTGTATATCCCTTTTTTGACTTGAAGTGATGTCTTTATTTGAAGATCCAGAAGGATAAAAGGGAGGAGAAGCAGAACTCAAGCTTGAATGTTTTCTAGCAGGCAATTCATCAGATTCTGTATTTGAACTACCATGTGAATGTTTCTCAACGGGTTTCCCAGGTTGTTTGTTTTGCACTGGAGGCCTCTCTCTGTGACTCTTGAAAGTAGACTCAAACTTTCTGGGCCCTCTCCCTCTCACAACTTTTGGTGCCTGGTTCTGATTGTTACCATCGCTGAATGATTTAGACCTGTTACGTCTGGCATATCCCCATTCTGGACCTCGACTTTTACCACCACGGGCCCGAAAATTACCTTTAGCAGTCCTCCTTCCCTGAGTTATTGTGAGTATAGTTTCAGTAAGAAACAACAGAGAAAAAAGAAGAAAACAGATACTCTCATAAAATACATTTTTGTATAAAATGATCACCTGTTCATAATGCCTTTCCTGCAATGTCATCTCCTCAAACTTGTCATGCCCCCATTTCCTATCATCTTTGGACTCCCATAAATTCCTTCCACCAAAGGTTCGCCTAAACCAAGTACAGGTTAATCTTAGAATTACTTATTTTAGCAAGTGAAAGGCGGTGGCACACTTTCATTCAGAAATGCACAGTAACATGACGTATTGGAAATGCTGCCATATGAATATAAAAGGCAAAAAGAAAAGGTGCAGAAAGCTAGATGTGAAAAACAACTCCTTATCCAACATTTGTCCTGGTGTTTCTGTATAAACCAGGTAAGGCTAATCTACCTGAACAGTGGTCTAGAATTATAAAGCAAAAGGAATTACACACCAGGATATCAGAACAATGGATCCCTAGTTAAAGGAAATATAGATACGTGTTTAAGCATACAATACAAAACCACAAAGAAGAAAATGAACTGACTATTAAAGTTTAGAGGCTTTTGCATGCCAGCATATAATACTACTCTGAACAAGCTCTACACTAGAAATTAAGCAAAGCAACCATTAATCAACTACAGCTGAATAAAAAAAAAAAAAGGTGTTTAAACAAAACAAATATCTTGTACCGTAAAACTACATCAATGTCAGTCATACCTGTGCCGACCACCAGCACTGTCCCTAAACCTGTCGTCGTGCATGTAAAAAGCCCCAGCAGTAGGCACCGCAAAAGGCTGGTTCCCCTTCTTCCCCTCTTCCCCTTCCTCCCCCTCCACTTTCTCTTCTACTCCCACCTGCTCCTTCCTCCCCTCGATTTCCTTCTCCCTAACCTCAACCCCAGCATTGCCGCTGCCTCCTACTCCCTCCTTATTCCCTTCTTTCCCTTCGTCTTCCTCATAAACCCCTTCTTCCTCTTCATCTTCAAAAACACCATCTTCATCTTCCTCTTCATTTAATGCCTCTTCTTCGTCGTCGTCATAGTCTGCAGCGCCACCCTGACCGTCAGATTCATCGGAGTGAATTGGAGCCCTCCGATTATTTCTAGGCTTCTCTTCTCCTTCACCTTCCTCGTCGTCGCTCGCAGCTTCTCTTCTTCTCCTTACAAGCAATCGCTTCTCTTCCTCGGGATCACTCTCATATACAATTTCCTCCTCGCCAACCTTAGTCATTATTACAAAAAACTAAAATTTCAAATTTTCACGATGTAGTCCGTCAATCAAAAACACGACAACAAAAAGATACTCTCAGTTGAATCAAATCCCCTAAACGCCGCAAAGAAAACAGAAAATCTTTCCAGAGAAAAAAAAAACTTCCGAATTAAGGAATTGAGAGTCAAACAGAACAAGCGAAAGCCCTAATCTGCGAACCAAAAGCAAATTCGTGGAATATCAAAGGAAACCGCAACTCTTAGAACCCTAAATTCTGAAAGGGGGACTAGAGTTTTACTGGATTTGGATCCAGGTGCTCTGAATTTGAAAACCCTAGATTCTGAGAAAAGAGGGATTTGGGGGATTCATTAGTGTAATTTGGGTAATAAGTAAATATAAATTCAATAAACAGAGGGAGTGGAGGGACTATCACACCAGTTATGGCCCAGCCTAGCGACTTAGGCCCCTTCGCACCAGATCAAGTAGTTTTTCTTTAAATTTTGATTTTTTTAATTTTTTTTTAGATTATTTTAATTGATTAATATAAAAAATATTATTTTAATATATTTAAAAAAAAAATTTCAAAACTATTTACATGTATTTTGAAAATATAATTTGTTAAATAATTATTCTATAATCCTTTAAACTTCTTCTATTTGTTTTCTAAACCTTACAAACTTGTTAGACAATATAATTTTATAATAATTTCAAAAATATATTTCAATGCTTTATAAATATAACTATTAGCCTTTCAATTATTCAAATTATATGATGATAATAAGATGCATTCAACTACTTTATTTGTTTTTTATTTAACAAAGATTGTATAATAGATAATAATATATTATACCAAACCATTATTTCTAGTAATAACTTTAAAGCATAAGAAAATTTTACATATTATTAAAATCGCTAACAAGACCATAATCCTTTTTTTTTCCTGATCTACAATAATCTTTCCATTCTTTTCTATATTTGGTGCCACCTTCAACACTTATACTACTTTAAAAATTTTTAATCTTTTCATTATCATCAATGTCAAACTTAATTATTTAAATTATCTTGTTTAGAAATTACAGGTTCTACCTTTTTTCAAAGGCCAAGATGTTTTTGGCTACCTTGATAGTATCATACTACCATTACTTTATGAATATATTATCTCTTCTCCTATTGACAATACTATTTTTACCCTCAGAACTCTTTTTATAATCAATGGTTGCACCAAGATTCTATAATTCTAGCTACCATTAACTCTTTTCTCATTAAATATGTTCTCATCAAAATTTTATCCTATACAACTTCTTGGAAGGTATGACTTGCCCTTAAATATTGTTTTTTTTTTCTCTTGTAAAAATCACCCAAGTTCATATACAACTTGCTAATATAAAGAAAGATGTAATGTCTGCCTTCTCTTATTTCCTTCACATCAAATGTTTGTTAGATGAACTTGCTCTCACCGGACAACCTTTAACCCATGATGATATCTTTATTTATTTCTTTGCTAGCCTTAATTAGGAATACAATTCCTTAGCTTTAACGATCTCCTTTTGTCTCGATCCTATTACACTGGAGGAATTTTATTCCTTACTTTTTCTTTGTGAGTCTCATATCACTCGCAACAATCAGCTTGTAACATTTATTGTCTCAATCCATCTTGCTTCTAGATAACCTTTAATGCATTCACCATCTCAATTTTAATCATCTTTTGCTATGCACACTTATGACTGTATCTTTATCGTGATTGAGGATAAAGTGCTCGACTTTCCTACAAAGATACTTCTTAGTCCATGTTTGTTATCTATTAGGTATGTTTTAAACAAGGTCATACTGCTAGTAAATGTTATCATCATTTTAATTTCTATCAATATCAATAACCTTGTCAGCCTCAAGCCATGATTGCTGCTCAATTTTCATTTAACGAGAATGATTGGTATTCCAACACAAGAGCCACCTATCACCTTACCAATGATGATAATAATCTTTATATTTCCATAAACAACTATGATGGCTGAGATTATATTCAGGTGTCTAATAATGCAAATCTAAAAATAGTAAGGAGTGTCACTTCGATTCTTTCTTATCCTTCCAAATCTTTTATTCTTAACCAACAACTTCTTGTGCCTAAAATTCATAAAAATATTCTTTTTGTTCATCGTTTCTATCTTGAAAATAATATTTTTTTTAATGTCATGTTTCTTTCTTTCTTGTAAAGTATTACTTGAGAAATATCCTATCACGAACCACTTAGTAAAGTGGTCTTCATAACTTTTCTACTTTCCTTGCATATCTTCAACCACAAGATTTCTCTAGTGTTTGTGTGTCTATTTCTTTTTAGCTTCACCATCTTAGTCATGCCTCTCTTCCTGTCATCTTTAAAGCTATTTATTTATCTATAAAAAATAATAGTTCTTTTACTTGTTTTTATTATCAATTGGTCAAGAGTCATGCTTTACCTTCTAAACTTATGCACATGTCTATTTCAAAACATTTGAAGTTAATTTATTCTGATATTTGGGGATCAACCCTCTCTTGTCTACTTTGAGTTCACGTTATTAAATTAATGTTTTAGATGTTACTACTAAGTTTCTATGGTTGTTTTATTTAAAACTCAAATTTGATGCCTATTAGATTTTTTTTTCAATTAGTTATGGAACATCAATTTAATAGCAAAATTAAAGCACTCTAATTTGATTGGGGTGATGAGTTTCGCAGTCTTAACATATTACTTACACCATCAGGGCATTCAATATAGAATCATTTATCCTTATACGCATCAGCATGATGATGTCATTGAAAGAAGTCACAAGCAAATTGTTGAGATAGATTTAAAATTACTTACTCATTCTCATCTATCCTAATTTTTTGGAGAAGATGCATTTCATTTTGCTATTTTTATCATTAACAGACTATCAACCCTAATGCTTTATGATAAATCCCTTTTTAAAATGGTCCTTCATTATAAATTATATTATATTTTTTAAGAGCTTTTAGATGTGCCTGCTGGTTTTATTTACATCTTTATAATCAACAAAAAATGGATATTTGTTCAAAAAGTTGCATATTTATTAGTTATAGCATTGGCCATTATTGTTACAAATGTTTTAAAGTTTTTATTGATAAAATGTATGTCTCTTGTCATGTCATCTTTGATGAATATGTTTTTCCTTACCAAACTCTTACATTAGTCCAATATCCTTATTAGACTCCTTTTATTACGCTCCCTCATCAGTTAAATATATCTTGGTCTGATGGTGCACCTTTTATAGGTGTTATACCTTTCTCGACATCTCTATGCTCTCTCTTGATGAATTCATTATCATGTCTAAACAATTTTATTCATGTTATTATGTTTTCCTCTATTAGAGATGTTGCTACTACACAATTCGAAGATTAACGTTTACTTTCATTATCCATTTACCAAATTTAAATAACTTGCAATGTCCATTTTATGATAACTCGCAGCAAAAACAACATTCACAAACTTAAATCTATTTCTAACTTCTATATTCATTATCTTATTTTTAAAGTTCTCATATCTACATTTTAGTCTAATAACTTAGAACCTTTTTGCAACTCTGAAGCTATCAAACATCCATATTGACTATAGGCCACGAACTAGGATTTTGATGCCTTATTATCTAATGACACTTGGATTTTGGTTCTTGAACCATATAATGCTAATATCATTAGCTGCAAGTGAGTGTACAAAACTAAATGCAAAACTGATAGAATGATTGACAAGCACAAGACCAGGTTGGTTGCTGAAGAGTTTTATTAAAAAAAGAGCATTGATTCTAGGGAGAATTTTAGCCTTGTTGTCAAACCAACAACAATTTAATTGATTCTTTCCTTGGCAATCTCATATGGTTGGCATATAATGCAAATTGATGTGCAAAATACCTCTTGCATGGTATTCTCAATAAACTTGTCTACATGGCTTAGCCTTTAAGTTTCATTTAGCCTTAATTGTCTAATCATGTTTGCAAATTAAATAAGTATTTATATGGACTTTAACAAGCCTAAGGTCTT
The DNA here is from genome assembly GCA_015708895.1 of Populus ilicifolia. NCBI lineage: Eukaryota > Viridiplantae > Streptophyta > Magnoliopsida > Malpighiales > Salicaceae > Populus > Populus ilicifolia. The sequence goes on from SRLM01000098.1 coordinate 84,321, forward strand.
GATTCTCTAAGTTGACTAACAAACTGTAAGCCACTGGCTTTACTAGCATCAAGACTAATCATTCACTTTATGTTTATAATTATAGATTTGTCACCATCTATTTATTAATCTATATTGATGACATATCTTAACTAACTCTAGTGTTTATTCTATTAATAATGTTATTTTTTTATTATAGCAAAATTTTGTTGTCAAAGATATAGGTGTGTTGGGTTTCCTTCCAGGTATTGAAGCCGTATAAGAGGATCATAACATATTTTTATCTAAAAAATATTATATATTAGATCTTTTTATCCGTTATAAAATGGACAAGGCAAAGTCATACATTACCCTAATATCCCTATCATAGTCTAACGTCGGTTCTGCTCGCAATTCATTTTCATAACTTACAGTTGTATCGCAATGTTGTTCATAGCCTACTATACTTGTCATTTACTTGACTTGATCTTACATTTTCTATTCACAAAGTAAGCAAATACATGCATCATCATATGGATGTGCATTAGGCCACGTTCAAATCAATTATGCATTATATAAAGCACATTATACATTATGCTTTTGTTAATCTAACCATCATTTACTCTTTAGCTTTAGAATTTTAATTATGTCAATTCAACAGTAGATCGTTAACAACAGAGGATCTATTGGAGCTTATTGTATCCATCTAGGGTCTAACTTGATTTCTTGAAGTTGAAAACAGCAACACACAATTGATTGGCGTAATATAAAGATAGAACATAAAGCTCTCACCAACATTATTCTAAAAATTCAATGGCTAAAGTTTGTGTTAATTGATCTTCATGTTTTAATTCCTCCCTCTTTGATTTTATGATGTGAAAATTATTCAACGGCTAAAGTCTTCAATTTTATAATCTTTAAGGAAAGAAAATAGTCACTAGAAAAATTATTCAGAAAAAAAGCTTTGAGTGGTTGAATTTTAGAAATTAGTAACTTTAATCTCAATATCTATAAATTTATTTTTGAGAGAGGAACTTAATAAAGGAGATTTGCACCTTGAATGATGTCAAAAATAGACCATAGCTCAAAAATTAAAAAAAAAGTTGGATTTTGAGTTTTTAAGGTGGTTAACATGTGTTTTATAGTTGAAAAGTGGTTATATAGATTCATGAGATGTTTTACTCTTTATTTTTTAGATGAAGAAGTAGTTGAAATCTAGATTCTTATGGTATAAAAACTTGAATCTTGATTTTCTAGTCACCAAAATTATCTCTGGTAGCTAAAAAACTATCACAGGTAAACATTATATCATCTTTCTTGGTTAGTAGTGTGTTGTTTGAATTTTTTTTTAAATAAAAACAGAGTAGACAACATATGATCTATCTTTTCAATTTTTTTAAAAAAAGGTGCTTAGGTTTTGAGATGAGTTAGGCATGTATGTCGAGCTTATGTGTGTTTGTTTTGTCAATATTTTTAATTATATTTTTTTCACTTTTTATTTTTCACATTTTATATTTGAATAAGTGTTAAATAAATTTATTTAAATGATTTTTGAATAATTATTTAAATATTTTCTTATTTTTAAATAATATTAGCATGTTACAAATTTTATTTTTTAATAATTATATATGAATTCAATATGCATAATTTTATAATAGCAAATGAAACATCTGTTTTAAAAGTTTTATTTGTAATTTTTTAATATGATTCTTATCAACATTATTATTTTTTAATATATTCATGTAAAAATTATGAATGGATTATTTTTTTTTGTCTAATTAAAACTTTCTTCTAAGATTATTAGATGTTTTTTTTTCAAAAAAAACTTCCAATAAGAAATATTATAAAAAAAACATAACATGATAAGAGAAAGAATCATTAATTAAAAAATATGTGTTTTTATCCTAATTTTAAATTGCCAGAATTTTTTGGATATATGTAATAAACAGCATAGCTAAAGGGAATTATATATATATAAATATTAAAAAAAGAATACATTAACAACAAAAATTATATTTTTTCAACAACATTTAAATTATTACATATGTTTTGAAACTGCATCCTTACAATCATACAATTAAATGAATAAAAATTTTAAAAGAACATCTTGCACAATGAGATGAATGATTATTGCATGTATATGTCCTTTTAATCCCACTTTTTATTCTTTAGTTAAAGTTAACAATTTGATCATCTTATAATTTTTGCTTTATTTCATTAAACACATGAAATAAATTATCAATTAATTTTTTATGCAAAGAATGCAATTTATAATAGGAACATTTTTTTTTAAAAAAAAATAAAAACTAATTTAGAATCTCATCCGTACCTCGTGTTACTGGCTAGTCGATGGCTACAGAGTCTCATTATTCCAAATGCATCAAAACCAAAAATTGATTGATTTGCAGAAAGAAGGCCACCTTCGACATGTAGAGAGAAAGGGGCTCCAGCCTTGCTAAAGATATTGCTATCCTGCAGCCTGCATTTATCGAAGAAATTATAGTCTCTATAATGCTATTTATGGTATGGTATGATATTTAACTCTTGTTTGAAATTGCGTATTAAATGGGAGTTGAGTAAATTTAAAAAATAAATTATTTTATTATATTAATATTAAAAATAATTTTTTAAAAATAAATACATGAGATAAAGAATATCTTCCTTCCAGGTTTCGGCAAAGCATGAAGCCCATCCGGACAAAAAGAAGATATACACGCGCCAGGTAGGGGTCGAACCTACGACTTTCTGCTTAGGAAACAGACGCTCTATCCACTGAGCTACAGGCGCTTGATACGAGTGCCCCTTTATTTATTTGTATTGCATCAAGGATGACCGAGCACTGGGGGTTAAACAATTAGCTGTGACTGCGAAGCCATGATGTTTTTTTTTTTTTCAAAAAAAATGTTTATTATCCTTGTTGTCTGGTTTTGCGATTTTCATGATAAAAAGTTTAAATCAATGTTGAAAAAAAAAAATAATGATTTGAAATAATTCATAAAAAAAATATCTCTTTTATAAAAACCTATTTCACTTATTAATATATTTTTTTTATCAAAACTTCTATTTTCTTAAAATAAAAATATAAGAAAACTAATATTGAAAAAAATTATATAAAAAATTCAAAATAAAAATTTCAAAAATATATATTTTATATGTATTTAGAAAATTATGCATAGTAGATTCATATATACTTATTTAAAATTCATAGTCATAGTTTTGAAACTTGACCCGGCCCGGCGGGTCGACTTGGGACCCAACCGACCTGGAGTTAAAACTAGACCAGGTTGATGAAAAAATAAAATAAGTCATGACCCAGCGTTACCCGGATGACCTGGTGGGTTGATCCAGACAACCTGGCAAAACCCAGTTGCAATCCATTGACTTTTTTTTTTTACTAAAACGATGTCGTTTTGAATTTTTTTAAAATAAAAATTGACCCAGCCCACCTGTCCAACCCGGTCAAAACCCGAAACTTGAATCTTGGATCAAGCCGGATTTAAAAACTATGCTCACAATTGCTAATATTTTCATAAAAGATGATAATGTTATTTAAAAATAATGAGATGATTGAATAATTATTAAAAATATTTAAATAATTATATTTTAAAATAATTAAATTAAAATGTAAAAGATAAAAAGATAAAAATTAAATGTTAAATTGATATAGGTTGACATCAGCTTGACCCCATATACAAATCTAAGTCCATGAAATTGTTTTTTATCTTTTATTTTTTATAGTCTAGGTGCATGGAATAATTTTTGTTTTTTTTGTTCCTAACCAAAAAGAAAATACATTTTAATTGTCTAAAAAGGCAAAATAAATTCACATAGAATAAAATTCTTATACTCTAATCTATTTTTTTTAATGATATCATTAAATGTGAAAACAACCTCTATTAAGTTTCAATCCCAAATGAAAATTTATATACATTAAAATTAAAGTTATTGGTGGCTAATATCTTACTTCTTTTAAATTTTTTAGTAACTTTTTTTCTATTATCTAAAGCTTTAGGATATAAAATGTAAAATAAATAAACTTTAGAATCTAAACAAACATTCCAAAACCATAAGGGATAAAAGTTTTAAAAAATCAAAATTAAGGGATTAAACTATAGATTTATGCATCTTTTAATACTAAACATGGAAAGAAGTTTTTGTTTTTTTCAAATATCAATTTTGGTCCCTTTTCTCTTAATCTTATTTTCTATAATAATTAAAAATCATTTCATGTAAAATCAACATGCCATTCAATATTGAAACAATCTCAAAATCCTAATTAACATGATAAAAGACAATAAAGGGAGTATGAAAAAATTTAAAATAAAAATAAAGGAACATTTAAGGATCAAATTGAAAGAAACTAAAGTTGAATGACTAAATTGAATAAAAGCAATCAAGGGAATGATTTTAAAAATTTACATAGTAAATAATGTTCTTAATACTCTTTTGTGAGAGAGCAAACAAGAAGGTTTAACCTCTTTTAGTTGCTTTTAATAAACTAAAACATAATTGTATTTTACTATTTATAAATATTCTTTGCATACTTAATTTTTCATAGCCATGTCACTATTCATTTTAGAGTGAATATAATGTTTTTACTTTTCAATCCTTGTATTTCCTTACATTTACATGTCAATCTCTAATTGTTGGGATAAAAGAGAGAATTGTTGAAAAAGAAGAGAAAAAAAACATTTCAATTAGCTCCAATTAAAAAGAAATATTAGTATTAGTATTAATTGGTTCATTTTGTTGGAAGGAGCTCACTAGAGGTTGTTCAAAACTTTAATTATATAAAAAAGTATAAATTAATTAAAAAAATTTGATTTGACTTGATTTTAGTTTTTAGATAAATTAAAGCGTGTTTTAGACCTAGAATTAAAGTTATTGAGTTCTAATAGGGATAATAATGAATATCTATGGGTTGAGTTTTATAATATCCATAATCTAATCTAGAATTTTTACCAGAACCTAATTGGTTACAAATTAAACCTGACGTAATTGAGTTTTTGAAATCCATAGTTATCTATGAGGTATTCAATAGCTTAAATCTTCAATTAGTTTCTCAAACATAAACAACTATGTTAATGATTAGCCATGTGAAAACAAAGGTTAGAACTAAAACAATTAACAATTTTTGTTTAAGAGAACTATTTAATTTTTTTACATTCTTAGTTGCATGAGAATGATAAGAGTATAAAATCCAAAAAGCTTATATTTTAATTGGTAACTTAACTAAAGCAAAACAATATCAATTATTTTAGGGGAAAAAAAAACCCTCCCTTCACTAACTAATTTTTTTTAATGGAAAGTTAGTATATCTTAAATCTAAACAATAGTGTGCTACTTATTACAAAATTTAGAGCCAAGAAAATACATAGTATACTATGATTTGTCATTCATATCACAATTTTTCTCCATATATAACTTTTTCCTCTAACAAACTTAATCTCCCTTTCAAACAATTATAAATGGCCACAAAAAAAAAACTCAACAAAAATCAACCTTTTTATTTCCTCTAAAAAAATCGAATATTCTTTTCTAACAATCATAAACCACCATAAATAATTCAATAAAAATCAGTTATTTTTTCCATCTCTTCTTGACATTAGCATAACCCCTTCCAATCGCAATTTCACCTTAAAAAAATCTAAAAACCCTAACCCATAACCATCATATATCAATCTCATAGTAACTTAAAATAACTACAAATCAATCCAATAACCTCTTCACCAAAATCACAACTTGAATTCCTTCTAAATATAGATGAAAACTCATCCAAAACCACCATGAAAGTTAACCAAAATATGACTTAAACTCATTCCAACCTATACCTTTAATGACAAACATACTATCCTAAAAAGAAAAGGAGATTGAAGAACAAAAAACCCAACATCCAACTTTTATTTAATGGTGTAATTTGTGAAAAAAAAAAGAAAAAAAAGGCTAAAGAGAAGAACAAGAAGTGGCTATAGAGGCTATAACACAAAACTAGCTTTTTATTTATTTATTTACACTTGGTACAAATGTAAAATTCTCAAACATGAAAGCCTTTTATGTAATTTGGATTGCATTGGGTCTCAATTTGAGCAAAGAAATATTCATAACCCTACTTGAACCGAGTTTTTAACTTCGAGTATCACTAGAACTCGAATATTAAAAAAATTCCTACTATTCAGGTTATTTCTGGTCGATCTGGGTGAAGTTGCCATTTTTAGATTCTAATAAAAAAATTTGGGTGTATCATCAAAAAGTAAAAAGGATGAAAAAATATTTTGGAGATTCAAAAACTTATGCTTGATTTTATAATCACTAGAGGTGATTGAAAATCATTGTTGTAGATGATCTGTTGCCTACTCTTACAACAAAAACTAAGTACATAAGTCTAACATAAACTTCTTTCTAAAATGGAGGTGTGTCTAACCATTTTTTTAAAATTCAAGTGCACAAGCTTGGTCTTGAAAGCCATTCTTATAATATCTCGTTTAAGCATAATTGTTTTCTATTAATTATTGGTTTACAAAGTTTAAAAGATTTTTTACTATATAACATAAGAGTTTGTATTTTATCAATTCCTCCAATTCGAATATTTTCAAATTGACGTTCCCAAAAACCAATTATCTTTTAGAGCTTTTCCTAGATTATTGATCAAGTTTTGAATCAAAGATCGATATGTGATAATTATATCACAAGTATTTTTTACTTAAAAAATACTTATAACTAAAACATTATTTCCCTGACTCATTGATTATGATATGAAAAGGTTAGGATGTTAATGAGATTACTGCCTTAATTTGTTTTATTCATAACTACAATTATTAATATTGTAGATGTTCTGTAGCCAATTAGTTGGTTAATATTACATTGACTTTGTTCATATAAATATGTTTAATTTATTAATAAAAGCTTATTTATCTTTAGTATTTCTCAAATATCTTATTAATAAATTAAATATTTGATTAATAATTCTAGAGTAAAGATAAAGTATTTGGGACAATAATGTTTTACAAAGAAAATTATAAAATTGTTATAATTATGAGATTCATATTACATTATAGTATTGTTTATAAAATGTTTTTGCTCAATGCTTTATCGAGACTAGATCTTAATTAGAGCTACTGAAATTGGTATTGTAACACTTCGGAATTTCTATAACCTTTTGATTCATAAAACTCAAGAAAAACAGGATAATGTTTTTACACATTATGAAATATTCATTTAAACACTACCAAAACTTTTACTAAAATTTTAGTAATGTTTTTTTATATCCAAGACATCCCAAGTTATTGACAAACATCCATCCATTTCCATAACAACTTTATAACTCTTTAATCAAATCATGTCAAATCATATCTCATCATTATTTCAATAACATATTCACATTTTCTTTCTAGTATAACCGTCCTTTTTAGCATTAAAAATAATTGTTAATAGAATAAATAAAACAACATTTAAACTATAATAAAATCATAAAGGTTAACAATTTGAATATCTTGAGTTAGCTTTATAAGAATAAGATGGTAAAAGCTTTTAGATCACATGTTATAAATTCATAATTTATTTAATTACAAACCCAAAAGATATAAAATGCCTTAATATTTATAATCACTATCTATAGCTAGAAAGAAAGTTTATAGTATCTAGCTATTATTTCTGGTATATTGAAGTTGAACCTGAAATAGACAACTAACATTGTAATATAACCAATTATCATTACAGTCATTAAAAGATTTTTAGCACAAAAATCAATAATTTCTTTGATTTCCTATCTTTTTAACTGATTATTTTCATACTTAAACTTATTGATTAATCAATTCAATCTTTATTCTTACAATCAATCCGATTATAGCCTTATAAGTATCTATACTTCATTTATTCCACTCAAATATGAATTCATCTTTCCATTCCATTACATACCTTACCTTTATCAATCCAAGTATAGTGATTTCCATGCCATGATTTTCACTAGTCATATCAATCCAAGTATATAGCCCTATCATTTCAGACAACTTAAATCAATATTTTAATACAATCTTAATAAATCCTTAATTTATTATAAAAACTTCAAAATATAACTCAGATACAAATCATATCAACTTTTGTTTTATCTTCTACTATTATTCTAAAACAATCATTAACTTTATATCTTGTGACTTGTTTCTTGTTCATTATATATATATATATATATAAAAATGGATCCCTTTATAGAGCCTTCACCTTCTAGTTGTCAATAAGGGAAGTGTCCTAACATATACTCTCATGTAATCTTTTAATGGTTTTGGTTCATATTTTTAGTCTTTAATTGTATGTCTTAACCTTCTTACAACCATCTTAAACTCAATTAATCTAGAATTTCACACCTTATGCTATCATTAAGGCTTAAAAATCCTCTCATATGAACTTTCACAAATTATTTTTTTTTTCCTATTCTTACTCTATGATCCTAGCTTTCCTAACAGCCTATATACAAAACATATTTACTCAACCTCAATAATTCAACATGACATCACACACTTTTTATTATCTCACTTTTAATCCACTTTACTTATATTATTGACATCACTCGTAGTATATATAAACATCGCTTTTATTCTATATATAAATCCTAAGAACAATGGTCATTCACTTATTTTATTATATGTATTGGCCTACACTAGTTCATCTTCTTTTAATTTGACTATTAACATCATTATTCATTACTTTATCGCGGAATTCATGGGATGCATCTATTGTCTTAACCATCTTATCTTCCTTTTATGCCTAACCGTAATCTCCTTTTATAAGTTTTCTAAACAAATCAATCCACTCTCTTAGATACACACAATATCCATTTGAATTTATTTCTTTATTATAAACTCTTACTCTGTCATCCTCGTAACCTCTCATGAGTTTTTCTTCATTAATGACTTTTCCACACTTTTTGGCTATTAAACAATCTCATTCTTAATCTTAATTAATACCATTAGTCCCATCTCATGGCATATTCATTAAACTATACTGATCACCTTTAAACCTTTTACTACAATTCGATGTCTTGTTTGAAGCATATTATCCATATAGTTGTCATATTATTTTGGTCATCTTTACAATGATACCAATCAAATATGATCATCAACTAAAGGATGCCAACAAATATAGCCATCCATACAAGGATTTTAATCAAATCTGCCCATCTTGCCATCTATATAAGGATGTTAAGCCAAGTAAATCTGGTCATCCATACAAATACATTAATCAAATTTGATCATACATACAAGAACACCAATCAAATCAAATTTGGTCATCTATATAAGGATGCCAATCAAATTTAACCATCCATATAAGGATGCATGTTCAGTCATTTACATAAAGATGCCTCAAATCCAACCACCATACAAGGATGTCAATTCAGTCATCCACACAAAGATGTCAATCAAATCTAGTCATCCATACAAGATGTCAATCAAATTTAGTCATCCACATAAAGATACCAATCTAGTCATCCATACAAAGAAGCTAATCAGATATGTTCATCCAAACAAGATGTCAATTAAGTATGGTTATCCAAATAAGGATGCTAATAAATTTCTCTTAGTTGTTTCACTTTATTTATTTTTTTTATGTGTGTGTGTACATATTTTCAATATAAAGAGTTCAAATATGCATTTAAAGAATTCACTATTATATAATTAATAAAACTTTAAAAGTAATTATGAGGTGTTAAACACCCATCTAATGCCTTTATAAAGATATGTTCCTCCTACTCCAAGTTAGTTCTTTAAAAGTCCCTCATGAATTTTAATAAGTATCTCATATCGATGTTAAAACTTATAATTACTCACATTATCATCTATGATTGAAATTAACTTTCAAACACATGATAAATATTACTTCAATGTATCTATTTTTAAATGTTCCATATATCTATCCTCCTTAATTACACTAACAAATATTTTTATATAATAACTTAATCTCATCATATTTTGATAATTGATTTAACAACTATAATACACATTTGCTTTCTTTTAATTAACAGTTATACATGTTCATAATTTTTATCACGACTCATATATAAATGTATTTTTCATGTTCATACTTATTCTTATCGATTTAAATATTAGAAACTTTAATCAACAACAATTCTACGCAACAATTCAAAATTTATTAGTCCTAGTTCGTTTGGTCCACTCTACCCTTTGTAATTTTTAGTTTTTTATTCATAAATAAAGTTTGAGAACTAGGTTTTAAGCATGATTTATCTTTATAAAAAGCTAAGACATAAATATATAACTTTAATGAAGAAAAGAAAACCTCATTTTTCCATCAACACATCTAAAACTACTTATTATAATAGTATATGCAATTTATCCAGAAAAATTTGATTTGACCTTCCTTTTGTTTTCTATCAATATTTGGAGCTTTACATCTCCGAATAAATCAAATTCAATTCCATTTAAAAGTTAACATCCCTAAATACAACTTTTTTAAAAAATATATTTTAAATTTCTTCATTTACTAGTTCTAATTCCAACTAAAATACATGAAATAAAACTACTAGATTTTCAATTTGCATGTTTGATTCACAACTATGTATTTTCATGCATTTCTTCATCATTAAGGCAATCATTTCCATTCAATACATCTTTTAGTATTATATACCCAAGTCTCTCAATAATCAACTTAATTACACAGCACTAATCATTCATTAAACACACACAATTACACAACACAATCATTCCTCCAATTATTGTATTTTGGTTGAATTTTTCCCAATAAAAATGGGTATATTTTTCTTCCAACTTCTCAATTCATACTAGATTCATTTGTCATTCATGTCCAAAAAACATGCTTTTAAACCAAAATTATCATTACAACAACAACTCAATCCCATAAAATTCAACATTCTATAATAATTCATTCAACACTTTAAAATTCAATTCATGTCAAAACAAAAATCAAACATAAGAAAGATGGTTCTTACCTTCTAATCATAGGGTATTAAAAGAAATTTACAAAAGAAATCAAGTTTTCCTTCACCCTCTCTTCCTCATCTTTTTAACTTGTACTTTTCTTCTTTCTCCCAAGCTTAAATAAACCTTCTTCTATCTCAATTTCCTCTACTCCCTTTTAAGGCATTTATTATCTTAATTTTATAATTTTCTCTCATGAATTTAATGGAAAAGGAATAAAAACCCTAACCTCTAATTTCTTATCTCTTTCTTATTTTCCAGCAGTTCACGCCAGCTTTAAAGAGAAGAAGAAGCTGGATGTTATTGCTAAATGATTGTTTGACCCCTCCCTTACCTCTATTTTTTTATATTTTTTTTGTACCCAACTGTCCACATTCTTTCAAGACCTTCCTTAACTTTGATTTCTCAAAAACATTAATCCAAGGTAAAATAATATATCAAGTGACTCTGTATAAAATTTCACTATATAAAATTTCAACCCAATCCAACTGTATGCAAAATCCAGGAAAACATCAAGGATACCAAGCGCTCATGATCCTATTTTACAAGCTAAAGCATCATCCTTTTTCTACTCTAACGTATTATTTTCTTTGAATTTGCCGGAAAGCTTTTATTATTAGAGAAAGATCGCAGGGGTAACGCCTGAAAGAGGTTTTGGCAAATCAATTGAATAGCATCATGGTGATTTTACCGGCTAAATAACTAGCACCTAAACACGCATATAATTCAAGAAATGTAAAAAATGATTGCAAAAACAGTGCCAGATGCATCATAAGTGTAACTCCAAGACATCGCCAGTGTCTCGGATTGTGTGAAGACGACAGTCAGGCTCCATAGAGGATACGAGTAATGGAGAAAATAACATCTAGTAGCGGGTTAAATGGGCTCTTAATAACACGAATAAAACCCAGTTTTGGTCACCCAAAAGCGTAAAACATTCTGCTACGCAAATTAACTGATGTCGCTTGTTCTTACAAAAACACGCCTTGCCTACCAGATGTTCACGCGAAGCATCAGCACGTTACACAAGTGTTGTGACAGTAGAGTTCGATCAGATTGCAGCATGCTCTGAATCCAAGAAATCTCATTTTGGTCTAGAATCATTGCAGAATAGGCCACAAGCAGCGATTTAATACACATGGCATGGACTCCTAGCATGCACAGGCCACTCGTTCTTGTGAGACGATCATTTTAATGGAATGCGGTGTTCCATGTGTGAGAATATGCCCTCGGCCAAATCACACATCTCGCACATAATCCATATTGCAGAATTGCAATGGTATACTTGCTGCCTCGTCACACTATTCAAATATTGTGACAGTTGATACCTCTCGCACTCAAAACTGAAAGCACGTCTAAATAGAAGGGTCACTTCAAAATTGAACATGATATAATCCCGCGGACTACATATCATCAAAGTTAATGCCTAGTACTACATCGTGCAGCTTTATATAGAAAATGCGATTCACTAATAAAAACAAAAATTACACAAGATGTGTACGATATCCTTCAACACCAACATCATGAACATCCATGCTAGCCATGCAATTGGGAGGTATATTAGCAGGGTAATAAGGAAGTGATGAAACAGAACCAAGAGCAGCGTGGACAAATTTCATAGAAGCATGGCCTTGCCAATGATTTTTCCTATTAAAGTTATCCCTACAGGCCATAATACCTGATCAAACTATCTCAATGCAGAGCAGCTAGTTCAACCAAATCCTTGTATTCATCAGAGACATAAGACTTCACCTTCAGAGCACGTTTTCCTTTATCATTTCCTGGAGACTCGTACTTTATCCCAATTACAGTAGCCAAACCTGCAATATACATTGATCAACAAATTATGAGAGACACCATGGTAGTTTTGTATGAAAAGTATTCTGAAGAAATCAAACAAAGTTTCACTGTCCAGTTCTTATTTAACAGTTCATGCAGCTGTAACTTTCTATTAAAGAAGCAAAACGTCTTCAAAAATAATTACAAGTCTATAAATCAGTTATCATGTCATGCTAAAAGAAATTGCATCATCGTAACCAATATGTTTATTGTCCCTTGACAAAAAGTCACTTTCTCAGCAGACCACGATTTATAATGATGACCTACAAAATTAATGAATTATTAGTTTATTTTTGGATAGTGGGCTTCGCTGAAGTGCTTCCATTGAAATTCTTTATCAAAGACAGGTGATGTTTCTTCATACATTAGAAAGCCATCAAAACACAATCCATAAAAGAAACAATTTGTTGAACAAATTAGCACTAAATAGCTTTCAATACAGTCCATCTAGAGAAACAATTTGTTAAACAGATTACCACTAAAAGCTTTCACTACAGTCCAACTAAATGCAATACTATATCATGTCAAAACAAATTCCTTGCAAATCCAAATGCACATAAGAAGGTATGGTACTCACTCCCATGAATGCGGCCATATAAAAACCTTTCCCCTTTCCAATACTCCAAAGGTCTTGATCTAATCCTGGTGCTTCGCCTCAGTCCTGTTTCCCATGATGTACCAGAAGCTATGCAAACAACATATATCAAGTTATCAACACAATAACTTCGAGATTTAAAAAAGAAAAAAAAACAGAGAGCCCAATGATGGAAAGTTAGACGCAATAGTGAGCACCTGCAAGGCTATGCCTCTTAGAGAGGGATCCATTCTTGCGTCCTTTGGCTCTATGAGATTTTGCCCTGGCTTGTTTATTTAATGATACCACAGCAGGTTCCTCAACTGTCTGCTCCACAAGATAAATAACAAATTTCAAGAGAAACTTCAAGCAGAAGAACATGAGCCCTTCCACACACCTTATATGATAGTATGACATCAATAAGTACAGTATTTTAGTCACATGCAACAAAATGTCAGACAGCTCGTCATATGGACATAACAATATCTCAATTGTTAGAATTTCATTCTTCTAGAACATAAAGGACTATATTGAGTAACACATTCAAATGTTGCTCATCAGTTTAGACCACTCCTGCTAATAGACCAGATGCTGATGAACTTCAACCTTAAACCATCAATGCATGCCAATTTGATACCCACTATGAGCCGAAGATTGACCATCAGTGCCTAACATGTTTTAAATAATTGGCACTGTGGACTAGAGATTGAGAAGCATGCTTTACCTATGTAAATCCAACCCTGAATTTCCTTTATTAGACATCAATAACATTACCTAATTGCAGAATTAAACCTGAAAATTGGAACATTAGTTCACGCTATTTGAAACTTTTCATTTCAAAGACACGTCTTTAGGACACCATAAAGAGTTCTTTCCTAAAAATAGATGGTACAAATTAACCACAAAGAATAAAGGACAAGAATAAAACACTACAGAAGGCAAAATAAGAAACAAAAAGAACAAGTGCTCTTCCTGCTATGTTAAACCATAATCTCTAGACCAATTAATGTCATGGATGCATGACATAACCAAAATCTTAAACAAGCAAGAGCAGCAAATTAAATAAAATGATGAACAAGAAGAAATATAAACCTCATCCTGATGCTTTGGACAATTGTCTTTGGTTTGTTCTAGGCCACTATCTTGGGTTTCAGGGCAACCATCCATTGCATGGTCTTCAACAACTGCAGGACTTAATTGTTCTGCCATAAAAATAGAAAAAAAAAATGAATGGACACGATAAGTTACAGTAATCGATCATGTAAATGACAAAGAGAAAGAAATCAACCTCCTAAGAGTTTTTTGGTTTGGTGCTAACACATCTCAAACTAGGGTTTCCTAGTAGCATTGAAACTTGTGAAATCTTAGTAAATATCTAATCAATTGATAACTCAAGTCAGCAGGGATTCATTTAGCAAACATTTTCATTTTTCTTCACAAGTGAAAAATATATTTATCATTTTAAATCTTCCTTCCATTCCAGGTAATCCAACAAGCAAATCATTTGCCTTAAACTAACTGAAATGGTGTTATATATAACGAATTTGCACCTCCATAGTTAAGAACATAATGCAGTTGTTTGATTGTTCAAAGATATGGTGAATTTAATCTTCACTCACTCCTAGTATATGACACACGTGCATGCACGCATGCACTCAAAAAGAAAAAAAAAGCACAGGTGTAGGATTCTAGGGTAGGGTAAAACAATCACACATGATTGTCATTGAATAAACCAGCGATTGAAAATATGACCTGGATGGCCTTCAAGGAGCCATTCAGGGGCCTTGAGGAAGAATACAATTGTGAAATATGCACTCAGATTGTATGATTGTGCCTTTTTATAGGGTAGACAAAGGATGAAGTTATAAAAGACACTAATTTAAGTGGTGCATGCTTCAAAACACGTTTAAATGTTTTTGCTTTCTTCTAACCACTAAGAAGCATGTCTACTTTTCAGAACAGGCGCTTCATGCAAAATCATAAGGAAAGGTATATCCAAATCCCTCTGGAAGCCAACTTCAAATGTGGCATAAACAGATAATATTCTTATGGCCTCAGACATAAACTAACACCAACCTACACTTTAGGCAATTATTATTTTGCCAGTTGCATCTGACCTGTAAATTTCACATAGAAAACAGAGAGAAATTGCCATACCAAACTGATCCTGTGCGTTGTTCAAAATCTCCTTGGTTGTGTCATCAGGCTGGGTAGAATCCACAGCTTTCTGCTGAATATCTTCCACCTAAATTGCAGAGCCTCAGACAGTGAGATCCTGATCAAGAGTTTCACGAAAAAGAAAATGGAAAAACATAAACTAGAAAAGAGTAAACTCACCATGTCCTCCAGTCCATTTGGCCTGTTTGTTTGAATATCCGCATCACCACCAAGCTGACTTAAATTATTATCTATTACCCCATTATCCACAACAGGGTTGCCACTCTCCACCTCAGCACTAGATTTGCTACAGAAAACATCAGTACTAGGACCAAGACTAATCAAATTGTCATTCAGAGATTTATCTACTGTTTTATGCTGCATATCCTCCACCTGCATTGCAGATCCTCACAAGGTAAGATCCTGATCAAGAGTATTAAGACAATGCAAATGCTATTGACGAGGAAACTCACCATGTCCTCCACTGCATTTGGCTCTTTTGTTTGAATATCCATATCACCACCAAGCTGACTTGAATTCTCATCTATGATGACATTATCCGCACCAACATCTCTATTCCCCACCTCAGCTCTAGACCTGCTAGGACAACCATCACTACCAGAAACAGGACTAGTCAAGTTGTCATTTAGAGATTTGTCTATTTGAGTTCCAGAATCTCCAATAGCCACGTGAGCTGGTCTCGTATTACCAGCTGTAGTGTCATCTTCTTCAATTATTAGAGATTTCAACAGGCTCAGGTCATTTTCAATGTCAACTGGATTAGAGGAATTGTTGATATTTTTAAGTGAAGAAGCATTTGTTTCTGGTGACTGATCAACATCAAAAACTGAAAATGAATCAGTTGGTGGATTTGAATGCAGTATGCGTTTCCTCAATAATGCTAGCGAAGCCAATGGACTTTTTGGTGGAGTGGGCGAACCAAAACTACAAGAAGAATTTCCTGTGATTTGCTGCCTCATAGGAGTTATAGTCCTTCTCGGTAAATTATGTATGTCTGATAATACATTCCTAGGCTTTGGCAAATTCCCCCCCAAAGCATTCAAACTGGTCTTTTGCACATTCAGCAATTCAGGGAGGATTAACTTCTCTAGGTCAAGTGACTTGACCTGCAAGCAGTCCCGTAACAAATTGACTGCTCCATCCCCATCAAGCTCTTCATAATCACGAGAAAGCAACTCATCCAGAAGTTTATCAACCCTTTTTTCAGCCTTGGCCATTGAACCTACATGGGAATAAAGAATGCAGGATTTTGTATTGTAGACCATAACTTCAAAGACAAGAGAGAATCAATCTAGAGTTGATCAACCTTGTTCCTTAACAAGAAGCCACTCACCAGCTATTCCTGATTCTTCTGGGGCAAGATTTGTTGATTCCCTTAGTTCTGATGCAACATCTGGACTGAATGTTTCTTGTTGTGATCCAGGATTAGCTGGACTATGAATCTTCTCCATAAAGGTTTCCTGGGAGGACATGGTTGGATAAAGATGTTGATATTTAGCTGTCCTAGATCTCCTGAAATGTAGAAAAAAATTGTGTGATATGGCCAAGCTAAAAATAAAAAATGAATACAAACAGAAATGGTGAGGCAATAGAATGCTGTTTATATAACCAAGAAATAACAATTACTCTCACCCAGGCATTCCAGGTCGACGATGGCGTGGAGCCATTGATGCCCTAGATTGATTTGAACCAATTGAAACACGACCTGTCTGCTTTGCCATTTCTTTTTTAGCATCTGAACAACAATCATCATGTCATGAGCTATTCTTCCAATACAACAACAACTACAACAACAACAAAAAAAAAATGCGCAGGTGACCTTCAAGCCTTTCAAAAGCCAAGAAGAATTGCTCTGGGTCTTTCAGGCTATCAATATCCAAAGTTGGTTCCAAATTCACAGTAGGTTGACTGTCAAATCAGGACATAATAATTATATTTAGTACCGAGTAAAACCACCTCTAATGTAAATTAAACGCCATCAATAAGATCCTTCTACTTTTCACTCTATATTCTTAGAGATGTATACAGGCCTTACCTTGAATTAGGAAACAAGGAAAACCGAGCACGCTTGCGCCCTAAACCTGGCCTCCGTGCCCGGGGACTTTCTGCATCCTTCTGAGCAACAACTTCACTTTTATCTTCAGGCATTACCCCACTTGGCAAGTCGGCATTGGTAGGTTCTGGAGTAGCATCTAAAATACTTCTCGCCTGCTCTATAAGTTTATCCGGATTTTTGACCGGCTGTAAATCAACCGTGTCATCATTAAGTTAGTGAACCTTCAAGCTTATAAAATCAAAATAAAAATAAAAATGGAGGAAATAATGAAAATCATAAAACCCTAGAACCTGAGGCTAGAAATCTTTTTTATGTGAAAAGTGAAAGGGAAGATAGCATGAAGAAAAATAATCAATTAAATAAAGAAGCCACGTCTCTTTGGGCTAAAAAATGAAGAAAACCTTATACACAGGCGCGTTCACTTCAAACTCAAACGAGTAGTACAAGAAGAACAATTTGCAAAAATAGAGGACAGATTGTTTAAAAAACAAACATGAAACGGTAAAAAATGAGCTAAATATTCAGAGGAAAGTGAAGAAAAATCCCTTGGAAAAGGGGGAAAGAGGGGGATACCAGGGATTTGAGGAGATTGTGGGCGGAGAGAAGATCATCGGGATCATGAGTAGGCTTAGGAAGAGAGCCTAATGTTCTTCGGAAGAGAGACAATCCGCTGTATCCCTGCAGCGGATCCTCCAATTCCATCATTTAAAAAAAAAATGAAATAGCAGAGAGTAGAGGAAGAAACGGGGAAAGAACTGGCTGTTGTTTTAAGTTGAGGGATTCGAAAAAACACAGCGAGCGGGATGGATGGATTGGGTGTATATACCACGGCACTGTAGCCTTTTCGTTTTAGGCAAAATAAAATTATCTTAAAAAGACACGTGTCCCAAGAGTTTTGGTTAAAGCAAAAGAGAAACATGAATTCCGTGAACGGCAGGATTCGAATCTGCGCGGGCAGAGCCCACATGATTTCTAGTCATGCCCGATAACCACTCCGGCACGTCCACTGCATTTCTTCCGATCTAAATTAAATCATAACATTCCAGACGGACTGAACCTCCGCCTCCTGAATGTTTCGTTTTTGGCATGCTGCAGGCATAGCTTGTTTCGCTCCATCCCCCTGTGCCTTACTGAATATTTGATCATATATCTGGGTTTGTTTATGGTTTTCTTTCTGTAAAGAACCGCAGGAATCATCTTAAGAATACTAGTTACTCCTGCTGTCCTTACTGGATTAGAAATATCAGTGCTTGATTTGATTCCTTATCAGTTCCTGAGGTTGCTTTTAATGGGTCAATTATATAAACTGATCTAGATTGATTTTCAGGTTAAACGATTTACCCAGTCCAAATCAGCCAATTCGACAAACCTAGTTGAAAGACTTTTCTTGACTTTTAAAATAAAATAAGTCTGTTTTAATTATTATTTTTTAAAAGAAAATATTGAAATAAAATCTTTTTAATTGACCATTTTACACTCCTTCATATAAGAGGTACGTGAAAAGCATATTCCAGGATCATAAATAATAGTTTTTTAAAATAATAATAATAATAATAATAATGGTTTTTTAAAACGTTCTATCTCCATCTCTTAGTTAATTTGATAACTTCACAACAATTAATTTCAACCATTGAATTTGAAAAACAAAAACATCATAAATATAAGAGAAATACAGAGAAAGAGATTATACAGGATTTTAATCAAATGGAATCCGTTCACAAAATCAACTAAGATTGCCATCAAATGTAAGCACTCGTGGGGAATTAATAGGAATTAATAGATATAAAAATTATACAATTAAAGAACTTGCGAGATATATGAATTTGAAATCTTTTATCTTAAAACTTGAAAATTGATTTTTTATTTTGTTTAGTTGTTTTTCATATACCTTTGCATCTGAAACTAGCCTAAAATTGATTTGACACGGTGAATAACGTACAAAGTCAAATTTCATATGGATAAGATTTGTCAAGAAAAATAAAAATAGATAATATATTATTTATATAATTGATGTTGTATTTGGCTCGATCTATGTATTGAGGTTGCATCTTAGACAAGCAAACAATTTTGGTTCTAAACCCAAGTTTTATTATCATTATCATTATTATTATTATTAATTTTATTTTTAATAAAATGTTATTTATCACTCCATCAAATATAAATTTAGTGAAATTTAAAGAACTCCTTTTTTCCCATTTTCCCATCAATTATTAGTGTTATATATTTTTAGAAAACGACGACGATTTTCTTTCTTATATATGCATTTTGCTTCTATCTTGTGAAACGATGTAGTTTTGTGGGGGTTTTTCTGGCTTCAATTCTTGCTATTGTTCTCTTCACTACGATAAGGTAAAGCACAAAGTGAGTAATTGGTGGTTTTGTGAGGATTTTTTTTTTTAATTTTATCATGACATGTGCAATTACACAATGAGAGACTGGATAAATGACTTGGGTTTCGTTGGGTTTTTTTTTTTCTTTTTGAGAATCGATGAAGCTTTATTAAGAAAAAATCAAGTCGAATAACGCACCCTAATAGAGCAAACGTAGATTTGAAGTTTTGAGGTGGGCAAAGAGAAGGCATATTAAGTATTACAGTACACTGGGGTGAAAATAAAGCATGAGAGCGCATGTAACATGAGAAGCTAGTTAAGTGCAATTTAGAAAGGGCAAAATTGTGGTCAAGGATTAAAGAGATAAGTGTTGGTTGTGGCTGCCTGACAATTCCATCGTAAAAGCATGTGGCGCACGAGAAAAGTCACCCCATAGTGGAATGAGCTATTGAAGCGTGAACTTGATATTTATAAGTGGGCATGTATGTGAGCAAAACAAGTCGGCAAACATGGAAGGGCAACACTTGTTACAGTAAAAAGAAGATAAACTGGCCTATGGTGTGCTGGTTCAGTATTAAACACCAGTTTCCGTCTTGCTTTGGCTGCTAGGATATGTTGATGAATTGGCTAGATCTCCGATGAAGGCGTAGCAATCGAGCCAGGGGTTGTTGCATGTTGTGGGACAATGTTCATTGGAGTGAAAGGGCTGGGCGCAGGTGGTGTTGCAGAGCTTTATGAGGCAACAATAATGTCTAAGGTGACGTGTTTCAGATGGTTTTTGCTGTCGGGGAAGCTCGTTGATGTTTTCTTCGAAGACATCATTGAATATGTTTGAGATGACTATTTCGTATTAATTATTCATGCTCTGCATGAACCACATCTCAGCTGAAATCCAGGTTTTGTTGAGCTTGGCTGCCATCAAAGGGGTAATGGGAGAAGGATCTTTGAATCCTCTGTCGTGCACATAATGATGCGTCATTGAACCAAATAAATTTTCAGCAGCTTTACCAACTTGCAGGTTTGACACCTTGGATAGCATCACCCCTTGAATATATCAAAATCAGCAATGGTTGCTCTACAGGTGAAACTCTCATTCTGCTTTAGTGATGCGTCATTGAACCTAAGAAATCTTCAGCAGCATTACCAACCAGAAGAAAGTTAGCCACACCCTCCCTATTTGTAACAGCACATTCCCCATACGAAACCTATATGAATTTATAGATAATTAGTGGGGAAGGAAAGGCTAGTCGACATGAAATATAATCAAATGAATCAAGCAATATGTAATGCAAGAGGTTGCTTACCGTAGGACTGGACTGGCAAAGAAGTTATAGCATTGTGTTCAATGCACATGTAATTGTTGACTCGACCACTCAGTTCTAAATTGCAGGTTTGACAACATGGATAGCATCATCCCTTGAATATATCAAAATCAACAATGGTTGTTGCTCTACAGGTGAACCTCTCATTCTACTTGATGCAAGTAGATGTTAATTCCTTGTCTGATAAAATCAGTAAGTAAATTGGCAAAGCGTAAGCAACTTGACCTGAGAAGTAAAAACATATATATATATATATGTTCATAGGGATTAATGCAGAGTATATCCCTGATTGTTCTCCAATTCTCATTAATCTGCACCCCAAGCGATAGGACAACATTTGAAGATTAAGGGAGCTGATGTATTTCAATAGGTATTTTAACACGAAACAAATAGAAGAACAAACAGTCGAACAAAAGCAACAAGAAGAATGCAGAAGCCAATCACCAGAACAATTGCCTAGAGGAAGCCAAAAACACAGTAAAAAAACAAGAGGAAAAAAGGAAAGGCTACAAATGACAAATAAGAGGAAATCCGAGGGGAAAAAAATACTATATACTAGCTCACCAAAAGACACCCATTGTTTCCCAGCGTAGCATAAAGATTAATTTGGAGAAGACACCAACCCAATAACCCAGACCACAAATGTCCCCATCACTGGAGGCAAGTGATGGGAAAAGCCAAGGAACCAGTAATTGGAATAGGAATAGGAAAGCCAACCAAACCAGAAATGAAAAGAACCCTCAACGACTGGTAATATCCAAACGAAACCAGAATTTGGGCAAGAGAGAAAAGGAAACAAATAGCCAAGCCAACTCATCCCAGAACAACGACATGTCTAATCCCAGGAAACCAAAGCATGATCACCTAGCAAATAGAACAAAGCATGACCACACCACAAGTGGGGTGGGCATCAAAATGTACAATGATGGCACACACACTAACCAAATAAGGATGAGGCCCACCAGATCCTCATAATTTACAGACACATGCCTTGGACACCCAGAAACAGGCGCGCCATAGAGACTGCAACAGACAGAACCGATCGAAGACTTCTGCCAAGCATCAACGCCGAGAAGCAAGCCACGATAGCACCAATTAACGCGAGATAAATGCTGATAAAGGAAGAACAATGAAAAGCACTGCTTGAATCCACAGTGGATTCACTCACAAGCCACTTAGTTTTTTTTTAAAAAAATGCATAAAGTCATGTAAAAGAGAAAATATGATAAAAGAGATGAAGTAGACTTATCAAACATTTTAAGAATTTTACACGCATAACAAACTAATAATGGGCTCTTCATCCAAGTGAGTAGTAATTCAAGGGATGTTTGCAAGGATTCGCCTTTATTTATTTTAGTTATATATATAGTCATAAAATCTTGTTTAATATCTTAAGAAATTAAACATTATAAAAAAATTTTAAAAAATTATTTGTGGTTACAAAATTCTAGATAACTATTTAGTTTTCATTTATCAAAATACAATAATAATTCACTCATAGAAAAAATTCAAATAAAAATATAATTAAGAATCAATTATTAAAAAAATAATTCTTCTACCAAGACAACAATAATAAAGCACCAAATTATATGAAACCTTGATAACTTTAAAAAAAATTCAATTGAAAGTTGTAAGATAAAAATATACAACTTAGACACTATAATAAAATTTAACTTAAAATGAAGGTGAATTAACTTGCTATTGATTTATTTTTTTCAAAAATCTCAATAAAAATACACTATCTCATCTTGAACTAAAACCTAAAGAATGAGATTTCTTTTGATTTAATTTAAAACATATAACTTACATTAATAAGTAATTTTATACATTACAACATAATATTTATAATTTATTATTAGTTTATCACCGGTGTTTGTCACCCATATTATGCTGAGGTGATTTTTTTTTAACCTTCAAAAAATATAAAAATATTAGAAAGTTAAAATTTTGATAAATATTGATCAAAATACTTTTAAAATACTTAAATTGTGACATATTGGATGCCATACTTTTTTTACATATAAAAAAAATACTAAAAAGGCGGCATGTTGAATCAACTTGGACTAATCTGGTTAACTTGCAACACCTATAATATGAAATGTGAAATTATGATAAAATTATAAAAATAATATCAAAATAAGTTAAAAAAGCTCAATTAACACTCCTAAAAAAAAATCTATTAGAAATTACCTAGTTCATCACAGATAAAACTAAAATATATTGCTAATAAAAAACAATAATAAAATTAGCAAGATGTTAATTTCTCAAGAACATGTTATCAAGTGTTGATTTTTTAGTAATAACTTGTTCATTACTGAAATTACATTGCTAATTGGATAAATCAATAACAAATTTTCATTGCAGATCAGCAACTATAATTTAATTGATGATATGTTGTTAATCAGTAATGTAAAATTTGTTATTAATTAGCAATAAAAAATTTATTGCTAATCCATTACTGATTTGTTCAATAAATATTTTTTAAAACATGAATTTTTTAAATTATTTTTTCTCATTTATTGAATTTTTTATAATTATGTTTGGATATTTAAAAATAGTAGAAAATATATAAAGAACATAAATTAATACTAGAAATTATTTTATCAATAATAATAAGTGAAATAAAAATAAATTTCAAAACCATGTTAAACTTACATCAATATAGATAAAGTCACAATTTAATAAGCATGTTCTATCATAAAAGTGGTTGTGGAAGCAAACCAAGACAATGTTGACTATCATAAGGTAAGACTAGTATATGATGGTTGACACGACTAAAAGATTGATGTCTTCTTCCAAATGTCGAAGTAATAAATAACCCTATAAAACCAGGATCAAACCACATGGAGGTTAATTGTACAAATTATAAACAACAACAATAGTAATCTAAACAACATCAATAGTAATCACAACAACAACAACAATAATAACAATAATAATAGTAGTAGTAATAGTACCAATAATAATATTAATAGTAGTAGTAGTAGTAGTAATAAAGAAAAAGAAGGAGAAGAAGAAGATGATGATAACTTCAAGATGGAATATTAATGTAAGGGTTAAACAATGATAACAATAAATGTCAAGATTATAGAATCCACTAATAGTATGTCAAACAAATATAGTGTAAATTCTTATTATTTTATTAGAAACCTCACACAAAGAAAGTTCCAATCAGATTATAAATTGTTAACATGATTACATTAGTTATCTTATTCAATTAATGCTAATACTCGTAAATCTCGTATTATAACTTATAATTTATGTTAACAACAAATCAAATTTCTTTCATAGCTGAGGTGTCGATTATACCATATAGTATGAACTATGAAAGTGCTAAGCATTTGTTATACCAAGTGTTATACAACATAAATCAAGATTAGTCATTTAACAAGCAAAGTATTAAAGAGTGAATAAGATAACAAATACAAAACATGTTAGTATCTAACATTAAAGTCTATATTAAGTTTACATTATTAATATAACCTTTTTACATTAACATAATAAACTTAGCATTTGTTGTACCAAGTGTTATACAACATAAATCAAGATTAGTCATTTAACAAGCAAAGTATTAAAGGGTGAATAAAATAACAAATACAAAACATGTTAATATCTAACATTAAAGTCTATATTAAGTTTACATTATACTTATTCTTACACCATTAATATAACCTTTTTACCTTAACATAATAAACTTAACTAAACATAATGAAAGAAAGAAAATTAAATAAACAAAATATAAATATAAATAAAATAAAAGTTAATTAAGTAAAGAAAAAAAAATGAAAGGCATAAACTTAATATTAATGAAAGTAAAGCATAAACATTACAAAAAATATAAAGAGAGAAAGCAAGAGCATAATCTTGATCTGGAAACCAAGATGCCTAAATGCATAGCAAATGCCTCCTTTTATAAGCTAAAATTAGAAAATATTGATTTGATGATTTATTGATGAGTGGGTGACCAACTCTTAACTTGATGACAATCCTTATCTTCTTTTGTATGCCTAAAACATCATTGATAACGTTAAAATTGAAGTCATTTGAAAACATAAAAGTTGTAGGCAATTATCTCATATTT
Organism: Populus ilicifolia; assembly: GCA_015708895.1. Classification (NCBI taxonomy): domain Eukaryota; kingdom Viridiplantae; phylum Streptophyta; class Magnoliopsida; order Malpighiales; family Salicaceae; genus Populus; species Populus ilicifolia. The sequence goes on from SRLM01000098.1 coordinate 109,605, forward strand.
CTTATGTAAAAAATTCAAGTCATTTGAACTTCTAGACCTTCAAATATAAACCAAACATGAAACGGTGCTCGGGCTGGAAGACATATTCAGACTTTTTTGTTGTTACTATAATAATCACTGCATGCAACTATAATTAAAAATTTAAATTCTTGATTTTCTTTATTTGTTTGAGCATGTAAATTACATAAGTTAAGTTATAACTATGAAATTAATTATTATAAACACAGTAAACTAAGTTACACTTTTTCACTACTTATCTATAGTAGCATCAAATACTAACCATCCAACTTTTATTTTTCCATTCAACACGAAGCCCACCTCTTTATCTTTATATATTTGTTTTCCACCAACACCACTTCAACTCTAGCCAGTTAATGAGTTTAATATAAAATACATCATTTATCTACCTTGTTTTAGACTTTTGTTAGCTAATAAAAATTACAAAGATAAAGAACATTATATTAAAAATTAAAAACATTAGCATGTGACAACAACTATATTTAACAAACAATTTGCAATATATTAACAAAATTATTCTTGTCATTGATAAAATTAGTTAATATAATAATATATGTTCTCTCTAAATTATGAACACAATCTCTCAAACATGAGTTTCTAATTATACCTGCTATCTTGTTGCACTAAATTTGTTCCTTATAAGAAGAAACCTTTAGAAGCATATATTCACTGGAGGAGAAATTAAAAAAGAGATAGATAATGTTTTTAAAAAAGAATGTCTTGGGAGCATATGTTCACGAAGAAGAAATTAATAAAGTGACAAAGATATGGTGTTTGGAGAAGGAAGAAAGGGATATATATGGGGTTTAAGGTTTTTTAAGAGAATAAAAGGTTTCTCTCATGAGATTTATACATGTTTATGTGAGTTTGTTTTTTTTTTCAAGGTATACATGCACCAATTCATTATTAATATATACTTATTATTATTATTATTATTATTATAAAAGTGTAATTGTAATCTTTTCTTTTTAAAAACAATGAATTTTTTCATTATAAATTTCATGTTATCATGTTAGCAATAGAAAATTCGTTGTTGATTCATAATATATTAATTTGATTTAATAGTCAATTTTACATTGCTAATATTTAACATATATATAATATGTTACTAATTTATTTCTAAATCAACATCTGAATTATTTTGTTGCTAACATCCAGTGCTAGTAACCCTTATTTTAGTAATGTATAGTGAACCAAATATTAAAGATTAAAACAAAAAAAAATTAAAAGGTGTAAAAACAACCACTAACAACTTTTTTTTTAATTATTATTAATATTAATTAAAAGATCAAATTGCCTTTATGACTAATGATTATAATGAAAAAAACAATATAAGATTACAAATAGGNAAGGTGTAAAAACAACCACTAACAACTTTTTTTTAATTATTATTAATATTAATTAAAAGATCAAATTGCCTTTACGACTAATGATTATAATGAAAAAAACAATATAAGATTACAAATAGGTTTATGAAGTCAAACTTTAAAAGTTTTTATTTAAGGGACAATAGAATAATTACATGATGCTTTGAAAAGTGAAATTTCAAATAAAAAAACACCAAAATATAAAACTTGAATAGTAGCTTTCTAGTATTGGTAATAATTTGATTGTAACACAAAAGTTCTAATAAAAAAAATATCATGGCTTCTGATAATTTTGTTCAACCTTCTACTCCATTATTTAATGGTTATTATGATTATTTGAGCATGTTAATGAAAAAAATTTAAAATCAAAGGAATATTGATAAATTATTTTTTAAGAAATAAGTGAACCATTATTCGAATCAATAATAATATATGTGCAAAGAACAGAAGGAAAGCATAATAATTGAAAGGTTTCATAATAGATAACATCTTTTCTAATCAATTGACTAATCAATCTTGAAAAACCATTATTTATAAGGAAACTTCTAAGAATATTTTTTATTTAGTGAGAAAAAAATACCAATGAATAGCTAGAGTAAAGATGTAACAGCTTTGAACACTTTGAACAAAATCTGAATTGCTTATAATGAATATGAGAGAGTTAGTCACATATTATTTTTAAGAATGACAGCAATCATTAATAAGATACAAACTCATAACAATAAAATGGATAATATTACCCTCACTAAAAAGATTTAGATATTCTTGACACCAAAATATCATTTTATTTTTAATGAGCATGAGAGCAATACATCAAAATTTATAGCCACCTATCATCTTAATGAAGAATTATCTTTTAAAGTTAATGTGTGTTTTTTTACGATCATGTTTACAATACATATAATATAATGCTTATACATTGGAAACAAAAAACTTTACAGTGATGATAGACCAAAAACATTATAATAAATATGGCAATATGCCTTGTCTATAATTTATTTGTGTGAAGGGTATTTTAAAAATATTGCTTCTAGTGAGGAAAGAAAGCGATAAATATTAGAATCTAGATTTGAGTATAAGTCATCTATTGCTTGTAAGGGTACCAAAGAAGTATATAAAGTGATTTTATATTAGGGTACCAAAGAAGTATATAAAGTGATTTTATATTAAGCATATTAAGTATATAAACTTCATCATCTTAAGAAGAAAGATACCCTAAACTAATAAAAATATTCTTAGTTTTATGGTATATACCTATATAAAAATAAAGAAAGCTTAACATTTTGTTATAAATAAAAATAGGGGTGCATAAAGTGTAGATTTCACATATTAAAATCGTCATAATTTATTACAAGAGCATAGAAAAAGTTGAGTGGAAAAGATGCTTAACGTGTTGAATTACCTTGAAAGTATGCAAGCACAACATCCATATTTTATTCATTTTTTTATGTTATCTCAATAGATAAAGATGAATTTTTAATGAATTTATTTTAAAAGAATAAGACATGAAGATTATATTACAAAGTTTTTGATGATATGATACTATTTGATATAATATTTGCACAAATAAATATAACATGATTTGTGCACTATGTGTAGATATAAATCATTGATGAAATAATATATTTTTTGAATATGTATTTTGTGTAATGAAACTTAGATTTTTAGATAATACACCTTATTTGAATTAACTATCAAGAAAAGATTTTGTTATATTGAATGTTGTTGTTATGATAAAATATCTCAAAGATGTGTTATAATATTTGGGTTAATGTCAAGGTCTAAATGACAAGGTTACAAAATGCTTCAGTTGAATATAATTATTGTTATGGGATTGAGAAAATAGATTATTAGCCATTTTGATCCATTTGGTATTAGTAATAAAAAATTAATTATTGATATTACAAATAGATAATCATATAGACAAAAAAACTTCTTGACTTAATCTCAAAATGAGAAGAAAAGTAAAAAAATCATATATATAAAAAAAAAATGATGACAACACCATAATCACACTTATAACTATAAGAAATATTTGATGTCTTTTCAACAATCATAAACAATAAGAAGAAACCTTGAGATAAATATATTACCTATCTTAATTATTTATTTTATATTCTTTTAAATAAATAATGATATAATTTTTTTTTACTGGATTTATATAATGATTGTTTAGGATAAAATCCATTAGTCAAAATTCAAAGGACTTGTTTCATAGAAAACAAGAGTTAATCGATGAACAATGAATATTTTATTAAATATTCCACTGTGAATACATATTTTATTTATAATACCTTAAAATATAAGGTAGCTCTAAAAATATTATTTTGTTGGTTTTGATTATATAATATCATATGATTTTAATATTTTTTTAAAAAAATAAAAGGCAAATTTTTAGAATTAAAAGTTGTAAAACTCTAGCCTTTTCTTGTTTAATAACAAAGGAAGTGAAAACTAGTGTCAGATGTTCGGTCATGTAAAACTTTAGAGAATCAAGTCATGTCTATTTTTTCTAAAGAAAAATGCCATGTTTGGAAAAGATTTTTAACTTGGTCATGTAAAGCTTTACAGATTCAAGTCATGCCTACTTTTTTAAAAGAAAAATGCTATGTTTGCAAAAGATTTTTAGCTAAAAACAACATTAAAGACAAGTCGCATCTTATTATCTAGTTTAGAAAAACATCTAACTATACATAATAAACTTCCTACTGTATGTGTAAAGATGACAATAATTATCCATGAATCTAGTTTTGTACTTTTTATATCTAAATTTAAACTCAAAATTACTATTTATATCCACTTCAAAACTTAAGAAATATGTAGTTTGAAAACCTAAACCCAGCCCAATCAAGTTTTTATCATTCATCATCTATTTATAACTCAAATGTAACTAAATAATGTACCATAAAATTAGTGATCCTTGATAATAAAAATATGAAATCTAGCTACCACTATTTCTCTTTTTATAAAATAACCCATTCTAATATAAAGGTTGAAATCTTTATTATGCAACCATTCCATGTCTTGTAACTATTCAAACAATAATAATAAAAAATATAAAAAACAACTAATGCTCTCATCAATTTAATAAAACAAAAAAACTAACATTGATTGTTCATCCAAAGAGCCAACACGCATCTGTATATGTACCATATATGTACCATGAAGGTATGAAAATTATAAAATTTTATGTTATACATAAATAATAATTCTCACTCCCCACTCTAAGTTACAAAACCAAAAAGATATAGAAATAAATAACAAAGTCACCATCTTAAAAATATAAATCAAATTATGATTTTATAGATAAATAAGCCTATCACTTGATATTGTGGCGAAAGACCAAGTCAAAAAACTCTAAATTTATATTTTTTTCAAAAGATCTTAATACATGATTTGATATTATATATTTAGAATAACTCTTTAAGTTTATGAAAACACTAAGATAGTAGATTAAGATCCAAATAAATTACTAGACAATTAATAATTATCACAACAAAACACAAATGCATACATAGAAAATTTAAAAATTAAACAACATAACTTTATATAGAAACTTAAGTGGATGCATGGGTGGATAACGATATTTATTTAATATTATGATAACAATTAGTTTTTAAAATGCTTTTTACTTAAAAATATATTAAAATAATTTAAAAATATTTTTTTTTAACAAACAAACACCTATCATGTTGCTAAACACTGCCAATTTGGAAAAGTCACATTATAAACTCAAAAGCCATGGGTAATATATATATATTTATTTATTTTCCATGTAAAAAAAAGGATGAAGATTCGGGCTCAAAATCCGTAAATAATAGCAAGAACTTCACCCATTTGCTATACTAATGCCCCGTTTGTTTGTAGGAAAGTTGTTTTTTTTGGAAAGTGAATTTCAGGGAAAGTTAATTCTGGGAAAGTGAATTTCAAGAAAAATAAATTTCTTAAAAGTAAAGTATTTTCCGATGTTTGACAGTGTTATAGAAAATGAATTGGAAAACACTTTTCAGTGTTTGGTTATATTACAGAAAATGAATTGGAAAATAATTTATTAATATTTTATTTTTCTCAAGTTTATTAAAATAATAAGGAATAAATCTTACAAATTAAAAAGTTGAATAATAATGAAATTGAAATTTTTTTTTCATAAATTATCTCAAATAAAATAAATAATAATCGATCAAATCTTAAAAAAAAGATGAAAAAATTAAAATAATAATAATTAACATTTCATAAAGTATTTCAAATAAAATAAATAACAATCAAAAGAATGAGAACCAAATTTGATAGAAAATTTTTTTAATAAAAAAATAATAGGAGAAAAGTAAATAATAATTGTAAAAATGAGAACCAAAGTAAATATAAAAATTAAATTTTAAGAAATGAAATTAAAAAATAAATATTCAAAAAAAAAATATACATAGCAATCAAAAGTTTGAGGATCAAATTTGATATAATCAGTAAATAATGACATTTCTAAACTTTTCATAACTTTCGAAAAGTGTTTTCCTTTGAAATTTTTCAGAGAAACACTTTCTTGAAAATCAAGCTAAATTTTTTTTTGACTGGAAAGTGTTTTTTGTTTACCAACTTTTCTAATAGCAAACAAACACAGAAAAGTTTGGAAAGTGATTCTCTGAAACCACTTTCTAAAAAACAAACAAAAAAAAGTTTGGAAAATGTTTTTCTAGAAACCACTTTCCGGAAAACAAATACAGCTAAAAAGAAAAACACTTTCTTGAAAACTATGCCAAATGTTTTTTACTAAAAAATATTTTCGATGACCAGAAAGTATTTTCTATTGATCAGAAAGTATTTTTCATTGACCGAAAAATATTTTTCGTTAATTGGAAAGTGTTTTTTATTGACCGGAAAATGTTTTTCGTTGACCAACTTTTCTAATAATAAATAAATTTAAAAAAATTTAAAAATTAATTTTTCAAAAACTATTTTTTATGAAATAAACATCACCCGAATTCAACTAGCCCCGCATCAAAAGAAAGGAAAAATCATATCATATTCTTGGATCCCACACACACAATACACGCAGCAACTACATGAATATAGGTATATATTCTTTCCTATCTATTATTTATCTCAAATCCTGAAAACAGATCCCCAACCCTATACAGCACTAGAATTGATATCCTTTGATCCTTGAAATCTTTTCACAAATGACGTAAGTTATTTGTTCTTGATCAACAGTCTTATTTAATGCCATAAAGATCCGCGTATAAGCCTAATTCGATATAAAATCACAATAAATCCTCTTTATATGTGATTTCAAAGTCAACATAACACAACACAACAAAACAAACATTTCTTTTAAAATATTTTTTATTTAAAAATATATTAAAATAATATATTTTTATTTTTTAAAAATTATTTTTGATATTAGTACATTAAAATAATTTTAAAATACCAAAAAATATTAATTTTTAAAAATAAAATATTTTATTTTTTTAAAATATAAAAACAAAAGACATTAAAACTTACAAACAAAGAAACAATTTTTTACTTTAAAATAAGATACTAAATTAAAACATGAGTCAAAGGCATTACATGAAAAAAAATATTTACGGATAACTTTTTAACCGCAACTCAAAATGATGCTCGTAATACGAAACCGTCTATGGTAAAAAAAATACAAGAGAGTTCAACCTAATTTTATAACTTAATTTGACGAGGAAATATTAGATTGATATCTACTAAAAAAATACTTGCAATAATTCTAATTCCCATCCATAAAAAAAAAAAATTAAAGTAGAAAAAGGGATGCAATTTCATGGAAAATAAAGAATATTATTGGTTAGATTACGGAAAAACCCTCGAGACTACACGGTGGTGTCCTTTCCCTTTACCACTAGGCAGCCGTGTTCGAGTGGTTCACTCGTTTTTCAGTCTTTTCCGTTTTCTATTTCTTTTTTTTAATCTTCTCTCTCACAGTAGGGTTGCCTTTGCCTCGCAGTCGCAGTCGCAGCAGATAAACGCCACCACCTCTGAACCTTTCTCCGTCTCCCACTTCCCAGTTATCGGCTCTCTCCACTCCAGCAATAACTATAGCAAGAAAAAACAAAAACAGAACGACGTCAAACCCTAACCTCCCAATCTCTCACTCTTGATTCTATCTTATCTCTGTAAAACCCTCTCTCTCTCTCACTCATAGACAAGAAAAAAAAATGGGAGCTTCTCTGCCTCCCAAAGAGGCTAACCTCTTCAAGCTCATCGTCGTAAGCCTCCGATTCCCTCTCTCATTCACTGTATCTATTTGTGTGCTCTTGGTTTACTTTATCCTTCTAATTACTACAAATAACTGTACGATCGTAATCGAATTACAATATTGATGCATTTGTTTCTTACTGTAGATTGATCATGGACTGTTTTTTTGTTTAATTTAGGGCTTTTTTTGTTTTTTAATAAATGAGAAACAGATTCCATTTCTGCCGATTGAAGTTCAATTCCGAGTTAGTGTATTTGTTGTATTAAGGAATGCGAATGATTTCAAGTTTCTTGTTTCATGAGTTTTGGTGGCGTGTGTCAATGCTTGAGAAGTTGAATTTTTTTTCCTCCTGTGCTTCAGTTCGTTAATGCTGTTTGTTTTTATTTACAAAAAAAGTGACTGCTCGTGGATGTAAAACACTCACTTATTGTTAATGCATTAACTTTAATAAACTGAAAATATAAACTTGATGCTAATTCACGTTCTGAGTTGAAGAGTTCCATTTTGATGGTGATCTGATTGCCTTCTTAATCTTTTTCTTTTTGTGAAAAATGCTTTTTATTTGAATCTAAATATCTTAATCGTCATGTGGTATTTGTATTTCTATGTGGTGTCTTGTCTTTTGCACCATGTTAAGCTTTGAACCACGATCTTGCATCTGTGGTGTCAATGGTAGAGTAAATCGCAGTGGCCTTCATTGACTTCGTGTTAGAAGCTGGATTATTAAATGATCAAAGTTTTCTAGTTGCCAGGAGTATCATGTGATGGATTCATTTATTTAAAAACATTACTGCATTCCTTTCATTTGTTGCAGAAATCATATGAAAGTAAACAGTACAAGAAGGGACTGAAGGCAGCAGATACTATCTTGAAGAAGTTTCCAGACCATGGAGGTATTGTTAGCTTCTCATGTTTGAAAAGTTGTGCTTTTGAAAGTCAAATTTCTCTAGCATATCCTTTGATGAATGAATCATATGAGTTTTGAAAAATCTGATGATTATTTAAGGAGAAAAAATGTTGAAGATGTGAATCCAAGCAATTTTTTTATTGTTCCCAGCAGGGCACAGAAAAATTATTTTAATTTTTATGATGAATTAATTTTTTATCTTCTGTAGTGTTGGGAGTGCGTTGCTGGGTGCTCACAGGTTTTTCACCAAGTTAAAATGACCAGGAAAACAAAGATGAGATTCTAGGGTTCTGAAAAATTGCACCAATTTTGAAGAGAAACAATTGAAATAGAAATTAGAGGCTACTAGCATCCTCCCTGTAGGGTTCATGTTCTTAGGAATCTCAGTTTAAAGATTCGTTTCATCATGCAGTTACTGAGAATAAATTGCTTATATTTGCTGTGACCAAAGAATTGAGAACTCTTGCCTTTGCAACCAGTAAAGACTTGGTCCTCATTTGTTCTTGATTAGATAGTACTCTTTATGGTTGGTTTGCTATTAAACCTCTCTATGAAATGCTTCTAGACAAATCTGGGACTTGGTTGCATTCAAATTCATAATATAAGTTTTCCTAATTATAAACAAGGATATGGAAGTGGTAAAGATGTAGTTATGGTCAACATGAACCTAGGAACTGGAAATATTGTTGTTCACCTCTTTTATATTCTCACAATGCACGTAATTTTTATTCCACTGCAAAATCCACCCTCTAAATTTTTACTCCTTCAATTTTTAACCACTTACCAGCTTTCAGTACATTATTTAATTTTAACTTTTTTTGAATTTTTTTCTCTTGGTTTCCAGAAACTTTATCCATGAAGGGTTTGACATTAAATTGCATGGATCGTAAATCTGAAGCATACGAACTTGTCCGGCTTGGCCTAAAGGTTGATATGCTCCATTTTGTATAACATTTATTTATTTATTTATTTTCATCTCACCTTTGTAAGGTAATGCTGTGTTTCGGTTTGTTTCTTTAATGCAGAATGACCTTAAGAGTCATGTTTGCTGGCATGTTTATGGCCTCCTTTATCGATCTGACCGAGAGTATAGGGAGGCCATCAAATGCTATCGAAATGCATTGAGAATAGATCCAGACAATATTGAAATACTGAGGGACTTGTCGCTCTTACAGGTATAACTTGACTTTGTCTGCCCCTTCCAAATGACTTTTTTGTCTTTATGTGGTCCTTGCTTGACTAGAATTTTGGGACTATATAATCAAGAGCTATTGATGCTTACAATGATTTTGCTGCCTCTTTTAAATTGATGGACGCGCTAAAAAGCCAAGCTATAATTCAAATTGTGCTAGATATGTGGTGTTTCCCTTCCTACATGTTTCTCTGTTCCCTGGTTGGTTTTGGTATCCAAATGTTGCCGAGCTTTCATTTCTTTTAACTGTTGCTGATATTTAATAAACCATGTCTGGGTACCGAATTTGATTTTCTGAGGTCAATGATATTCTTGTGCTTATTAAGTATCAACTCACATATGGTCTAGTTCAAGTCTTTGGAAACCTCTAGCACCTACACGGCATGCTTGTATGCCACAGAAAATCAATAGTTGTTTTACCTATGCAACTTGTTATCCATGCTTTGTAAATGGCATGATAATTAATCTTTTGGTCTCATGCTACTGGAAGTGATAGATGCTTCACTGTAGTTCACAAATGGAAAATTACAGGTAGAACTGATGTTTTTATTGCAATGGAAAAGTCCTGTTGGGACCTTAACATGAACATGGGATCTTTGTGGTCATCAGTTCTTTCACTTACCCTTCACAACCAAGCTAAGTAAATAGGGAATTTTTGGCAAATTATTTCTATTTTGTGATGTAATGTTCTTCTAGAAAGAGCAAGACTGCACCAACCAAGGTTCTGGAAGTATCTATAGAAATGCTTAAGCAGGTGAGTGAGAGAAAAAGGAAAAAAAATTGAAATTAAAATTAAAATATGGCTTTTAGAAGTGAAGTCTTAATAAAGGTTCAAGAGGATCCAAGAGAAACTGAAAGTTAAGCTCATGCATTGAAAGTTTATTGCTATCAGAAGAATGCTCAATGTGGCAGAGTTGATAGCATGTTGAGAGGATGGTTTAGGGAGCATAGATGCAGGAGATAGTTAAAGATGGTCCACCCTGATGTCCCATACCTTCACATTCAAGGACATTTTTCACATTACTGTTTTACATCCAATATAGCCAGTGTAGGTACTCCTATCAACCAAATACTTTAATAAGCAGCTAACCTGGTGCTATGATATCTGCCTAAATCTTGCCTTTTCTCTGCCCTTTTCAGCATGCTGTCTGGTTTTTGCTGACATAAAAATTGTTTGATATAAAGTTGAAATTTTCCTTTTGTGTTGCAGGCTCAAATGCGGGACCTTACAGGCTTTGTTGAGACTAGACAGAAACTTCTATCCCTGAAACCAAATCATCGCATGAACTGGATTGGCTTTGCTGTTGCCCACCATCTGAACTCAGAGTATGACTTTATCATGATACCCAAAGTTTGTTTTGAACTTAAAGCTTATTTATTCATTACAGGAGGTTATTAAGGATCTTTATGAATGTGGAATATTGCAGATAATTTTTTGTCAGTTGAATGTTATAATCTCATCAAATTGTCTCTGAACTTCTGCTTTGCCTGTCTTCCTCTACGTGAATTGGAAGTAGCAGTGTAAAGTAATCTTGTATGATCTACACTTTAAGTCTTCTCCTTGTGCTTTATTTTGCTTTTTTACCAGTGGTTCAAAAGCAGTTGAAATTCTTGAAGCATATGAAGGGACACTTGATGATGATTATCCTCCAGATAATGAACGATGTGAGCATGGTGAAATGCTTTTGTATAAGGTAACACTGTTGATTTCATATATACAGCTCTATTCTGTCTTAGATCTTTTCAATTGTTAGGTCCTTGATGTTTTGCTTCTTTCTATGTGTTTGCTGTGCCATATATGTGCAAAACTGAATATGCTGTTACTCTGTTGATAGTTTATGCTGGCAATAATTGTATTTACTATGATTTTTGGGCTATGGGTTGTTGTGCTTCAAGATGATTGGATAAGTGCAACTAAATCAGTATAAGTTGGGAGCTTTGCTTTGATGGTGAAGTTTAACATTTATTGTTTTCTCAATTAAGTGCAAGACAGATTAGTGGCTGAATGTGATGGTGACATTGTTGCTGGATGGATGAGTCTCGGGGGCCAATTAGGGTTGTGATGATTTAGCTTTTTTTCTTCTGCTGCTTCTTTTTGGTTAGAAGTGACTGCATGAGCTAGTCTCATGATTGTCATTAAACTTTTTTAGAACTTGCATTCTGAGTTGTGATATTTTTAGATCTCTCAGAATTTTTGATGGCTATATGCTGGTGATTTATTGTCCTTCCAGATCTCTTTGTTAGAGGAATGTGGTTCTCTTGAGAGAGCTATTGAGGAGTTGCGTAAGAAAGAGTCAAAAATTGTAAGTGTACACTTCATTTGACACTAGGGTAACTACTTGGTGGGTCTTCTTGAGTTTGAGTTAAATATTTACAACTGAAAGTTCTCCAGGTGGATAAATTGACCTATAAAGAACAAGAGGTTTCTTTATTAGTGAAGCTTGGTCGTCTTGAAGAAGGTGCTGAATTGTACAAGGAATTACTTTCTATTAATCCTGACAACTACAGGTGATTTAATTTGCTTAACATTTCTGAGAAGAAAGAGAATGTCCATCTAACAGAAATGACAGGATTGCTAGTAAATGTAGCAATTTGTGTTTTTGTGATTCCAACTATGAATTTAGCTACTTGTGTCTTTTGCTTGTCTAAAAACAAATTTGGTAATTTGAATTTGATAGCTTCATTGTAGATGTCTACCACATATATTTGGTTACTACAACTTTTGATGAGTTATATTGTTTGGTGTTATGAGATCTGTCTTGACATTCATGATGAATCAGAATGTATTATTTTCTGAAAAATTGTTGAAATATGTTTCTGCCAGTGGACAATGAGGATAGAAATCTGTGTTTGATGTTTTGTTCATCTCTCAGGTGCCTTCAAATGTCGACATCAATTCCCATGTTCAATTGCAAACATAATTAACTATAGCTTTGTTGTGTTAGTAAATGCAGTGTCTGAATGTGTGATGAACCAATTTTTTGTTTTTGTAATGCAATATGGCCTTTTATTTGAAAAGTTTTGATTACAAAAGGAGCAAGTGCCCAAAATAAGGTGTGCTATTTGATGTTGTTTGTTTTTTAGCTACCTAGCTCTGAAATAACCTCATCACTTTTACCTTTAGGCAAATCACAAAATTTTGCTGGTCCTTTCTTTTGATTTTGTTTGTTTATTGTTGAAGACAATATTTTTCTTTTCCATATTGCTGTAACTTTACCAGAACTCACCATTTTCTTTAACATGTATTTCTTGTAAGAGGCCATCACTACTCCTATTGAACATCTAAAATTGATTTCTTGTGAAATTCTTCTTGCACAAACTGATCAAGTTGCTGTATAGATTTTCTCACCTGATTGTGAAGAGTCTGCCAGACCTGCATATATTTGACTTATTATCCTTAAATTGTTGATGATCAATGGATTTGTTTGCCTTGTTCCTATCTTTCTTATAGTTGTTGTATTGTTGAAAATCAGATTTTGAATTGACAGATTACTGCTGTATGAAATCTAAGCTACAGATGTTGGAATGGTGACCATAAGATTAAATTATAAAATTAACGCAAGTGTTGCCTGTTTCTTAGTCTTTCTCTGGTGTTCAGTGAATCTTGGTTTGCTTTTGTAGTTTTGATAAGGAATCCAATGTTGTCACTATCTTGTCTGTCCAGATATTATGAAGGTCTGCAAAAATGTGTTGGGCTGCATGCGGAAAATGGCCTTTCTTCTTCTGATATTGATCAGTTGGATACCTTGTACAAATCACTTGGGCAGCAGTACACTTGGTCATCAGCTGTTAAGGTGAGGCATGCCCTTAGATTTTGTATCTGGAGATATTTACTGCCCTTCTCTTACCTGAGGTAGATATATCATGTATAGTTATTCATGTTGTAAAACCTCCTTTTCCCCTCTTAGTTTGAATCACTGGTTCCACCCCCTAACCCACCCTACCCTTTACTGGTTGAGCTAAGTGCCCGTGGCATTCTATAAAGGCTATCTAATATCAGTAAATTTTGAATGCCCATCAACTTAAAAAACAGCATTTATTCTAGGCTCTCCAATTGTTAAAACATTGCTCCCTTCCCTCAGCCTGCTCTGCTTTGTGTGGTATTCTTTGGATCAAAGCCATGAGCATCAAGAACATGACCCCATCCAGCCACTGAACTGTCTGGGCGAAACTTTTTAGTGAAATCACTCTGTTGTATGGTATATCTGAGAAATGCTTAATATGGATTGCTGTTGGTCAGACCTTGGTGTTAGCACACTCTTTAGTATCATCTCCTATTATTGTTGTTGATGTTATTTTCTTCCCCTATCATTGTATTTTTTTGAATATAAACACTTAAGTATGTGATGTTTTGCTGGGTTACTTTGTGACTACCACTCTTCCTTTTTAATTCAGAGAATACCACTTGATTTTCTCCAAGGTGAAAAGTTTCATGAAGCTGCAGATAATTACATCAGACCCCTCCTGACCAAGGTATTTGTAGTTACAGTTCAAGCAGTTCTTGTTGGCTTTTCTATTTTTGCTAGGATTATGTACAATCTTCTTCTTGTTTTTAGGGAGTTCCTTCGCTATTCTCAGATCTTTCACCACTATATGATCACCCTGGAAAGGTGAGTTTGATTTCTTGTATGGTGTTTGTGTATCTTTTTGGAGGCTTTCTGCTCGTGCTATTGTTTCATTGTCTGGTTAAAAGCAATCTTCTATGCTTGCTCTTATTCAGGCAGATATACTGGAGAAACTTATCCTTGAATTGGAGCATTCTCTTAGGATAAGTGGGGGATACCCTGGGAGGTAATTTATGCTTCGCACCATTGTACTTCTATTCAACTTTTGTTAGTAAAATCTGATCCTTAAAACTTGAAATATAAAAGATGGAAGGGAAATTCCTTCAGGTATTCTTCGGTAACTAATAATTCTTTTGTTCATTTCTATGCCTTTCGCTTATTAACTGTTGGGAATGATTTTGTTTTGAGTACTTGATTTGTTGTTCAAACAAAAAAATAATTTGATTTTTTTTATCCATGAAAATTGAAAAAGCTTAAGAGGCTCTGGCATTAAATTGATTGACAGGACATGTTTTGTCATTTGTGACTTACAAAAACTGTTTTCTGCAATCAAGCTATTATTACAGATTTTGGACCAGTTATTCATCATTTTAACTTATTGTGCTGCCTATTAGTATGAGTGAAGCATTAAGATGTCCATAATGGAAAAATTACATTTGGAATTTTCCTATGTTTTTTTTGCTCAGTAACTGCCTTCAGTACATTTAGGGGAGTGCTTGCTATTAATATTTTTAAAATTATAGATTTTTATCTCAATAAAGAACATCTGTGATGCTGCTGATAATTTGGTGTTCTACATCAAGTTCTGTTCTGTTTTGTTGTTTGCTTTTTTAACATCCTTGTGTATTCCTTTCATATATGCAGGGCAGAAAAAGAGCCTCCTTCAACACTTCTGTGGACCTTGTTTTTCCTGGCTCAGGTGGAGTACCATCAAGCAACTAGTTAGCTGCTATTACTGTATCCTTTTGATGCTTTCTAATACTTTGTTCAATTTTTTGTTACACTGCAGCATTTCGACAGACGGGGACAGTATGATGTTGCTCTGAGTAAAATTGATGAGGCTATAGAACACACTCCAACTGTGATTGATTTATATTCTGTCAAGGTTGATTTACACCTTCTATCTGTAAACTTTTATTTCCAAGGTTCTATAGACACGTCTCATTTTGCCATCTTTATTTTATAATTTTTGAAAGCTCCCCTCTTTGTTCCCCATCTTGAAAGGAATTGTTGATTCCTTGATAGTTTCTGAGCACATCTTGAAATTTTGCAACCAATATAGCATGAACAGGCAGCTTATGCTTACTGGTTTTTCTTTCCCAATTCTGTATGTTAGTTAAGATGTGTGGTTTGCCCTCATTTTTCTTGTGGGTGTGGGATTGGCACCTAGATGCTTTTCTTCCTTTCTCTGTTGGATTGGTCCGATTGTCACCATATACTGTTGTCTTTAAGGTAGAATAGTACTTAGAAAGGAATGAATGTGTAAAATTTTGTAGTTCTTACAAATCCTACTGCTAAATATGTTTAGAAAGTACAAACGGTTGGGTTTTGATGTTCTCACTCTGTTTTTGCATCTCTCAATCACAGAGTCGCATTTTGAAGCATGCTGGTGATTTGGCAGCTGCTGCCACTTTGGCAGATGAAGCTAGATGTATGGATCTTGCAGATCGATATATCAACAGTGAATGTGTCAAACGTATGCTACAGGCTGATCAGGTGTGGAAGCTGCAATTTTTGTCTTAATTTTAGATTTCCTATTATTGTTGGTTTATGCTTTCTCAGATTGTTTCTGCACGTGGTGCTTCACATTGAATTCTTTCTTGAAGGTGGCTTCGGCTGAAAAAACTGCTGTTTTGTTTACGAAAGATGGGGATCAGCACAACAACCTTCATGACATGCAGTGCATGTGGTCAGTCTGTCTTATTGTAGTCATTAAGTCTTGCTTTAAGTAGATATTTTCATTAGACATCCTGAGTGTTTTATAATAATTTGGCAAGGTATGAACTTGCTTCTGGTGAGAGTTTCTTCCGTCAAGGTGATCTTGGACAGGCTTTAAAGAAGTTTTTAGCGGTGGAGAAGCACTATGCAGATATTACTGAAGACCAATTCGACTTCCATTCCTATTGTTTAAGGAAAATGACTCTACGAGCCTATGTGGCAATGCTTAAATTTCAAGATCGCTTGCATTCACATGCATATTTCCACAAAGCAGCAGCTGGAGCTATCAGGTGAAATATCTTTGCTGGAACCTAGAAAGAGATCTGAGATTTTCTTTTTTAAATCAGCGTTCCTGTCCGTTTTCTTTCCTTGCATGAATTTGAGTCAGAATGCTGCTTTACATGCTTGCCTCATCTATGTATGTGCTGTGCAGACACTTTCTGTTGTCTGAAATGATCTGCTGTTGGTTTCCCTTGAGCAAGCTGGGGGTGGGGGGTTCACTAGGAAGGACTGTATGTTATTAATAATGCTTAACCTTTTTTCAATTTTCAAATCATTAAGTTGTTACTCTGAGTTTGTATTGGTTGAAGATTTTTTCACTGAATGGTATGACAAATACTGGTTATCCAGTTGGACAAGGAATGCCTTTTCTACTGCTTTTTTTTTTTAATTTTTTTTTTCCTTATCTCGAAGTTTTTCTCCTAGAGAAGGAAGCAAAATTCTTTGCATTTTGGTTGTCATTGTTTAACCTTCTTGAAACCTTGGAGCGCTAGTATGAATATTACCATGGTGAATACCTTGCATAGGCTGCTGGATGCCATGGTCATTCTTCATGATGACAGTGGGCTTGTGTGATTTTTTCAGTTGGCCCTCAAGTCATTTCCTTCATTTCTTTCTTTTGGGGTTGGGTAACATGACATAAGTTGTGTATGAAACAGGTTACTAGAATGTCCTGTTCACGGACTTCACCAGGGTATTCTCTGGTATATTCATGTCCATACATGGTGTTGCAGTAACTATTGGAGCCAGACATCTCTATGGTTTTCACATAGCATGGATTGCATCTCATTTTACGGGATCAATGTTTCATGCATTTAACTTATTGATGTTACCATGTCATTTGTATTTTTTCACGTTGCAGCATGCCATCTCATACTTGCAATGAACTCCTTTTTTTTTGGTTATGTTCCTGAGTATGGATTTCAAATGCAGATGTTACATAAAATTGTTTGATTTTCCTTCGAAGTCAATGGCTGAAGAAGAAGAAGAGATGTCAAAGTTGCCGCCTTCTCAGAGAAAGAAGATGAGGCAAAAACAGAAAAAGGCAGAAGCCCGAGCTAAGAAAGTATGTTAATATTATGTTTCTATGGCTTCTTGGCACGTTTCTGTTATAATGATTTTCATTCTAGTGTCTGATACTCCATTCTAGGAAGCTGAGGTGAGAAATGAAGAATCAAGTACTAGTAGTGTTTCTAGGTCAGGGAAGCGGCATGTTAAACCCGTAGATCCAGATCCAAACGGGGAAAAGTTGTTGCAGGTTACTTCTATTTCCTACTGTATTTTTTCCCTCAGATTTTATTCTTGATTGCTTCAAGGCCTCTTAGGCTACATAATACTCATCTTTCATCTCAGATGAATAGCTGTTAAATGTGGATGTTTCTTTTTTGTTTTTTTTTACCAGGTTGAAGATCCATTGTTGGAAGCTACAAAGTACTTGAAGCTGCTTCAGAAACATTCGCCCAACTCTTTGGAGACACACTTGCTTTCTTTTGAAGTGAATATGAGAAAGAAGAAAATTCTGCTTGCTCTTCAGGTATTTATTGTCTGAAACATTGAACTTGGTCATCATTTTCAGCCCTTTTCACTTTCCTGTGAATGCACTTTCCTGTGTTACCATTCACAATGTCTACTTAATCGACTGTCAAGGTAATATTGGCAGGAAAACATTCTGTTATTTAGTCCAAATGCTATTGAGTAAATCATCTTCTTCGTAAGATTGTTTCTCCCTCTCTGAAGAGAACAAGTGCTATGATAAGCCAACTGCTGTATTTTGTTTGGCTAAATCATTTAGTAGGTTGACAGTATGAATTTCATGATGCTTTCTAGTAAATGGTGCTCTTGTACAATTGCATTCACAACTGGTAAATTGCAGTGTTAATTTAACTTTCTTTTGTAGGCTGTAAAGCAATTGCTCAGGTTGGATGCTGAAAACCCTGATTCCCATCGCTGCTTGGTATATCCTCTATCATGTGATAATCCTATAAACTTCTGTTTTTATTTTTGATATTTATTGTGTCCTGATACTGTTATTGCTGATTAATGTTATGCATGCACTGCTGGTTAGAGGATCAGAGACCCTTCGTCTTAATCTTTATTGATTGTGAATTTGATGTGCTGCAGGTTAGATTCTTCCATAAAGTGGGTACAATGACTGCTCCTGCGACTGATACTGAGAAACTTGTTTGGAGTGTCTTGGAAGCAGAGCGTCCATTCATTAGGTTCTCTTGCACATTCCCTTGTTCTTTGTTTGTAACATGATTTGTTTTCTTCACCTTATCTATCTGTTCTAAATTACGTATTAAGGTTTGCAATGTTTATTCTTGTAGTCAATTGCATGAGAAAAATCTTACTGAAGCAAATAAGATTTTCTTTGAAAAACATGAAGGTAATCTCCCACCTTATGTGGCCCCTTTGTGCAGCTATACCTGGATAGAACTGGCTTGTTAACTATCTTTGTTTCCTGCAGGCTCTTTAATGCATAGAGCTGCAGTGGCGGAAATGCTATTTGTTTTGGAACCTAACAAGAAACATGAGGCTATCAAATTAATTGAAGATTCAACCAACAACCCTGCACCAATGTAATCCTCAGTGATCTGAGTTCTGTTTTTTTTTCTTGGTTGATTTGTTTTACTTTCTTGCTGGTACGTGGACTTGCACATCTATATTGTTGATCCAAACTGAATGTAAATCTATATTTCCTTGTTTTATTTTTACCAAAAGAAATGGAGCACTTGGACCAGTTAAGGAATGGAAACTCAAAGACTGCATTGCCGTCCACAAGCTCCTAGGAGCAGTTCTTGATGATCCTGATGCTGCATTGAGTAAGTAAAATTTTTCATGGCCCTTTTTATTTTTAGCAAAAAAGGGAATATCTGCATTCTATTCTATAAGCAGTTCAAACGGTGTGATAGAATTAATCATTCCTTTTCATGTTATTTTTAGTGTTTTTTCTACAGCATTAAAGTCTTAGGCGCATGGTGTCTGCTTGGTGGTTTAGTGGGTTTTTTTTCCCCATCTATTGAGAGAGGATTGATCATATGGTCATCATTTCCTTTTTCTCCTGTCTGCTCAGTAGCTATATGCTTGGCTACTTCTTTTTTTCCTCGTAACAATTTTAACCTGGATTCTCTCTCTATGTCCTGCTCCCTTCTAATTTGCTAGTTTCTCCTGCATATGGTGGGTTGTGTCCTTCATTAATGGGAAAAGTGCATTTATTAATCTTTTGAAATCCAAATATTCAAATTCTCCTATATAATGTTATCTTTTCTGTGAAATTATTTCTTTGCTCTTGAACCTGCTGAAGATGCAAGTTTCCATTTGAATATTTATTTCTAAGAATGTTATAAATATTGGAACCAGGGAGACGTTTGAAGCATGCATATAGTTTTCCATAAGATGGACGCTAAAACTTAATTTGCAGCTTGATATTGAATTCCTTCCTTTGCAGGGTGGAAAGCGCGATGCGCTCAGTATTTCCCTTGCTCGACATACTTTGCAGGAGAGCGCAGCTCTGCCATGCCCAACTCAGTGTACAGTCAGATCGCCAAGAAACCTGAGAATGGAGACTCAACCCATCCTGAAGGTGGTAATAACGCAGATTTTGTTACATTAAATGGAAAGTTGGAGGCCTTCAAGGATCTCACTGTCTGAACACAAGGCCAAATGAATGTGTGAGCTAACATGCAACTGAAATATGTATTAGCCGGTAGATGACATAACCAGGTGGCAGCAGAAACGTATACTCTGGAGGATTTTCAGGTTACTGCTCGTTGAGGAGCTTGCATGTGAGGTTTTGTGCTAGTCATGTCAATCCGCCACTGTTCTCTGAGATCACATTTTTTTTTTGTCTTCACCAGTTAATACCTTGCCTTACTATTCTGAGATGCATTTCTTTGCAAATGTGTATAACATATATTGTGTTTTCTAGGGTTGATTTCCTTTAATTCTACGCACTACTAGTGAGATCTTAGACGAGGGTGGTGGTTCTGTGGGTTTGCACCTGCATTTGGGGTTATTTTTGTCTCTTAGGTCAGGGAGCATCGCTGAAGTTTTCTCAGAGGACTGGTTTTAAATCTGGTCAGCATAGAACAATTTCCTGTAGAGCTGATCTCAAGAGAATGTTGTACTTATTCTATTAGCCGTTATTTGATGTATAAACGCAACATATGATGAAAAATTTTGCTGCAAGATTCATTAATAGTTCTTGATAGTTTTTACTACTGCTTCCGGGCTTACAAAATTTGTGTTCTCTATTGTTTCCTTGACATCTAATTATGGTTCCTTTATCCCGCTCTCCATGGTTTCAAGACCAGGTTGGACTCATGACCTGACTTAGTCTCTGAGTCCTGCGTTAGCTTAACCGGGAACGATATGCTTTATGCTACCACGGTAGAGCTAAGGTGAACTAGTTTGGGACTCATCATAGGAGTGGTGAATTAATTACACTTTGCATGTCGAAAAATTATTTAAATTGAAGTGATTGGCATGAAGCAATCGACCGTGAAGGAAAGGTTTGCATGTTGCATTCACGATTAGGATTCATGCTTTTATTAGAAAAGGGGCTGTGCTTGAGTTAGAATACATTTTGTGTTTTGATTCAATATTAAAAATTTGTATAGGATTAGGTAGTACAACTTCTTACGCTAATATAAATACCGCCACGCATCAAACCTAAATGATGGCCTGCCTTGCACGCATATATTTTTTTATATTTAAGTTATCCTTTCTGTTTTTATTAATTTACTCTCTTTTACAACTTGAAGAAACAAATAATCTCTTTTAGATTTGGTATTTTTAATAAATTTGGTTTATCAGGTAAATCTTGAAATTTTCTGATTTAATTTTTTATTTAATTTGAGTTTAAAATCAAAACTTGTGAAAGTAATTTTAATATGATTTAATTGACTTGTTGGTATAAAAATAACTCAAACTACTGATAAAAAATATAGTTTGATTTTAAAAAAATTTAAGATAATTTTTTTTGTAATATTAGGACAATGATATAGTGGATTGACTCAGGTTTTATGACATAACTCACTTAATCTATTATTCAGGTTATGGACTGCTTCAAGTTTTAAAAAATTATTTTTTTTAAATTATTTTTTTACTTAGTTATACTATAAAACAAATATATATTCATAAAATTGTGTTAGTGTATATACTTGTAGCCAATCGGTTTGTTACACGTGATATTGATTCTTTTCATTTAAATATAATTAATTCATTAATAAAAGCTTCTTCATCTTTAATATTCATAAAAAATTTGATTGATATATCTAGAGTAAAGATAAAGTTATCGGGACAAAAATGTTATGCAAAGGAGATTATAAAGTTGTTATAATTATAAAATTTCTATTATATCAAAGTATTGTTCTTCAAATGTTCTTAGCATTCTTTGTTAATACCACGTATTGTTCTTCAAATGTTCTTAGCATTCTCTGTTAATACTAAATATTATATATATATATATATATTATGAAAGAAAGCAATTGTTCCTATATGTTGAGGTATGAGAGATATCTATAATTAATATGTAAGTGTATGTTATATGATATATATACCAAATTGACCCGTATAAAAATTTTATATGGAGAAATCATTTATATCTATAAAAAACCTCACGTGATGATTGTATAAGTGATCATTAGATTTAGAATTATTAGATTATTTTACACAAGGAGTGTTATGTTTTGATCCCGCTATACACTGTTCTAATCAAGAGTAACAAATGAGTAAATACTAGGTTTGATATGGAATATGAAGGTATTTAAGTAATTAAAAGATTGAATTAAAGAAAAAGTTCCATATGTTTAATTAGTATTAATTGCAAATCCTTTTATAAGGTGAATAAGATTTGAAAAGAGTTTCAAATCTTATTCAAAGAATCAATGATTATAATGTTGCGAATAAACATGATTTGACATAATAAACACACTTTATGCTATAATGTCTAAATCAAAATATTATTGATGAATTGCTGGTTATTGAAAGGTTAAGTTAACCCACTTACGACTTTTTCAATATTTGAGAGATTCGACAAGTTGCTAAATATTGTATTTGATCTTCAAATAGAAATGAATCAATTGATGAATTAATAATGAATTAATTTGTGTTTAATTTTATTTTATTTAGGATAATAATTTATATTTCGAATAATTTATTAAAAAATTATAATAGATTACACATATAAAAACTATTGGTCAGAGATTAAAATGAGATGATTAATTAAATGTGACTTCATTGTAAATAAATTTTAAAAAATTAAGAACTAGCGAGTAATTTATATATAGAATTATAATTATAAACTTAAAAAAATCAAATAAAAACTTAATTAAATAAATTTTTAAAATAATATACGTTACATTATTCAAGTAAAAACTAGCATATCCTTTTGATTTCCGTTCCAAATACCTCCCTCCAATAGCGCTGAATATATATGAACGAATACTGTTTTCTTCTTGTTTATTAAGGAAACCTAGCTGGCTAGTAAGCTATTGGGTCTTGAGCTAGAAAATGGAAGCAGTCCTTCCAATTCTATAGTACTTGGGAGATTTGATCTCAGGCAGATCAATGCAATTCTCCTGAAGTTAATGAAAAGTGTGGTAAAATCTTAAAAATATTTTCAAAAGTATTTGAAAGTAAAAAAAATTAGGAACTATAAATTGAAGCTTTTTAAATGTGTAAATGTGATAACATAGAAGCATTTTAAAAACAATAAATCAGTATGGAATACCTTTCTACGTTCATACCAGGTACAACTAAGCCAAAACAAAAATCACAACTTTTCTGCACGGACCATACATGTGCTCATACTGTTTTGAGGGCCTTCAGAAGCGTCTGTTGAGCTCAAGAATCACTCTGATAACAATTTTCTTCACTTGTTTTTGTCTGCGGGAGAAGGTCTGTATACTAGTTGAACTGTCTTTTTTCCTCTGAATTTGGCCTCGATCGAGCTGGGATTTTGCTGTACTGTGCGTTCGCTCTCATTTGTTTTATTGGTTTTGATGCCTCTACACGCATACATGTTGCTGGCTTATCAAGAGAAAGCACCACCCGCATATGTCATCCTTAATTAATAAATAAATCTTACTTTGAAAACTCATCATGTTGTCTTTATTTCTGCAGGATACCGCACTAAACCAAGGTATATTCACATGGCTGCTGGTACAAGGTTTCGGTTGAACACGGGAGAGCTGTCGACACAACCTTATATTATATGGGTAGCGTCATCTCTGCACATAGTAGAGGATCGATATCCTTCATTGTATAATGCGATATATTTGTACCTTCTCCTTTGAATGTGTCTGTTTGCTGATCTTCAAGTTTTGGGATTCTGGTGCTTCAACAATGGTAGCAAGCTCGAGCTTCACAGTAATGATATAATGGTAGCAATATATAATGTGCCTTTCTTCTTCTTCTTCTTTTCCATAATTTGGTGATGCTAAAAAATAATATAAAGTGATGGTAACAAAGTTTTAATAATTAAATGGTTAGGATTTCAAATCCTAATATCATTGTTCTCTCTAATTAATTAAATTAAATTAAATTAAGCACAAAGTATTAGTAAAATAATATAAAACCATTTCTCATAAATTTTTAGATTGAAATTATTTATTTACATATAAGAATGTTTTATATCAATTCCAACATGGTTTATTATTAGCATATGATGACAACATTGCCATCATCCATCTTGAAAGTTATGCTTGAATGTCTTTTTAATTAGTTTACTGGAATTAATATCTAGAAATAACGAGTTCTAAATTTTTTCTAATTGCAACTAATCACTCCCAGATTGTCAAAAACTACATATGAATTTGCTGTTTGTCTGCTTTGGAGATTGCTCGCATTTGGAAGTAAATCTTGAAGAAGACTATTTAACTTCGTTAATTTTAAAATGTGTTGACTTGTGGCTTAAATTGATGAGGAGGCCTAGATTTGATTGAGAATTACATGATATGCTATATATTCTCTATATATAAGAATGAAATATTTGGAATTAAGTATTTTTCGTAATTACATAGAATTCATTTCTAAGAAAGAAAGAACCTTAATTTATGCTAGCATGAATGTGCTCCGGCAAGCTCAGATGTGTGGTAGCTAACTTTGAAGAGAGTTCCAAGACAAGTCAATAATTTATATTGCAATGCGGATTCCAACTGGAAATACCGTGCTTTACCTGCTAAACTAATATACAAGTGGAATACAATTAAAGGAACCATAAATGGATGTATCTATGCTAATTAATCTTACATTACATGAAAATTACTATTTACTTTGTTAATCTTCAATGGATCAAATATAATATATTATCAAATAATCATTTTAATTAAAAAAAATATAAACTACTAAATGAGGCCCTGAAAATAGTTTTATATTATTTTTAGCACATAATTTAAAAAAAACTCTTGTGTGAAAACATAAGCTATATTAGATGAGATCGAATCAAGATAAATCTTTGTATTTAATCTCCCTATCATTACACTCTTTATTTTATTGTATTATATTTATTTGTGCTTGTAAGTTCATTAGCTTTACTTAATTTAGTTGCTTGTTTTATTTATACAAGTACTGCTTTTATTTGTTGTGGTTTATTCATCCTTTTTCAGGCTTGATTCTTGTTACTACAATTGAGATAAATTCAGGGAGAAAAAGCTTTAAGACATGTTTGTTGTTCTGTTAGTATTTGATCTCTCTCTCTAATGAAGTTGCTCTCTTTTGCAACCAAGCTCTGATAGCTTTTTTTATTTATTAATTTCTCACTCACACTTATATAATAGCCCTAAGAGAATGCATTGTAATAGCTTTATTAACTAGACTTTGGATACAATGAACTTACTTGAAAATGACTAACTAAAGAAGTTTGGATTGGCCTACAGAACAATTGGACAAATGAACAAGCTACTCATAGGACACATGTACATAATGCTACCAAAATCCAAATGAAATTCTGAACATATGGTAACTAACTTAAACTAGTTAAATGTACTAATTACTCAAACACAAGACCATGATAGTATCGGGATGACTATTACTATATATCGACAAAATACTCTGTTAATTAACTTAAACTAGTTAAATGAACTAATTACTTAAACAAAAAACCATGATAGTATCAAGACAAATATTATTATATATCGACAAAATATTCTGTTAGTGTATAGTTAAGCTTCTATCAACACTAAAAAAATAATAAAATTGTAGATATAGACAATTATTGAGAAGTATCTTGTAAAGTTTTATATTTCATTGACATTCCCATCATCGTTTATTCTACAACATAATTTTTAATCGATGGTCCCATTGGTATGAATGTTGCTACCATTCTGTAAGTTTTACAACAAGTTCTAGAATGGAAAAATGATTTCTGCTGGAAATCATGATTGAATCACCGATAGAAAGACAATTCCAAATCCGTTGGAGATTAGAATTTTATTTTTGTTTCTGTTTTTGTTATGATTCCCAAGCTAACAATTGCTTGCTCACAACCCATAAACACAACAAAAACATATCTTCAAGAATTGATTTATATAATTTCACAATTCATATAATTAGTTTACAACCATATATGAGATAAACAAAATTCCATATACAATTTTTTTTTTATAAAATTTTAGATATGAACAATGCATTAAAATTTCTATTTTTAAACATTAAAATAAAATCAACAATATGAAGTATGTGTACTCGATACATCACATTAGAGGTGCTGAAAAAGATAGAGATAGAGAAGGAGAAAAGATTATGAACCGGAAGGTCCAGGATGGGGAGGAAAATGTATACCTATATGTATACTTATTTAAGTGTAATACATCCTATTTTTTTGTTGTTGGAGTTCTCTTCTCATATTTTGTATCTCAACAGCCAGTTATTCTAACATTATTGAAAACAAAATTTGGAGCTTTAGATTTGAAAAAATTAAAAATCAATTATTTTAGATAAAAAGGAATTATATTGTAAATTAAGAATGAAAAATTTTCTCTTTTATTTTTGTTTCTTACTACGTATTGAGAAAATTTCAATTTCAATTGAATATATTATCTAATAATTACAAAATAATTAGATGGTTAAATAAGTGAACTTATTTGTTTTGTTTATAGTAAGGTGATGTAATAAAAACATAGTAAAATTACAATCATATAAGGGTTAGTATGCATACTCAAAAAAATATAACATAAAAAGATTAAACACAACTAAATAAGTATAGAGTTTATACTTAAACAAAACTAATTTGAGGTGCTTTTTGAAGCCTTTATAATATAATTAAGCTGAAACTATTGTCTTTGTCAAGGACAAATCATTTGTTTTCAAGATTTTATTGTTCATCAATTCCATAAATCTCCTAAGATTCCAACCTATTTAGATATACTCATAAATAAGGTCCAACAAACTCAAACAAATTACACTCAATATCTCTGTATAAAGACCAAACCTAAACTTGAGAGTAGGATAAATGATTGAAGAACATGTCTAAGAAAAACCAATAACAAAGATGGAAAAGAGCTCAATAAATTTTTTATGGATCATTTTCCACGTATCCAAGATACTTAATTATATAACTTGAAAACCAAAATATTAATACTTATAATTCTTGAATGTTTATTAATTACGATGAATGTTCATAGTTCATGAATTATTCATAATTTATGAATATCCATACTTTATGAAACAATTCATGAATTATTGATAATTCATGAATGTTTATAATTCATGAATTACTCATAATAATATTCATTCTCATCACATAGTTAATGTATTAACTCATAAACTAAGATATTTTAGCGAGTAAAAAAATTACTAATCAAATAGAAATTTAACAGCAAATATTTTTTCGTTATCCAAATCCAAGTTCAAACTTATAAGCCCACAAGTCTACTATCTAATCAACAAAGCTATTTTGGATTTGAAACTTTTGCTATCTAATGGTTCTTTAAGAATAATTTCTCATTCATCTTTAATTGATTTTTAAAATATATTAATATTTCATGTTAAAATACTAATGTTGGATCACAAAATGCAATATGGTTTTAACCTTAAATGTGAATGGAATACCCATTTCATATTTTATAAACCAATTCCAACATAATGAAAATAAGGCAGAGTCATTAAGAGCAATGTTTCATTAGATTTTATGATCGAAGGTATATTTTGTATTTTTCTTTAGTTTAACAACTAAGATTGCATATTACTTTTGTTTTGCTATGCATTTTAACTTAATATTTAGTTTATCAACCTATTGATAAACATGCTCCTCACTTGTTGATATGATCCATGTAAGGGTTGGACAATTATATTTGATTTTTGATTTAATGTTTTCTAATTTATAGTTTTATGCTGACAAACATACATTTTTATTTCACTATTTGATTAAGATAAACATTTACTAGAAATTTCTAGAAGCCATGTTTCTATAAGGTTAAAACATTAGGTCAATCATAGTTTGGTAAGATATTACTATACAAGTTAGAAGTTTCTATACTAGTTTTGCTTTTTTTTTTTTTTATGATTTGTGTAATTCTTATTTAGCAAGGATTCCCTGAAGGCTTATGCAAGAGACTGATGAAGTAGATACTATTGTTGCTTTGGATCTTACCATTGTTTATATTGATGTTTCGAGGGTGAATCATTTTGAAGAGAGGGTGAATGATAGGATCCATGCAAGGGTTGAACAATAAAATTTATTTTTCTGGCTTAATATTTTATAATATGTAGTGTTACACTAACAAATATAAATTTTAATTTGATTGTTAAATCATGACTGAAATTTTCTAAAAGTTCTTAGTGTTTATATTTTTTATAGAGTTAAAATATGTGTTAATCAGAGTTTGATAAGGCATCACGATATAAGCCATAAGTAGCTGTACAAGTTTTGCTATTTATTTTCTTATGACTTATAAACTTTTTATCTAGTGAGGATTTTTTTCTTCTAAAAAGTCAATATAGATGGTAATAATTAAGATTATTTTGGAAAGGATTGAAAAACATAGGTGACAAATTTCTGTTATTTTGCAAGCATATGTGGTAGCTTAAGAGTTTTATTTTTGAAAAAAATCCTAGTTATTCAAGGATTTTTAGTCAATAACAACTTTTCTTATCTTTCTTAATTTAGCAGTACTAGTTAGGTGGCTTGTACTATGCTACGAGCTCACCTTTTATTTTAATAAAAAAATATCATAAATATCTAAGACTCAATAAAATTGGATGTTACCGCAGACCTAAGAGAATTGAGTTCTGAGCTGACCTAAGAGAATTGGGTCTTGATAGGGGACCCAATTCGCTTGGGTTTGACATCAAGACCTAATTCTTTTGGATCCGGTGTCAGGACCTATTAGACAACTAACCCAAGTGAATTGAATTCGGACACTACACCTAAGCAAATTAAGTCCTGATACAAGATTTATTAGCCTTGGCTCCTGATGCATGATCCATAGTCTTGGGTAAATGGGGCTATAAAACCCAAGGCATTTGAGTCTTGATAACTAATCTAAGAAATTAAGTTGACACAGGACCTATGAGAATTGAGTCTTTATATAAGACACGTAATCTTGGGTTAGGTGGGGCTATAAGACCCAAAGGACTTGGGGTTATGCTTATACCACACCCAAGTAATTTAGTTGAGACATCTCTTTCCAATCCTAAATTTCTTGGGTCTAGAAAGGGATGCCTGATCCAAGTTAATAATAATAATAATAATAGTAATTGATTTTATCTTTCAAATTAATTCTATGTATTTTTATAGTAATTATATTTATTTCAAATTTAATAATATTAATGAATATAATAATATTAATAATAATATTAAACTTGCCCAACCCAAGTTCTCGTATTTTTTAATTCCTTCAAATCAAACATATGGTTTTTCTTTGATAGCAATAATATTTTTCAAAATTATTAATGATAATAATAATAATAATTTTTATTTTTCCCTTCAAATGAATTTTATATTTTTTTTCCATACTGATAATAATTTTTTTTTTGAAATTTATAAATTATTTTATTAATAATGTAAATTATAACAAAAATAATAATATTTATAAAATAAATAATAATATTTTTGATATTAATACTATTTATTATAATAAAAATAATAATATTTTTAATATTAACAATATTAATAATAATAAGAATAATAATATTTTTTTATATAAATTTTAATATTTATAATACAATGATATTGTGTCCAACTGCCTAGCGAGACCCAAGATCGGTGGTATAATAGGGTAGCCAGACCCAGTCCTTTTTGGAGAGTTGGGTTTGGCGGGTCAGAAAAGACTAAGGAGTGCGGAGCTGTAGACCATAGACTCCCAGGTTTGTAGAACACGGGCGCGAGGTTTAGGCTAATGGGTCTTGTCTCAGACCCAAAAGATTTGGGTCTTTCTACAAAAGAATCCATTAACTTTGAGTCTAGTCGCCAGGACTCTTTAGCTTTGGATCCTAATGCCAGACTTAAGAAAATTGAGTCTTGGTGCAGCACTAAAGATACCTGGGTCCGACCTTGTTAATAGACCTCTTAGCCTTGGGTCCTGCATCGACCTAAGAGAGGTGGGTACATATACAAGACCCATTATATTTGGGTTCAAATGATGGATCCATTACATGTGGATTTGAATGATGGACCCATTATCTAGAGGAACATTGACTTGGTAGCGGCTTTGTCCAGGGTACACATGGACTTGGTAGGTTACCAAGTCTAGTGTACTTGGACTTGGTTGGGACCAAATCCAGGATGCCTGGAGGGTTTGCACCTAGCACGCGGGTCTATAGATTCCAGGTGTGCGATTTTGCAGCTCTTGCTTGCGGATCTGCAGATCTTGAGGTGCGGGCTTGCAGACCCGCTTGCCTGTGTTTACAGCCAGGTGTGCAGGCCTACCCTATCACCTAGGGCTGGGCAAACCTAGTGCTAGGTGTCCGCAACTTGGGGCCGTGATCAGGTGCGCAAGTCTGGCCTAGTGTTAGGTGTTTGTATCCAAGTTCTTATATTTTTTGATTTTTTTTAAAAATTATTGTTTTTCTTTAATGGAAATAATAATTTATTTTTTAAATTTATTAATGATGATAAAAACAACAACAATAATAATATTAATTCTTAATTTTACCCTACAAATCAAATCTATTTTTGCCTTTCAATATTTATATTATTTTCCACAAATTTATCAATTATTATATGAATAATATTAATTATAATCAAAATTATAATATTTATAATAAAATAATGGTATTTTTAATATTAATAATATTAATTATAATAAAAATCATAATATTTATATTACAATAATAATATTCTTAATATTAATACTTTTGATTATAATAAAGATAATAATATTTAGAATACAAATAATACTATTTATCATATTAATAATAATATTAAACTTGTTAGGATAAATTTGTTATTGTAATAATTTTTAAAAAATTAATAACAATAACAATAATAATAACAATAACAATTATTATATATATATATAGATATTTTTTTTTTGTAAGGCTTGTAGACCTAGCCGCACAGGTCTTCAACCTTAAGGGGGGGTTTGGAGAACCCAGGTGTAGGTCAGAAGAGATTTCGATGGGCGGGTCTGCACCTAGCGTGCTGGTGTGTAGACCTAGCTGAACGGGTCTTTAAACCCAGGAGAGTGGGTCTACTACTAGCACCTAGGATCTGCAGCATAACCATACCCCACTAAATAGTGTAATTCATAGAAAAATTACTTACAATCTATAGTATTTACTTTCCAGTACAAAATAGTATAATCCACACTAAAAACATTCACACGCTGATCCCTTTTAATTATAATTCATTATTTTTTGAGGTTTTCTAGCTTACATGGAAATATAAAGTCGGCATCCTATATAAATCTACAAGGTTGCAAAGTCGACAACCCTTTATTACACACACACACGCAAGGATAGAAGTTTTGTTTTTTTTTTTTTTATTGAGAATTTTGGCAACCTTGTTATTTTATTGGTTTTTAGGTCTATTATTTTAGACATGGGTTTTGTTTATTTTTTATTCTTTAAATTTTTATTTTTATTTGGGTTTTATATTCAATAAAAAAGAGGTAGATTGTTAATCATTATTATTGTCGTATTTGATGTGCTTGTCTGCGAGATGATTTTTATGTTTTTTAATTTTTTTATTGAACTATCTTAATTTATTAAATAAAAATTATTTTTGTATTGCCTTATATTTTATTCAAGATTTTCTATAATTTTTGGGTGGAAATTTCATTTTTATAATTTTGGTATCTTAGTTTGGATAATCATTATATCAAGCTTTTATTGATAAAATTTAATTTTAGCTTTTTTAAATTTGTTTTTTCATGTGTGAATTCTAGGGTTTTTATCCTTCATATTCGAATCACTTGTGCTAAATCTTCTTGTAAATATATTGTTTGAAAGGTACTGTGAATTCATGAGATGGGTGATGAACACACAAATGAGGAGGGTCTAGCATTACAGCCGCGTTTAACATTCTAATTACAGGTTTTGTTTTGAACGGATAATAATGGTTATGAACTTGTTGTTTTTCAAGAATTACCTGACTAGGATTTGATAATTAGAAAAATGGTTTGTTTTACACTTAATCAATTCTTTGGGACTTCTAGTGCATTTTTATGTTTGGAAAGATTTCAATAGCATACCTAACATGTTAACCGACACTGAATTTGAGCATGTTCTTGAACTTGGACTAAACTGTCTTCTTATTATTGTTATAGAAAACAAAGTCTTTAGAACTTGTTGATAAAATCTCAACCTAATTTAATAATTAAATCAAATTTATAGCATGTTTTTGTTAGAAAAGTGGTTTCACATGCCTAGATTTGTTTTTGAGCTAAGATTTCTGGTACGTGCCTCGCGTAAGGCTCTCTCTCTCTCTTGTTGTAATTAAATTCATAATTAAAAATTAAAATCTTCCATGCTTCAAATATAATAATTTTAATTTCTAGTAAAATGCATATTCAATCAATTGTGTTCAAACTAAGGGAAACGTACAGTGGTAAGGTATGTATTTGTTATTAGTATTTGCACAAGCTTATTAAATTATTATAAACAGACCTTGTTAATGTGAGGATGTATAGTTAAACTCATCAATGGATAACAAAAAAAAAAGAAAAAACTAATTGGAATCAATACATAAAAAAAATATCATTTACTGGCATATTAATAAAATAAAATAAAATAAAATCAACTGGCGTCCTTCACATGCATGTTGGCCCAGACAAATCCTGCATGTCAATGCACGAGACACCCATTTCATATCTCAATGTTCGGTCCTCGGTCATCAACGCGCTGCGCGGAGACATCAGATGAAAGGTCCACGGCAGAAGATTTTACATGGTTGCCGCTTTATGCTAAGAATAGTATAAATTATATTTAATAATCTAAATTATTAAATTTCAATATTTTTTTAATATAATATTAAAATTTTACTATTAAGTAATTATGATTTAAATATTATAATTTTTATTTATTTAATAAAAATTAAATATAAAATAATGTGTATTTATGCATATCTATATATGTTTCAAGTTAAAAGAGTTTTTATTTAAAAAATATATTAAAAATAATATAAATTATATTTTAAAATTTATAAAATATATTTAAATTATTAAATTAAAATATTTTTTTTTAATTGTGTCTGGAATCAATTAACAACATTGGAAAATGATTTGATTATTACAATGCACTAGCTAGCGAATTAAACATGTTTTTATGATTATCAGTTTAGTTGTCTATCGAGTCTTATGACAGTGTGATCCAGTGGTTTGCCGGTAGGAACTCAATCTCACTGCCTTGTCCAGCAAAAAGGAAACATATGCTCGGTTGTGAAGGAACATCTCCATTTTAACTAATAGCCTTTGAATCTGTCAGCTGCGACGGCACAGGCATGCACTAATACACACATGTAATAGTTACATGTTAACAAATCCAGATATTAGTATCTCGATTATTGCATCATTTTTTGTCAAGCTGTTTGCTCAACATTTACTCTATGAGACTTGATTAGGATGGCCTTAGAGATGTTTTTGAAGGATTTGAACCTAATAAATCCACACATAAAATTGTGAACTATCATTAGCCATATGATAAAAGATATATGGAAGAAAATATACTTCGGTCTTGAAATATATACTTTTGAAAAGGAAAGTTAAAAGTAAAAGATGGAGTTAAAAAGTGGAAAGTTAATTACCATACCATCTCCACTCGGATCCCTTATAGTTTCAAAACACTAAACCAACATGTTTATATAACCTAAAGCCAACTACTAATGCTCAGTATATATACACAGTCTCTCTTAATGGGTCATAAAGACACTAATTAGGTCAGTTAGGGTTGGTTTCTTTCACTTGTCACTGTGCATAACTCTTCCAATTATGGGGTGCCAATAACTTTTAAGATCCAGCAATACCATATATCAGGTTGGAATTGAAGAGGAAGTTCCAAAAAATCCCTTTTCTTTTCTTTTCGCCAATGAATGCAGTAATTGAAGTATGAATGACCTATTTTAACATTCAACCAAGTCACGGTAGCAACAAATGAGCCATGCAATTGTATAATCTAAGAATTGGATGAAGAAGCAAGAGTGTGTTATAGTGTGCTTCAAATACTAGTATAAGTCAGATAATCAACCACAAGATGGAGCGTATTTGTAGACCATTTGATTAAAACAACGAGTTGCTTGGTGAGAAGGTTTTTATTTTTCAATTTGGTTCTCTTCCTTCCATAATTACATTAGATCACTAAAATTAAATGCATTTTTTTCTTTTAATTCTTTGAAAAAGATGCTGAAAATGACATGAATATATCGAGAACATATTTTTAGGTTTTTGTTGTCTTTTTTTTGTTATTTTTAAATTTTTTCAAAAGATGGAGTAAAAAATTAGGTGGCAACAAATGCTTTCTCTTTACAATACTTATGGAGCAAAGACTTGTTAAGTACTTTGCACAATAAGTTTGTAAAGACAAACAAATTTTTTTTCAAAACTAATCTTCTTAAAACTTTTAGTTCAGTTGACTTGAAACTTTATTTTTGCAACTATCCCTTTTAACTAGAACTATGATTAGATTGTGTAAAACTTGGTTAACCTGAAATCTCAATACGATGATTTGCTTTAACTAGAACTAAAAGTTGCATTTAGCTTGGTCAATGTGAAATCTCAATCTAGAGACTCCTTTTAATCAAAATTAATAGCTTGGTCAACTTGAGATCCCAATTTGGCAATCCCATTTAACTAGAGCTAAAATATAAAAAACAACTTGGCTAATCTAAAATCCTTATCTAGTGATTTTCTTTAACCCAAACTAATAACTTAGTTAACTTGAGATACTATTTGGTGATCTCTTTAAACCAAAATCAAAATATTGCGTTCAGCTTGGTTAACCTGAAATCTTAATTTATAGACCCCCATTAAGCAAAACCTTAGTCTTTTTTTTAAGCTTGGTCAACTTCTGATCCCATCTAGCAATCAATTTTGAGATACTATCTGGTGATCTCTTTAAACCAAAATCAAAATATTGCGTTCAGCTTGGTTAACCTGAAATCTTAATTTATAGATCCCCATTAAGCAAAACCTTAGTCTTTTTTTTTAAGCTTGGTCAACTTCTGATCCCATCTAGCAATCAATTTTAACCATAATCAAAATATTTTCTTCAACTCGGTTAACCTAAAATCCCATATATTGATGCCCTTTAACTAGAATCAAAATGTTTCTTTTAGCTTATTTAATCTAAGATCTCATTTGGTGATCCCTTTGAACCAAAACCTTGCTTTTAGCTTATTTAACCTGAAATCTCCATTTAACACCCTTTAACTAGAACCTTGATTTTTTTTCTTCAACTCAGTCAACCTGAGATCCCATCTAGTAATCTTATTTAACTAAAACCAAAATGTTTTTTAGTTTTTGATCATGGGGTTTTGAAAACCCGGTGCTTCCTAAAGATTCTTTCTAATGATAGGTGATATGACCAAAAAATTGATATCTTCTTTTAAGTACAGTAGTGTCGAAGTAATAAATAACCCGGCAAGACCGGGGTCAAACTATAAAGAGGTTAATTGTATAAATTATAAATAACAATAATACAACAATAACAACAATAACAAAAACAAAAACAATAGTAATAATAATAACAATAGTAGTAGTAGTAGTAGTAGTAGTATTAATAATAATAGTAATAGCAATAACAATAACAATAACAATAACAATAATAATAATAGTAGTAGTAGTAGTATTAATAATAATAAAAGAAGAAGAAGAAGAAGAAGTTGATGAGAACTTTGAGATGAAAGATTAATTTAAGGATTAAACTATGATAGTAACAAATATCAAGGTTAAAGGATCCACTAAGGGTATGTCAAACAAGTATAGTATAAACTCTTATTATTCAATTGAAAACTACACACAAAGGGGGTTCCAATCAGATTATAAAATATTAACATGATTACCTTAGTTATTTTATTTGATTAATGTTAATACTTGTAAATGTTGTTAGACATTCATGATTATAACTTATATTAACAACAAATCAAGTTCTTTTTATAGTACAGGTGTCAATTATATCATATAGTATGAGCTGTGAAAGTGTCAAGTATTTGTTGTACCAAGTGTTATACAACATAAATCTAAATTAACCATTTACGAGCAAAGTATTAAAAGTAAACAAGATAAAAAAAATACATCATATATTAATATCAAACATTAAGGTCCATATTGAGTTTACACTATACTTATTTTTACACCATTAATGTAACCTTTTCACCTTGATATAATAAACTTAACTAAACATATTGAAAGAAAGAAAAATAGATGAAAAAATAAGAACATAAATAAGATAAAAGTTAACTAAGTAAAGAAAATGAAATGAAAGATATAAACTTGATATTAATGAAAGTAAAACTTAAGCAATACAAAGAAAGCAAGCAAGAGCATGATCTTGATATGGAAATCAAGATGCCTAAATGCATGTCAAATGCCTCCTTTTATAGGCCAAAATTAGAAATTATTGATTTGATGACTAATTAATGAATGGGTGATCAACTCTTGACTTGGTGACAATCTTTATCTTCTTTTGTTTGCCTACAACGTCATTAATAATGTTAGAATTGGAACGACATGAAACATGAAAGTTAGAGGAAATTACCTCACCTTTCTATAGAAAACAATTGAGGTCATTTGGACTTCTAGAACTTCAGATATGGGCCAAACATTAAATAGTATTTGGTTTGTAGGATAGATTCATAATTTTTTGTTGTTACTACAATTTAGACTTAAAGATGACTTTTTTAAATCTTAGATTCCATGAAAATTATAGGCTCATGTCTTACCTTTCCATCCATGTAAAGTAGACCTAAATTTGAGATCTAAAGCTCTAGATATAACCCAATTACTGAATAATATTCCGGTTTGGACTGTACCAACATCTCTTTTCTAAGTTTGACTATCTTTTTGTCCTTTCAATTTAAGTTCTTAAACTCATGAATTGATTTTTTCATTTATGTGATAGATTTACTTTTAAAATGAATATTTACTACAAATTAAAGGTATCTTATATTATTAGATATGTTATTATAAAACATGCTTTAGTTAAAGAGTTATTGATACTTCAAGTGCAAAATGATGATATAAAACCTTGATAAAAATACACTTTTAAGTAATAATCAATAGGGTTGGTCTTTTTCTTTTCTTGAGAATTTCAAATAAAATGGTTTTTCTTATTTTTCTTTTTGATTGCAAGTTGAATTTCTTGGTGTTTGCTGATTGTAGGTTAACTTGAAATTTCTTGCTTATGGGGTTTAAAAACTTGATGCTTTCTGATTACATGGTTTACCTGGAGATTCTTCTTGATGACAATGTATATCTTCTTCTTTTCTTGAGAATTTTCTCATTATTGGGTTCATCTCCTTTTCTTTTTAATTGTAGCATTAAATTTTTCGATCATAGGGTTTAAAAACTTAGTGCTTTCTAATTGCATGGTTCACCTGATACTTCTAGATAGAGTAAGGTTTGAAAACTTGATGTTTCCTGATTGTAGGGTTTTTGATTATAGGGTTGACCTGATACTTCCCGATAGTAGGGTTTGAACTTTAGCGCTTTTTGATTGAAGGGTGATCTAATACTTCTTGGTAGTAGGGTTTGAACTTGGTGCTTCCTAATAGCAAGATTGACTTGAAGATTCTTTATAATAATAGGGTTGATCTTCTCCTTTGAGAATTTCCTAATAATAGTGTTCTCCTCACTTTTTTTTCCTAATTATAGGGTTTAACTGATATTTTTTAAAAATAGGTTTTATATTTAACTAATATTATAGGGTTCAAACTTGGATTCCTTGCAATCAAGGATTCTTTCTTTATCAACTCTGATTCATCGAAATCTTGCTGGGTTTCATGAGGATTTTCCTAAAAAATTCAAAAACATATAAGCAAATGATTTGAAGTTAGATGACATGCATGCATTCTTACTTGGTTTAAAATGTTGGCCTTCTCTTTTATGCTCTATTGTCATAGGGTATGTTTATTTGTTATCCAAAGCCTTCTCATTTTTTTTTATTCATTGGTTTAATTATCTTATGCCAATCCTTCACTTAAATATAAGTGCAGTGCCCCCAAGTGTGGTATTACCTTCTTTATCATGAAGGGTTTAACAATCATTAAAAGATTTTCTAATTTTGACCTTTTTTTGGATTGTTAATTAGCTATGAAGTTGCCTTCAATTGAACCATACTATTTGACACGATCAAAAGATTGATATCTTCTTCCAATTATAGGAATGTCGAAGTAATAAATAACCTAGCAATACCGAGGTCGAATCATAAGTAGATTAACTATATAAATTATAAATAATAACAATGATGATGATGATGAATTGAAGAGGACTTTGAGGTGTAAGATTAATGTAAGGATTAAATAATTGTCAAGGTTAGAGGATCCACTAATGATTAATGTAAGAGGACTTTTGTTGTACTTTTTATGTAAGGTGTTATGCTGGAAAGGTTTTTTTGGTTTTAATCATAAAACTATGATTTTTGGGAGTTGCCATCTAGTGTTATGATAATTAGGAATCTATTGTCTATGAGAGTCTGGGTAAGGAACTAGTTGTGTAAGGGAAAGACACATCACCCCC
This sequence comes from Populus ilicifolia, assembly GCA_015708895.1. Lineage (NCBI taxonomy): Eukaryota > Viridiplantae > Streptophyta > Magnoliopsida > Malpighiales > Salicaceae > Populus > Populus ilicifolia. The sequence goes on from SRLM01000098.1 coordinate 148,203, forward strand.
AATGTACCCTGCCTAGGGTAAGCTGCATTGTTGTTTGGTTGTTTTCGAAGTTGAATTTCTATTCATTAGTCTTTTTTAAGATTCAAGGTAAGATCCTTCTTTATGAGAAAAACTCTATCTTGTTTGGTTAAATCCTAACCGTTCTAAAGTAAATTTTAGCATCACATTTATTTACACCTTGTATTTTTAATACTTAAAGGTGTATTTTATCATGTAATTTTATACCTATAAATATTAAAGAGTACATCTGAATCCTAAAAAAAATTTGGAAAAAAAGGTTTTTCATAGTTTGGCCAAACCATAACAGATGATCATAAACTAGTTATAATATCCATTTTTATTTTCAAAACATGAGAAATATAAGTTTTTTTTAATGAAAATATGCTTAGAAAAAAAATTTAGAATTTGGTCGTATGCATGAAAACATTTGTTTTTGAAATATTTTGAAGAAAATTGAGTATTTTAATACTAGATTTTTATTTTACAATGTAAATATATAACCTGATATTATGCAAAATTGGTAGAAAAATATTTGAGAAAATTACAAATTTTTTAGAAGGATTTTTGAATTTTTTTTATTTTTGAATATCATTGAATATTATAATATATTAGAAAGAAATAATAAAAATAAAAATAAAAATCTACATGGGCTAGGCTGGACCAGGCCCTTAAATTTGGGCTAGGCTATATGCGGCCTGACACAACATCCACTGTATGAGTAATGGACATGAATTATAATTCATGCCTACTGTTTATAGAGTAAGTAGTAGCGAAGAAGAAAAGGAAAGGAAAGGGAAAGGAAGAGGAAAGTTACCTGGTGTAAGGGTAGTCTGATTGAGGAGGACGATGCGGTGGAAGTAGTGGCAACGATGGAGAGTTGAGCCACCGGGGTTACTGCTGCTCGAGTTACAGGTGTTGCTATTGTCGTAGTTGGTGCTGAGGTTGCTTATGATTGGAGTGGATAAGAAAAGAGAGAGAGAGGTTGTACAACCACTATGTGAGGTTATTGAATGTGTAGCTATGATTTCGAATGTAGTTGGAAGGACAGTGGTGAGAGTGGTGGCCACCGAAGGTGCGGTTGAGAAGGAGAAAGCAGGAAAAGATGGAAACTGAGGAGAAAAGATGATTTTTTTAATCAACTTTACACTTGATTTTCTTCTCCCTCAGGCCGTCAAATCCACCTCTATTTATAGGTGGTGAAAAAGGGCAATCTTGTCTTCATGAGGGAAAAATTTTCAGCCTTGATTTGATTGGAAGAATCCAAATTGTCAGTTTAAAGTGTGTACCTCAAACAGCCAAATTTGACAGTCCAAGACTGCTCGAGGTGGCTGACATGACCAAAAGATTGAGTCTTCTTCCAAGTGCAAGAGTGTCGAAGTAATAAATAACCTGGTAAGACCGGGATCAAACCACAAAGAGGTTAATTGTATAAATTATAAATGACAATAATATAACAACAACAACAACAATAGTAGTAGTAGTAGAAATAATAGTAGTAGTACTAATAGTAGTGATAGTAATAATAGTAGTAGTAGTAGTAATAATAATAATAAAGCAAAAGAAGTTGATGAGAACTTTGAGATAAAAGATTAGCATAAGGATTAAACAATGATAAAAATAAATGTTAAGGTTAGAGGATCCACTAATGGTATTTCAAACAAATATAATATAAACTCTTATTACTCAAATGAAAACCTCACACAAAGGAGGTTCCAATCAGATTATAAATTGTTAATATGATTATATTAGTTATTTTATTCGAATAATACTAATATTTATAAATATTGTCAAGCATCCATGCTTATAACTTGTGTTAACAACAAATCAAGTTCCTTTCATAGCTCAAGTGTAGGTTACTTACGGTTGAGTTATGAAAGTGCCAAGTGTTATACAACATAAATTTAGATTAATCATTTAACAAGCAAAGAATATAAATAAGATAAAAGTTTATAGATACCATTCCTAAAAAATGATATTGTGCATTGCAAGTCTATCAGGTACATCAATGGTAGACTTTTAATTGTTTTACATGATGTTTCTTTGCAAAAGTGCTTTTACCTGTTCTAGGCATGTGTGAAATAAAAGAATTGGAAGACTCACCTGATGATTAGACCTTTGCTTCAATTAACTAGAGAATTTCTTTAGGAATTCCATGGTTCATTAACAATCTCAATCTTGCACACCTAGCTCGGTAAATTTTTATAATCGCATTTTGAGGTAAAATGAGAAAATACTTTTTCAATTTTTTAAGAGTGGTGTCTATTTTTTTAAGATGAGAAGTGAAAAAGAGATGCAAAGAGAAGAGAAGAAAAAAAGAATTGAACAAATATATACATAGATATCAGTTATCATGAGAAGCTAAAAGAATCGACCTAAGAGTCATAGAGTAACATTATCCACCATTTAATCGGGGTGATAGAGAATAGCAAACCTAGAGTCACAAAGAAAAAAAAACAAAACACAAAAACAATATGTAAAAAATAAAATAATCAACCTTTATCTATAGGATTATTCAAACCAATGAATTCATTTTCACTAGAAAAATTATCAAAGTAAGCTTTCAAACGATATCCATGTACCTTTAAAACACTATCATTTTTTGGATTCTCAATATCAAAGGCCCTATATGGATACACATGTTTCTTAATAAATGGATTGCTTCATCTTGATCTTAGCCCTATAGGGAATAAATAAAGTTGAGAATTATAAAACAAAACTTTTTTGATCAGTATCAACTTTTTGACAATTTTCACAAGTTCTATAGAATGCATGTGTGTCCTTGAACATGGTGAGCCAATAAAATCCATTTTGAAAGATAATTGCAGTTATTTTTTAGGTAAGAAATGACTTTCACATGCTTCAAAATGACAAAGTTTATTGACATTACTTACCTCATTGTTAGGAATGTATCTTTGAAATATTTGATTAGGATAATATTTGAATAAATTAGAGTCATCTCAATAAAAATTCTTTACTTTGTTCAAAACCTTTCCTTTTTCATGGGTACTCCAACGAGTTGACAAATCTCTTAAAGCAAAAAAATTGAGATTTTTATCATACTAAGGCATTGGACTAAGAGAAAGTAAGGATTCGTCAGGAAAGTAATCATTGATTGGTGTGATGTTAGATGTTGAATCTGTTGTCACTTTTGACAAAAGATCTGTAAAAACATTTTCGGTACTTTTTTCATCCTTGATTTCTTCCTGAGAATAAATCATTTGCAAATCTTCAGATTCATCTAACTCATTTTTACTTAAAGTAGATTTAAGTTGGTTATAAACTAATTCTTTAATATAATCTACTTCTTGTAATTCATTATCATCTCTAGGTTGCTTGTAAATGTTAAAAATATTTATCTCCAATGTCATATTTTAAAATGATAGCTTCATCAGTCCATTTCTATAATTAATCAATGCATTAGAAGTGGTAAGAAATAGACGACTTAAAATAACAGGAAATGAATTACATGCTTCAACAGGCAATAAAATCCATAGGATAAATGAATTTATCGATTTGTACTAACACATCTTCAACTATTCCTCTAGGCACTTTTACAGATCTATCGGCAAATAAAAGAGTTATAGAAGTTGGTTTTAACTCACCTAGATTGAGACTTTAAAAAACTGAATATGAAAGTAAATTCACACTAGCTTCATGATCAAGTAAGGTCTTTCAATTTTATGTTTTTTAATAAGGTAAGAAATTGTAGGACAACAAAGGCTTTTATATTTTAAAGCATTATTATTCTAAAGAATGACATTTACTTGTTTGGCTAAAAAGAGTTTCTTTTTCACATCCAATTTTCTCTTTACAGTGCATAGATCTTTCAAAAATTTAACATAGAAAGAAACCTGTTTAATAACATTTAGCAGGTATATTGATCCTTACCTGTTTCAAAGTTTCAAGGATTTCAGAGTTGTGATTGACTTTTTTTTGTTTAGTCATGGCATGAGAAAATAGAAGTATTAGCAGGGAATCAATATTTTCTTTGTAATTTTGAGATCCAACCTTTTCCTTACCCATAGAGATTGACTAATCATCTTTTTCATAAGGTTCAAGAGTGAGTTTTTCAATAACCTTACCAATATGAATAGTAGTGACTGATTTAACTTGATACATGTGTTAACTTCCGGAACTACTTGTATTTACATTGTATTGCCCTTTAGGATTTTGTTGTGGTTGAGATGAAAACCTACCTTTCTCTTGAAAACTAAGAGTAGATGTCAATTTTGCAAGAATATCTTTAAAATCTATCATATTTTGAGCAAGTTGAATATTGATTGTCTCTTACTTTTCAATGAATGCATGCAATATTTCCTTAAGATGTCTTCTAGGAGGTGGAGCATAAGAAGATGCATATTCATGATAATTTTAGAAATTATGGTGTGATTGAAACAATGGTTGTGAAGTTTGTACATTGTTATTATCACTCTTCCAACTGAAATTTGGGTAATTTTTTCAACCAAGGTTGTATATTTATGAGTATGGGTTATGATTGGGCCTTTGAAAACTATTTAAAGCATGAGCATGTTTATGGAGACATTCCTTAAAAGAAGGCAAGGATGGATAGTTATTGGTTAAATGTTTATTTATTTCATATATTTGACATACAATATTTTCAATGGATTTTAATTGATCACTCCTTTTCAATTCTAATGCCTCAACTTTTCTAGCTAAAGATGTAAACTTAGCTTGAAGGTCATGATCTTCCTTAAGGTTATACATACCTCCATTAGATGTATGAAGTTGAGTTTTATTTAGTGTCTTATAAGTACCTGCGGTGTCCCAATTTTGAGCATTTTCAGCTAATAAGTCTAAGTACTTCATTACTTCATTAAGGTCTTTATCTTCAAAAGTTTCATTGCACATCAATTCAACTCTTTGCCTATCTTTAGTTGTTAAGCCTTTATAAAAATATGAAACCAATTTCCATGTTTCAAAACCATGATGAGAGCAAGTATTAAACAAGTCTTAATACCTATCCCAATATTGGTAAAATGTTTCTCTTGGTTTTTGAGTGAAAGTGGTGATTTATTTTTTGAAAGAGTTTATTTTGTGAGATGGGAAAAACTTCTTTAAAAACTATTGTTGTATTTCATCCAAAGCACGAATGAATCCTGTTCTCAAATTTTATAGCCATGTTTTAGCTTTATATTTTAATGAAAAAGGAAAAAAACTTTAATATGACGATGTTCATGCCATAATTTGAGTCCTTATAAGTGTTACAACCTTCTCAAATTCCTTTAAATGGAAGTATGGATTTTCTAAATCTAAGCCATGAAAAAAAGGTAAAATTTGAATAATGTCTAGCTTAAAATTAAAATGAGATGCATCAAGAGGAAAAACTATGCATGATGGTGCACTTGTTATTATGGGATTCATGATGGTTGGCCATCTACTCATCAATTAGTCATCAAATCAATAGTTTCCAATTTTGGCCTATAAAAGGAGGCATTTGCCATCCATTTAGGCATCTTGGTGTCCAGATCAAGATCATACTCTTCTTTTCTCTCTTGTATTTTTTGTATTGCTTATGCTTTGTTTTCATTAATATCAAGTTTATGCCTTTCATTTCCTTTCCTTTACTTAGTTAACATTTATGTTCTTATTTTGTTTATCTATTTTTCTTTCTTTCATTATGTCTAGCTAAGTTAATTATGTCAAGGTGAAAAGGTTACACTAATGGTGTAAGAATAAGTATAATGTAAACTTAATATGGACTTTAATGTTTGATACTAACATGTTTTATATTTGTTATCTTGTTCACTTTTTAATACTCTTTAATCATGATTTATGTTGTATAACACTTGGTACAACAAATGCTTGACATTTTCATAGCCCATAATGTATGGTATAACCGACACCTAAGCTATGAAAGGAACTTGATTTGTTGTTAACATAAGTTATAATCATGAATGCTTGATAAAATTTACAAGTATTAGCATTAATTGAATAAGATGACTAATGTAATCATGTTAACAATTTATAATCTGATTGGAACCTCCTTTATGTGTGGTTTCCAATTGAATAATAAGAGTTTATACTATACTTGTTTGACATACCGTTAGTGGAACCTTTAACCTTGACATTTGTTATTATCATTGTTTAATCCTTACTTTAATATTTCATCTTAAAGTTCTCATCTTCTTCTTCTTCTTTATTGTTATTATTAGTATTAGTATTATTATTACTATTATTATTATTATTATTGTTGTTGTTGTTGTTATTACTATTATTGTTGTTATAGTTATTATTGTTGTTGTTTTATTATTGTTATTTATAATTTGTACAATAACGTCCATGTGGTTCGACCCTGGTCTTGCCGGGTTATTTATTACTTCGACACTCCTGCACTTGGGAGAAGACATCAATCTTTTCTTCGTGTCAAATATGTTTCAAAAAAATATTAAATGAAGTTTTAAAGTTAAATAATGTTTATTACAAATTAATATAAAGGTATAACTGGAGGAGGAGGAGGAGATCCTGGAGGAGGCTGGTGGTTATATGACAAAAAAAGGATTAGGCGCATATGTGCTACTATTTGTTATGTTCATAACCATTTCGCGGAGCTGTTTGTAAGCCACTTTTTGTTATTCATACTTCGCTTTTTGTTGCGCTTGAGACACTTTGAGTTGTGTGTACTTTGATACGACAAAGAGATTGATGTCTTCTCCCAAGTGCAGGAGTGTCGAAGTAATAAATAACCCGGCAAGACCGGGGTCGAACCACAGGGAGGTTATTGTACAAATTATAAATAACAA
>SRLM01000098.1:158251-230309 GCA_015708895.1 Populus ilicifolia
TATTATTGTTGTTGTTGTTGTTGTTATTATTATTATTGTTGTTGTTGTATTATTGTTATTTATAATTTGTACAATAACCTCCCTGTGGTTCGACCCCGGTCTTGCCGAGTTATTTATTACTTTGACACTCCTGCACTTGGAAGAAGACATCAATCTTTTTATCGTGTCACCCTTCAAACCGCAAAATCATTCCATCCTTGGAAAGCCCTATCCTTCAGCTTCTTGTTGTGCTTTATACCAAAAATCTTGCAATCTACTTCACGCAATCAAAAATTACATTTCAAATAATAAATTTTTTTCTAAAAAAATCTTGTATTGTTTTCAATCTTACTTAGTTACCACGTGATTTTCCCACACCTTTCTTATAATAGTGTTATGCTCACTCTCGTAGTGGAATTTTGTACTGTGTATAAATGAACAAGTTTAAATAAAATAATAATTTATTTATAAGTATATTAATAAGCTAAAAATTATAAATTAATACCAACCTCAAACTTGTTAAACCATGCATTGATTTGAGGCATCCATTCAAGATGCTTGGATATCTGACTCTATTGAAACAGTGGAATCTCCATCGATGATTTAAACACCGATGATATTACTTGAGTGGCTTCAATGTTTGTAAACCTGAAAATAAATAAAATAAATTCAATAGTGATTATTCATAAATTATGTTGTAATAAAAAAAAACTAAAACCTTCGCAAACTTACATTGAAAGGTCATCCTTCCACTGTGCCTCATACTGGCGGGTAAATTAATTCTGCTACGAAGGCACGCTGTCTCCGCGCTGTGAAGTAGCATTGGAAGAGGCAACATCGGTTGATGCCGTAGGTGGTATAGGTGCCTCTTCTTCAGAGGCACCTAAGGAGATATCATCATTGCTGCTAGATGAACTAGCTACGACCATACGTGAGCGACTAGCTCTGGTTTTTGTTCTACACATCTATATAATTTTTTAAAAATAATTATATAATTAAATTTAAATGTTAAAAAAAAATCGATAGCACCTCCCCTATACTGGATACTACCCAAATCCACAAACCTGCATATATTAACAATAGCCATAACCAATTTACCAAANTATATAATTAAATTTAAATGTTAAAAAAAAAATCGATAGCACCTCCCCTATACTGGATACTACCCAAATCCACAAACCTGCATATATTAACAATAGCCATAACCAATTTACCAAATCTATACTAATTATTCCAACATATTCAATTCCTAATCCTAAGGTAAATTCAACATTAAAAATTACAATTCAACAAATTATTCAATAATTATGCGAATACAACAAAAAATAAATTAGATAAAAACCATGAAAGTCAATTCTATGGTAAATTCAACATTAACAATAAATATTAAACAAATTAACTAATAATAATTTTGCCAAAACAGCAACAAAAAATATTCAATAAATTCAAAAACAAAAAAAACTATAGACTTTAGCAATGAATTATGCAAAACAAAACTATAGACTTTATCTACATTACAAAAAATACACCAAAACAAAAAACATAAAAAAATGGCAAAAAAAACCCATTAAAGTAAAATGAAAAAGAAGAAATACTAACCTTTTAAATTGATGGTGATTTGTGACAAAAAATTGCTTGAGATCGCCGGTGAAGAACGGAGAGCAGCACAGAGAGGAAAGGAATGATTAAAAACTTAGGAGAAGAGAAAATGAATTAAAGAGGCAATCGAGGACACTTATATGCCAGTTTTGTCGATGGATTATCGATAGATTCATTGGTAGTCATATGCTAGTTTTACCGACGGATTACCCAATGGATGGAAAGTTAATTATTATTTTTAATTTATTTCGTCTGTGAGGTGTAAAAATCAGTTGGTAAATTTTGAATTTCGCACCAAAATTTTTAATGTCCCTCCATATTTTTCGTGGTTCGTTGGTAAATCCGTCGGCAATATGACGCGATTAGAGATGCTTTTAATGCACAAAGCTTTGAAATACGCGCAATCCATCGGTAAGTTTGTCGATAAAATTGATCCGCTGCTAACATTCTGACGGTCTCATCTCTGTCAGTCTAGCCGCTAGTGATGTGGTGGCATTTCAAGTAATTATTTTCAAACTCTCTGTGAAATGCCGACGGACTCAACTCTGTCAGTGATGCGGTGACATTTCAAGTAATTATTTTCAAACTCTTTGTGAAATGTCAACGGACTTAACTCTATCGGTCTAGCTGTCGGTGATGCGGTGGCATTTCAAGTAATGATTTTCAAACTCTCTGTGAAATACCAATGGCCTTGTTGTCGTCGGTGATGTGGTGACATTTCAAGTAATTATTTTCAAACTCTCTGTGAAATGCCAATGACCTTAACTCTGTTGGTGTTGTCGTCAGTGATGTGGTGGCATTTCAAGTAATTATTTTCGAACTCTTTGTAAAATGTCGACGGACTCAACTTCACTGGTCTGGCTGTAGGTGATGCAATGGCATTTCAAGTAATTATTTCATGTTACAAAATATATCATCCATAATCAATAATTATTTCAAGTAATTATTTTGTAATTGTGGCATTTGGACTAATTATTTCAAGTAATAGATATTTTGTGTTTTAAAATATATCATCCATAATCTAAATTACATGAAAAAAAAGGGTTTTACAAAGGGATTCATTTTGGCAGTTAGTCAGAATTTTCTTCTTCATCGTTATCAATTGAATTGTCATCACCTTCATCGCAATCTTCAATATGAATATCATCTTCTTCATCGATAATTGCTTGTTCGCTAGAGCTTAAAACAAAATTCAACTCCTTTGCGTCAACATCAACAAGACTATCATCGAAAATTTAAAAATTTAAAATTTCTTCCAATTCAATCGAAGGAGCAACTCGATATGGTTCAACCACCTCACTAACTTGAAAGACTTCATCTCGCACACTTGTGTCTTCGTTCTCATCCTGAACAACCTTGACATGACCCTGGGGTTTTGTTTTTAAAATGGACAACCAATCCACTCTTAATCGATCCTTTCTAAATGAAGGGGTGTATGTGTAATAAACTTGTTGACATTGCTTTACGAGAATAAATACATCATTTATGTTGCGAAGTCTAGCTTTTGAGTTGATTTCGACTAGACTATAGTGCGGATCAACTGTGATTCCTCTATCAGTCATGTCATAACAATAGCATTTGAATAAAAACACTCTATTTTACTCGTTATGATATTGCAGTTCGACAACCTCTCTAATTTACCCTAGTAGTCAACTTCTAACTCACTACTAGTGGATCCCTTAACTCAAATACTACTGTTGTATGTCTTTCTTCCTTACCCATATTCTTCAATATGGAAAACATATCCATTGACGAAATACCTGTTGTAGCATTTACATTTTCTTTCAGGCCCTAGGTTTAGTGAATACAATGACTTAGGTGCACACCTTCCCATTTGATAAACCTTGTATGTAATGTACATCAATAAACAGTAAATAAAGAAGAAAGTTGTAATGACGTGCATACGTATAGTAATTTTACAAGTTAGAATGAGTTTGTGATAGTGCTTATATGTGTTCTGAACCACGTGGCAAACTACTCATCTTGTAATTAAAAGATCTGAGATTCGGTCAGTTGTGAGATATTGGAGAGCAAATATTATCGATGTTGCTTGCAAGTGATAATAAGTGTATGATATTATAATATATAATTAACAATATATTACTAATAAAGTTTAATTAGTATAAACTTACTGAATAAAAGGTCTCAACTTATCACAGTTAAATAGAACATAGTTGTGTGCTTGTTTAAACTCTATTTTCGACAAATATCTTCCTTTTACGACATTTTGAGGTGTGGGTCATCTAATATTCAAGAATATTAAAAGTTCCTACTAGAAGGCACTTCACTACCATCATCATGCCTGGAAACGCGATTGATTCTTGTTCTCAAATGAGGTTTGAAATAGTACGAGATAAATGTTGAGATCTCCTCAACAATATAGGCCTCATATATCAAAGCCTCAACATGCGCTTTGTTCTTAACCTTTTTCTTGAGATTAAACAAGTGCTTGTATTGAAATATTAATAAAGTGTTTTCAATTAAGAAAAAACATCTAAAATACTTTTATATATGAATTACATTGCAATTGTAATATCTAACTATTTGAATGGGTACATCCATCTATATTGGACCGGTCCTCCAGCTTTTGCCTCAAACAGTAAATGTATAGGGAGATGCTTTATTAAGCTAAAAAATGATGGAGAAAATATCATCTCAAGTTTATATAGTGTTTCGAAGATATTCATTTGAAGCCTCGCAATGTGATCAACATTTAACTTGCTGGAGCATATATCTTTGAAGAAATGACTGGTCTTCATGAGTGCATCCCATATTCCCTTTGGCAACAAATCATGAAAAGCTAATGGGATGAGTGTTTGCATAAACACGTGGCAGTCATGACTCTACATTCCATACAATCTATAGTCCTCTATATTAACCAGCCATGATATGTTCGATGCATGTCCATCTGAAAAACGCGGACTCTTAAGCCATTTGTAGACTAGTAGTTGTGTGTTTTTCTCTAACACAAAGCTTGCTCTTGGTTTTGCGACCTGTGACTCATCGTAAACCAAATTCATATTTTTACAATTACAGTATAAAGCTATATCCAATCTAGCCTTGATGTTGTCCTTTGTCTTCCCCTTCACATCTATGACGGTGTTGAAAATGTTCTCAAACATGTTCTTTTTGATGTGCATGACATCAAGGTTATGGCGGAGCAGATTGGTCTTCCAATAAGAAAGCTCCCCAAAGATACTTCTCTTTACCCAATTATGGGTTAAACCAAAACCAGGAAACTTTTGCTTATCTGATTGAAGGCCAACACAATGTCACCGTACTCTAAGATAACATCATGCAATTCTTCACCAGAAAGACATGGGGATGTAACATCTTTTTCAACTCTACCAATAAAAAAAAATCTTTTTTATTCTTTTTATACCTGTGATTAAGTGGTAAGAAGCGACGGTGACCATAAAAAAAGAAGCTTTGCCTCCATTCACTAGGGTGAATGCCCTTTTGTTTTCCATGCAATATGGACATGCAAGTTTCCCATGTGTGCTCCAACCAGAAAACATTCCATAAGCTGGAAAATCATTGATAGTCCATATCAAAGCCGCCCTCATAAGGAAATTTTGTTTCCTTGATATATCATAAATTAGAGCTTCGAAGGACCATAATTGTGCCAACTTATCAATCAACAGTCGAAGACAAACATCTATATTCCATCCCGAGTTTCTTGGATCGGGTATGAAAATAGATAAAAACATGAACTCCAACCTCATACACATTCCTGGTGGCAAGTTATAAACTGTGAGTATGACCAGCCTATAAGAATAAGAAGCAGGAAATGACCCAAATAGGTTGAATATGTCTGTATACAACTTAAGACGCACATTCCTTGATTCAACTGAAAAGTGAGGATGAACACTATTAAAGTGTTTCCACGCTTCACTGTCAGAAGGATGAACCATCACTCCATCAACCACATGGTGTGCTTGGTGCCATGTCATGTGTTTAACAGTCCTTGGTGACATAAATAATCTCTGTAATCTAGGTGTGATTGAGAAGTATCTAAGTTTTTTATATGCCACTTGAGTCTTTCCCCTGCCGATTCTAGGTTTGTAACGGGAATGCCCGCATGTTATGCACTCAGTCATCTCAGCATTGTCAAGGTAGTATAACATGCAGAAGTTAAGACACATGTCAATTTTCTGGTATTCTAAATCGAGAGGTTTTATCATGGACTTTGCAACATATAAGTTCTCTTTCAGCTTGTTCTCTTTAGGTAAAATGCTTCTTGCCCATTCAATAATCTTGTCATACCCAACCTCACTCAACCCGTGCTCTGACTTGATGGTGAACACCTATGCTACGACTGATAATTTACTGTGGTTCGTGTAGCCATCCTATAATGGTTTGTCAGAATCTTTTAACAAATTAAAAAACCTACCTGCATCTATATTAGGTTCTTCTACGATTGGACATTGACTGACATTACCTTGATTCATTTTATTGCATCCATAACCATGTTTTTGTAAGGATTAGTGTTGTCATTCTCGTTGCTAGCACTAGATGTAGACCCAACCACCGTTTCTTCCATTCTCCTCTTACTAACATATACTTCTCTATATGCATACCAACACTGGTAATTCTTTATAAAACCTTTGTGTAAAAGATGTATCATTACAACATCTAGATGCAGATGCCTTTTATTTTGACACTTCCTGCATAGACACTTAATATTGCCTCCAGTAAAATTTCGAGGAATAAATGTTGTGGAATTAATAAAAACCCGAATCTCGTTACAATAATCCATCCTCCGCAATCCTTGGGGTGAATCTCGATACATCCATGAATGATCATTCATGATTTATATCGAACCTCTATAAAATTATGATGACACAATGTATTAATTAACTAAGTTAAGTAAATAAATTTGCAAAAATATTACTTTACCTCGAGATTATCCAACAAACCAATCACAACTTCTCATAACTATTAAAAATTCATTATCATTTATCAACGTCCATAAAAATTGAAATATATAAATTTACAGAGAAATTACCACTCCGCAATGCCATTGACAAAACTTTAAACGAACCCAATAAGTAAGCTATTAATTATTTTAAAACAGCACATGTACTTCGATAGTTCCATAAAGTTATAAAAATTTACAAATAAATACAATATTATAAAATCTAGAAAAAACCATAACAGGTATAGAATTATATATTCATATATTACAAGTTTGTTTGAGATATAACAATAAAACATTTACATTTACTAACAAAATATATATACTAAAAAAACGATAAAATTCACATTTAATTAAATGTTAAGATTTAAAAAGAAAGAATTACATACAAAAATTAATAAAATCCATTGGTAAATTAGAACACAGATGTTGTGACCACAAAACTTCAAGAAATATAACTTGTTATGTTGATATGAGATAGATTTTTGTTTGAGGGGGGATGAGGGGCTGCTTGTTTGCAGATGGGGAGAGTTGGGATTAAGAAGAAGAAGTAGAAATAAGGGAGGAGAGGGTTGGCAGCGTGTACATATATTAACTTTTTCCGATGGTTAACCGATGAAAAATCCATCGGTGAAACTATCGATGATTCTGATGGAACAATCAACACATCACCGTACGGGTCTGCCATTTTAAATCCGTTGGTGAATCCGTCAGCAATATAAATGATGATTACTGTATGGAATGTGTTTTTATGAGGTTTCTAGTTGAATAATAAGAGTTTATACTATACTTGTTTGACATACCATCAGTAGAACCTTTAACCTTTAACCTTAACATTTGTTATTATCATTGTTTAATCCTTACATTAATATTCTATCTCAAAGTTCTCTTCTTCTTCTTTTTCTTTATTATTATTATTATTATTGGTATTAATACTAACATTATTGTTGTTGTTGTTGTTGTATTATTATTATTATTATTATTATTATTATTATTATTATTATTGTCATTTATAATTTATACAATTACCTCCCAGTGGTTCGACCCTGGTCTTTTCGGGTTATTTATTACTTCGACATTCTTGCATTTGGGAGAAGATATCAATCTTTTAGTAGTGTCAATAGCTCAGGTGTAGGTTATACCATATGATTGAGCTATGAAAGTGCCAAGTATTTGTTGTACAAAGTGTTATACAACATAAATCTAGATTAATTATTTAACAAGCAAAATATTAAAGAGTGAACAAGATAACAAATACAAAACATGTTAGTATAAAACATTAAAATCCATATTGAGTTTACACTATAATTATTCTTACACCATTATTATAATCTTTTCACCTTGACATAATAAACTTAACTAAACGTAATAAAAGAAATAAAAATAAAAAAATAAGATAAAAGTTAACTAAGTAAAGAAAAGGAAATGAAACACGTAAACAATATATTAATGAAAATAAAACTTAAGCAATAAAAAGAGAGAAATAAAAGCATGATCTTAATTTGAAAACCAAGATGCCTAAATGCATGGAAAATACCTCCTTTTGTGGGCCAAAATTAAAAACTATTGATTTGATGACTAATTGATGAGTGAGTAACCAATTCTTGATTTAGTGACAATCCTTATATTCTCTTCTCTACCCAAAACATTATTGATAAACTTAGAATTATAACCACTTGAAACATGAAATTGTGAAAAATAGAGGTTATTTGGACTTGTAGAACTCCAGATATAGGCCAAACATTGAATAATACGTGAGTTGTAGAACATATTCAGACTTCTTTATTGTTGCTATAATTTGGACTTGAAAATGACTTTTTTAAATCTTGGACTCGATATAAAAGTTGTAGGCCTATGTCGTAGCTTTCCATCCATATAAAGTAGACCTAAATCCGAGATCTAAAACTTCAGATATGATCTAATTACTGAACGGTGTTATAGTTTGGACTACACCACCATTTCTTTTTTATGTCTAGCCATCTTTTTATCCTTTCAATTTCAGTTCTTATATTCATTAATCAATCTTTTTATTTATGTGATATGCTTGTATTTAAAATGAAGATTTACCACAAATTAAAGGTATCTTATATTATTACATATGTTATTATAAAATATGCTTTAGTTAAGGAGTTATTGATACTTCAAGTGCAAAATAATGATATAAAACCTTAATAAAAATGTACTTTTAAGTACTAATTAGTGGCTATTTTAGGCTAGTCACCGGAGTTGTTTTGACTTTTATAGGCTTGAACGGTTAATCATGAGGATAAAAGGATTTCAAATGGCCATTTTTGTGTATGTGTTGTCAATTTCGAGGGACATATGAGGCATTAAATGCACTTACAAAACTGCCACCCGGGTAGTGTTCACAGGAAAGATGATGAATAGTGATCAAGCGATGTGTCGTCTAGTCTCTTTCTTATTTGTCTTCTTTTTAATGCAAAACGATGCCATTTTGGGTTAAAATTAGGTATTTTTGCTGATCTTCAATTTAGTCATATAGTTTTCAATTTCTTTCAATAGAATCCCTAATTGATCATAAACTTTTGATTTAATGCAATTTGGTCCTGACATAACTTTAAATTCAGCCTAAGATTTACGCACCTTTTGCAATATGATCCTTGGTCTTGGATTTATGCAATTTAACATAATTGACCATTAAACTTTTAATTTCTTCAATTTCACCCCCATGTTTTGTCAATTCAGCCCTTTAATTTTGGCGCCTTTTCCAGAAATGTCATTGGATGTCAATTTCTTTATTTTGATCCCTAATTTACCTAAAAACTTTAATTTGCTTGCAATTTGACCCTTAATTTCAACCAATTAACTTGGTAAAAATTAAATTTGATCTCTTAAAATTTTAATTTTCTGAAGTAACCCCAAAATAGGCTCCCAAACTTAATTTTTCACTAATTAAGCCCTAAATAAAATCAATTTGACCCATTTAAAGTATAAATAAGTCTCACACCTAATTAAATCTGTCAATTAGATCAAAATTAATTCTTAAACATAATTAAAATTTAATTTGACCTATGATTAAATCAAATTGGCCTATTAAAAATTTAATTATATCCTTGGACTTAATTTTTATGCAAATTTATCCAATAATAATTTAATATGACCCTGAATGTGCATTTTTCTCCATTTTTAGGCATAATAGAGTGCAATTAAGCCTTGAATTGCAACTTGATTTCCCGGTTGGCTTTCTCCATGTTGCCAACCTTTATTTTTATTTTTATTTTGAAAAAGAAATTGATTTTTGGGGAATAACCTAGAATTAGGTTATAACAATCGTCATGCTTTAGAATGCGGTTGACTTTTGTTCTCAATTGAGGCTTGCAATAATAAGATATAAATATTAAGATCTTTTCAACAATATAAGTCTCGTATTTAAGCCTTAACATGCACCTTGTTTTTTTTTTTGTTTTTTTTCTTAAGGTTAAACAATTACCTGCATGGAATTAAATGAATGTTTTGAAAAATACAAATAAAGACAATAAATTTTAATTATAATGCATATGTAATCCTTAACCTCATGGATGAATATACTTATTTATATTAGTAGATGCTTCATTGAGTAAAAAAAATAAAATGAAAGGAATATCATCTTAAATTTGCATATTATTTAGACGATATTCATTTTAAGCCTTTCTATATATCATATTTACAACTTGTTAAAGCATATATCTTTAAAGAGGTGACTGATCTTTGTGAGTGCATCTCATATCCCTTTAGCAATAAATCCTTATAAGCTAATGAAATGAGTGGTTGTATAAATATATGACAATCATAACTTTTTATTCTATAGAATTTGCAATTCTCTACATTCACTAACCTTGATATATTCACAGCATGTTCATAGAGAAAATGTAGACTTTAAGCTATTGATAGACAAGTAATTGTCCATTCTTGTCTAAGGCAAAGTTGACCTTAAGCTTTGCGACTCATGACCCAACATAAATCAGCTCTATATTTTTATGATGATAAAACAAAGTTATATCCATTTAAGTCTTGATATTGTCCTTTGTCTTACACTTCACGTTTATAATTGTGTTAAAAATGCTTTTGAATACATTTTTTTATGTTTAGGATATCAAGGTTATGGCTAAGAAGATAAGTCTTCCTATAAGAAAATTCCTAAAATATACTTCACTTAGCTAATTATAGGTCAAACCAAAATCAGAAAACTTCTACTTACCAGATTGAAAACCAAACACAATGTTATTGTATTTTGACACCATATCATATAATTTTTCACCTAAAAGAAGTGGCGGTGCAATATCCCCTTCAACTCTACCAACAAATAAGTTTTCAGCATGGACCCGACCTGAGATTGTCATACCACTTGTAAGCAGGAATGTTGAGTTTTGGTTCCTTTTTAACTAGTGATCCTTTGGCAAAAACTCCTAATGACAATAAAAAAAGACATTTTACTGTCATTTGTTAGTGGGAATGCCTTGTTATTTTAAATAGAATATATACTTCTAGTTTTACATGCATGCTCCAACTAAAAAACATTCTATAAGCTAGAAATCATTCATATTCCACTTCAAAGTTGCCTTTCTCAGAAAATTATGTTTCCTTGACGCATCATTTGTCAAAGTCCTAGATGACATAACTGCTTCAGCTCATCAATCAATAGTCAAAGACAAACATCTATATTTTGACATAGATTATTAGGAATGGTTATGACCGTATATAACAAATGAACTTTAGTCTTATACACATCCCCGATGGAAAATTATAAACCATGAGTATCACTAGCTAGCAAGAATAAGGGGCAACAAATGACTCGAATGAATTGAATTTATCTGTATATATGACAAGATGTATGTTCCTTGTATTCAATAAAAACTAAAGATGCACACTATTAATGTGTTTCCAGGCTTGACCATTGGAAGGATACATTATGACTCCATCTATTTTATCATATGATAAGTGCGATGTCATGTGCTCAATAGTCTTTGGTAACATGAATAACCTTTGTTGTTTAGATGTAATTGGAAAGTTTCTAAGTTTTTTTTGTGTGAAAAAAGTCCTTCCCCTGCTAGTCATGGGTTTATAACAAGAATGCCTATATATTTTGCACTTAGTGAACTCTAAATTTTCAAGTTGTACAATTAGTAGAAGTTTTGATACATGTCAATTTTCTGATATATTAGACTAGGGGGTTTCATCATGGACTTAATAGTATAGAAATTCTCTTTTAGTCTATTCCCTTTAAGTAAAACGCTTCTTGTCTATTCTGAAATTTTTTTATAATTGGCCTCACTTAACCCATAATCTGATTGGATGGTGAACACCTATGCAACTATTAGTAATGTACTATGATTTGTGCAACCATCCTATAATGGTTTATTAAAACCTTTTAAAAGATTAACAAATCCTATTTATATCCATATTAGGTTCTTTATCTATAACTAAACATTGACCAGCATGACCCTGATTCATTCTTATCATATCTATAACTATATTCTTATGAGAATTACTATTGTCATATATAACTCTATGCACGCTGCTTAAACTTGAAGTTGACCTAACCATCCTTTCTACCATGGTATGAGAAGGAACATTCTCCGTTTACATACCAACACAAATATTTTTTCATAAACCTTTTTTGTATAAGATGTATCGTTACAATATCTAGATCGAGAAAATTACTTTTTACACCTCTTGCATGAATATCTAATACCTTTTTCACCAATATTTCTCGGATTAAATAATCAAACCTTGAACCCCATTACAATAATCTATCATCTACAAGGGATGAAGCTATATATGAATGATAATCCATTACTCATATCAAACCTATAGAAAATAATGATAAAAACATGTATTAATTAACTACATTAACTAAATAAATTTATAAAAATATTGATTTATCTCAAACTTATTCAATCTGTTTTAATAGTACTTTTACTTCATAATCAATTATCTACATAAATTCAAATTTTACACATTTATTGAAAATTTTAACTTGTCAATAAAATCAACAAAATATAGTGGATTTGTTAAATAAAATATTATTTATTTCATCACAAAACACTTAACTCAAAAATTCAGCATTAATTTCATCAATTTACAAACAAATATAATTTTACAAAATCTAAAACAAACCCTAATATGTACAAATCATAAATCTATACAATAAATTTATATGAGAAAAAACTATAAAACAAGTAAACACCCAAACAAAATACATATACTAAAATAATATGCCAAAAAATTTTTTAACATTTTGAAATTGAGTTCAAAGAAAAAAAAGATAGATTTGTTTACTTAAAATAAAGAATTCTCAATAAAATTTAAATTAGAACACAAATTCTGACCAATTGGGTTTTGTGGTAGCTGGATTTATTGTGAGATGTTGAATTGTGTTAATATTAGGAGGAAGGGGGTGGCTATTTGCTAGAAAAAAAATGTATAAGGAAGAAAGAGAAACAGGGGAGGGGAATATGAGGGTCAATTGATAAGTCATAAATTAAATATTACCGATAAAATTACCGATAAAATTATTTTATCAGTAACTTCGTCAGTCATTCTATTGGTAAAAATATTATGTCACCGTATATTTTTTTTTGGAAACCCACTATGATACCCTTAGTAATTCCCTCAATGTACATAATGAGAAAATTCTTCTAATAGCATATTTACAAATGTACTTTACTATCGGGTAATTTTGTTGGTAACGTTGTTTGTAAAAGTTACACATTGTCATACTATTTGATTTGCTTTTCATTTCTTATTTTGTCATTGCAATTCCTTTAGTATATATTAAGGGAATTTTTTTTGTTGGTATCGATAAATACATGAATGAAAAATTTTATAAGTAAAGGTCATTGTAATATACCAATAAAAAAATTTCATAGGTGTTTCTACTTTTAATTTTGTAATTTTGTAGTAGTGCTCGTGCTGGATCCTAGGCTTGGTTTTGATTTTACTATAAAATAATATTTTAGCTATAAAATATTATACTTTGTTAATATAATTTGGACTTGGATTTGAGTTTATAATTCTTTAGGCCAAAAAGAATTAATTTTTCCAACCCATTGATTTTTGTCGTCTAGTCCATGAATGGTAGAATTTGATTAGTTTTCTTCCATAAGATTTTTCCCTTAACTTTTCTAGTTCTTTCAACTCAAAAGATATTTGATTTAATTGAAGAAAAAAGAAATATAAGAAAGACGACATTAACATGAAAGAATGCTAAAATAAAAGAATATTAAAATGAAAGAATAAAGTATAATATAAAAAAAATATATGATATTGTAGTAGTTTAATGCACATAGAAATTAGAAGAATACATAAAAATATTTGTTTTTTATAAATATCACAAACAAGATCCAAGAATAAGATTCGTTTGATAGAATGAGATACAATGATCAACTAGTAATGAAAGAGGGGATAACTTGTTCCTTGAATGATTCTTTTAAAAAAATTATTTATTGAATTGATGAGTCATCATAAAAAAACTCACGGTTGATATGGTTATTAAGAGTAAGAAGAAATAACCAAATTGAGTTTATGAATTTATCTAAATTAGGTTATGGACTAATAAAAAAATTTTAATCTTCAAAACCTATTAGAAATTAAAAGGGGTGTGTACAAGAAATCAAATCATAAATTCATGTTTTATATAGTTTAATCAAAGCTAATAGTGGAAGGAATTCCATCAATTTTGGTTTCTAAAGTTCTCTACAAAAAGGCGTCGAAAAAAGATAATTTAAGGTTGGTTTTTTTGCATTGTTTTAGGTCAAATTTCTATCGAGATTTAGACTATTTTTCAACCTAATTTTCCACCTTATTCTCTTTAACTTTAAAATTTAATTTTCCATTTTAATGTTGTCATAATTTAGAGTTCATGTTTGGTTTTTGTAAAGAGATGTTAAGTACAAATTCCTTTGAATTCATTAGACCATATTTAGATGTGCACATAAATAAGTTAGTGTTGGAATCCTGAAAGGTCAATCCTTTTGCACTAATAAGAAGTAATAAAGTTTTAAAAATAAAAAAGTGATTCTTGACAATAATAATAAATTTCAGAGTAATTATGTGCCAAGTATTTCAACAAGTAAATATTTGTATTGATTTTATTTAAGTATATTTTTAATATATGCTTAGAATCTATGCTAGGAATTAGTTTTATTCTCTTAAGTATAATTCTATGAATGATTATTATGCATGTTATGATTGAATTTCAATCTTTATACAAGTTTATACATGTACTAAGCATATTAGTCTTTTGTTATGATTATAAATTTACCATAATCTTATATATTAAATGATTATAAACTAAACATTCAAATTCTCATGATAGGAGACAGTGGATACTTAGTTATTGTATAACTATATAATAAGTACAATCAGGGAAATATTAAAGTCTAGATCAATTATATGAAGATAAATCTAGCTATTTACCAAAAAAAAGAAGCAACGAAACTTATAAGAATGTTTAAAATCTTTTCCTTTTTTTTTTTTAAAAAAAAAGTTCCAAGAAAATGACAGTGTAGACAGCATTCTTTCCAGCTAGGGCACGCATGATGGAGTACAATAGGTAGTTCTAGACAACAACAGTTGACGCGGTTGTGGAGTTGATGTGCACCTGTAAATTGCAGGGATGACTTTGCTGGAAGTTCCCCTGCATATATCGGTCCTGCTTGCAGGACAATTTCTTCCATTCGTGTTGCCTATGCCATAGTATTTCCTCAACATTAACCATATGCAAGGTTGCATACATGGCCATATAATTGTTGCAAGTTGAACGAGATGATGAATAACTTCATGCCATAGACATGAAATCATGCATGTGTGTTTCCAAATCATAGATAATTGAAGACAATATCTAACAAACATTATTATATGTCTGCTAATTAAAATCAAGTACAAATTATAAGAAACGACTTACAAAAAAAAGAAAAAAGAATCGCATGAAAAATGCAATTATCCATGTCCTGAGAACATTTTTGTCCATATTCTACCATGATTAAGATTATTGTTGATCTCAAGCGATTATCTTCCGAACATCTCAACATCTTGCCTTGATGCAACAGATCTCCCGAATTCCACAACAATATCTGGTTTCGATCTGAGACTTCTGCTTTTCGGTGACCACTCAAACATGGGAGAGATGCCGTGCTAAATTAACTAAAAAAAGAAATCTGAATTAGGTTCTGAGTTTAAAGATTGAAGAATATTACTCTAATGATTAATAATTGACTAACCATGAGCAACATTAGGTGGACATGAATGCTACAAAACAAACTGCCCTTGTATCATGCTAAGAATTTGTAGTACTTTTTTTCATAATTTATTCCTCAAGCCCCCTCAATATAGCAAATCACATGGTCTGTTTTCCCTTCACCAAATCAGACGGCTGAGGTAAATAGTACCAAATCACCTCATACCTAAGAGCCACTAGATGTGTCCCATATCCACCTTATGGTGCTGGCCGTTAATGTGTTTTTAGATTTTAGGAGGCATAGAGTCCCCACTTCTGTCCCTCATGTGACCGACAACAGAGCCTTATTTGACCTGTCATTGCCCCACTTGGTCCTTCCCTTGATTTCTCCTCTCTGCTTGTGTATAATTTATTTGTACATAAATAAACCGTTTTTGCGACCAAGAATTATAGAGTTAACAAACTATATAACATTCTGAAACTGTAGCCAAAAACTAACCAATTTTAGAGGAAGAAAATTGAAAACTTTGCCCATCACCAAGAAAAGAAAATGGCACAACCTCTTGGACTTGAAATCACAGAGCTAAGATTGGGTCTACCGGGCAGCGATGATGGACATAAAAATGACAAGAAAAGGGTTTTCTCTGAGGTGTCCGGCGAAGCAAACAGCACAACCGATGACCGAAAAGTTCAAACAAAGAGTCATGTTGTGGGGTGGCCACCAGTTTGTTCGTATCGCAAAAACATTAGTTTCAATGAGAGAGATCGCCATGAAACTTCAAAAATTTACGTGAAAGTAAGCATGGATGGAGCTCCTTTTCTTCGAAAAATTGATTTGGGCATGCATAAAGAGTATTCGGATCTTGTTGTCGCGTTGGAGAGCTTGTTTGGCTGTTATGGAATTGGTGAGCATCCCTCTATCATCTATTTACAGTACTCTTAGTCTCTTTAGGCTTTATGATTTTAAACCTCCATTAATACTAGATCAGTATTTGAAATTGATTTCGAAAAGTTGATTTGGACATGCATGGTATACATATTAAGCCTCCTTAATTATACCGAGCTACTATTAATTGTAAGCTTCTAATTATAAACAAGCTAGGCCAGCGTTGTACACCATGCAAAATACACACACACGGGTAATTAATAATTGACAGGCATCTATTTCGAAACAAATTGAGAAATACATGTTTTTTCAATCATTTTTTTTTTAAATCTGTTTCTTTAAGTTCTTGAAACTTCCACTACTTTGATTTTTATCAAGATTGATTATTTTTTAAATAGGAAAAGATAATTAATACACAAACATTAGATTTACATCCTTGTAAAATGTTTTTGCATCCTCCATTCTCAATATCAATGCATCCTCAAATTAACATCAAGCCTCATATTAAGGATAGATAATAAGGACATTAAATCTCATTTAACAATTATCAATGGAAAAAAGAAAAAAAAAAGAAGAAGAAGTTCACATGGACTAAATCTTAGCCCTCCACCAAAATTGTTCTCTGAAAATTCTTATAGATATATAGTGAGAACACAATACAACAAAAACCAAAATTTATATGTCATGCGCTGAAATCTACTCAGGAAAACCAAGGGCCTTGACCAACCAAGAAGTGATTATGGTTCTATATACAAAGGAAATAACTCGGATAATAATAGCTTGAGAAGCCGTACAACGAGTGTGAAAACTAGCTGGAGTTCTGCACATGCATACTTTCCATTTATTTAATCGAAAAATTTCTACTGTTTGATCTATTGAGGTAACATGAACTTGCCTCCAAAATATTTCAGGGCAACAATTTCTACTGTTTTTCATTTAATTTAAACTGATAATTTATCAGTCTATTTTTAAATATTGCAAATTAATGAACGGGAGTCCGAAGCAGCATGTTGTCTCATTGTTTTAATTAATTAAGGCTCCATGGCTCCTTAATTAACTTGGTTGTATGTATAAGATTGCTTCACGAATAATTAGAATACCATGAAATTTTCTAGGGTAATTAAGAGATCCATGTTTATTATTTCTATGATCCTTTATTTATGTTTAACGAGAGAAAAAAAAGTAAATGACAATTGTTTATTTGTTATGTAAATGCTATGGGCAGGCAAAGCCTCGAAGGGTGAATACGTTCCCATATATGAAGACAAGGATGGAGACTGGATGCTAGTGGGAGACGGGCCTTGGGAGTAAGTCTCCTAGCCAACAACTCCTTGTATTTAATTTATTTTTTTAATCATTTTAATCGTTTTCCTATCGACATATCTTTTCCATTATGCCTCATCACACGTCCTTTTAATGTCCATAATTCAACTAGAAAATTTATTTACACTGGCAAAATAGTCTTTAAGTACACAAGCTATATTTTTATTGGTTTAAAGACTACTGATGAATTTTTCAATAAAAACATGTAGTTACTGGTTTAAATTTATTTATTTTTTAGTCTATAAGTTTCAAAAATAAATGAGAAATTAATTAAAAAATAACTAAAAAAATTTATCATTTATCATGATTTTAATAATTAAAATATCAAAGTTGATGTCAAATAATTTTATTAGATGGAAAATTCACATTAGCTAACTTGAAATGTAATTCTCATCCAAGTTAAATTTTTATAAGAAAACTTTTATAAAAATTAATTTTAAAATCAGTGAATAATCCTCTTTACATTACATGCAACAAAAAAAGAAATCATCTAATAAAAATATCAGAGTACCATCTGCAGTGCAGATAAGTTGTATAATGCCTTAAATCAATTTAAAAACTCTTGAAATAACCTGGATCCGAAGTTCTATTAAATAAAACAGTCAAACTTTCGGACACCATGCCAAAAAAAAATGGGAAAAGAGGGTTCCTTTATGAAGATAATTATTTTAGAGGTGAATAAATATTTAAAAATCAATTTTCTTCTTGGAGAATCAAATCTCATTTAACTTAAAAAAACATCAATATATTTCTATAAAATCAAGTTGAAAGCTTTATAAAAATTCACATTTAGTAAAAATTTGTGACGTTTTTTACTACGAATACAACGAAAAACCTTATTAGTTATCATAAATTTATCTAAAATCTAATATTTTGCAATGAGAAATGACTGATTGACACTGATAATATCTATTAGAACATTCTAAAGCATAGTATATAAAAGCTTTGCCATTATTTTGTATAACCCACGAATCAATCTAATAGCTGAAACTGAGAAAACCTATCTAACCTCTTAATTTTTGAAATCAACGCTACCGAGGAAGAACTAATACCTTTGAGCAACCGGCTAGTTTGAAAAATAATTATGACCATCAAAAACACATTAAAGTAGATGAGATTTCATACCTTTTTATAAAAGGAGAATGAATATCCATCTGGATCATGAGCTTTCCAACTACCACAGTCCCACATTATTTACTTCAGCTCCTCTATTGATGGAGGTCTTTCTAACCAAACCAAACATGCCTCTGACACCTTTTTAAACCTCGAGCCACCCATTTCAATCCATCTATAATCGGGCTTAGCAAACATATTATAATAAAAATTGACAACGGCCTCTTTAATGTCATTTCGGAGATCGTAGGTAGTTCCAGTCCTGCTCAATCTTACTAATATTGTTACGGTCTTTCCTCAAAATAGCTGACAAATGAAAGAACCAGGTGTTGTTGTCCCTAAGTTTGCACCAGTTAAATTGAGATTTCTGCCTCTAGATATCCTCCACCTTATCACTAACCTTCCAATGCTTAGAATTGAGACCCTGAAGCTTAACTTTCTCAACTGCAATCGAAGGACGCAAATCACCTAAATCTTTAAGCCTTCTTATACCATGCTGAAAGCCTACAAGTTTGTAATTCTGATCACCAAAAGTAGACCTGTTCCACTACCTCAATCTCCTCTAAAATCCCTAGCTTCTTTGCCTATCTATAATCACCGGGGAACTCCCTACAACTGTCAATCCATAAAACCTCAAAATCCTTCATAAATGAAGGATGAGACAACTAGCAGTTAATGAATCGGAAAGGCTTCCAACCCCAGTCAACCTCTTAATTTTCGAGAAGCAACAGACAATTATCCGACAATCCCCTCGGATATCTACAGAGAGTTAAAGCGGAAAACTGCGAATGAAAATCTGGAGTGGCAAAAGCCCAGTCAATGCGACTTATGGATCTGCCCCTATACGATGTAAACCGATGGCCCTGCAAATTAAATTCTATCAAATCACACTCAGATAAGAATTTGTGGAATAAAGTTGAGCCTGCATAATTGAGATAACCGCTGCTCCTCTCATGAGAATAAAGGGTCTCGTTCAAATCAACAAGTACCACCATCGGCAAATCAAAAGCATACTTAAGAATAGCAATGTCTTCCCATAAATTAACACGTCCTCACAAACAAGATGCTGCATGGACACCAACTACCATGCATTTATAGGAAGACTTAACATTAGAGTCGCATAAACAAATCCATGGCCCCCCAAATTAATTCAATGTTATCCACCTCAAAGATAAAACCATCCCACATCACAATAATGCCTCCTGATTTGCCTATAGATTCTAAGAAAACCTATTTAACATTAACAACAATCTACCTATTTCTGATAATTAGAAAAAAACGTTAGAACACGTTTCTCTCTTAGTCTCGAATAGAAAGCAAACTCCCACATTATAGTTTACTAACATATTCCTGATGGAATTGCGCTTATTACCAACCATGCCCAAACCACAGCAGTTCCAAGCAAAAATATTTATAAAAAGTTCTAAAACCAAATCAAAACAGAACTGAGCAACATCATCACTTGCTGCTGATTAACCGATGCTCATTCATCCACCTCTCTGTCAATATAACCTATGAGATCCGAGAATTCCCCAATCCCAATGCAGCTGCATCCTGTATCATTCCCTGAAACTCTTTTTCTCTATCAAATCCGTGAGTTCAATTATTATTGCAAGTTATTCAATACCGAACATTCCCTTGCTGGATTCCCGAATTGAGAGAGTTTGAGGAACCACTTCCGTTAATTGTATTAGCTATGGTGCCGTTAGCTGTCAACATTTTCATTTTCCTTGTCTGGCCTCTAACGATCATGTGGTTCTTTTCGTCCCTCATCTAAAGTACCCTGCTGACTGTACTGTGTACCCATCGAAGCTGGAATGCAATCCTCTCTACCCCTCACCTCTTCTTCCACCGACACATAATTTGAATTCCCATCTACACATTCATTAACGCTGACTTAATAACAGAGGACAAGCCAATGTCGTCTATTTCTTGGAGGGATATTCTTTCTTCAAATTTCGGTGACTTGTACGTAAATTACGAGCATAGGTTTGGTGTGTACTTTTGGCCGGAGAGTCTACTCATAGTCGGTCTTTGTTTGGGACATGTTTCATTTTGTGTTGTAAAAGGATTTTTTTTTTAAATTATTATTTTAATTTTTTTAGAATATTTTGATATGTTAATATTGAAAATAAATTTTTTTAAATAAAAAATATTATTTTAATATATTTAAATAAAAAATACTTTAAAAAATAATTATTATCACACTTTTAAATACTTTTTTAATCCAATACATCTAAAATACGATATGACCTGTATGAAATGATTTTTGCTTGATCCTAAGCACTGCATGAAAATTTTATTAATAAAATTGATAAATATGAAGTTCACATATAATGAAAGGATTGGAGAATAATACGGGAGTAAGTTGTAGTTTAATTAATATTAATTAATATCCACGGTTTAAAAAACAATAACTTCTAATATCTCCTTTATTATTAAAAAAATGGAAATTAACATGACAGGAGGTGCACCACCAGACTGCTGCACAGCTAGTAATACTCTGTCTAGTGAATTATTTATGTTTCTTGAAATAATTTCTTGAGTGGAGATCTGGGTTTTTCTTCTTCTTTTTCGCGACTAAGCCTGAATATGAGGCGTTAATATCGTTTGTGGAAAGATACATAGAGGTAATTTTGGCATACAAAAAGTCATGCAACTTGCAAGTATGTATACGGATTTGTCTTGGAAGTGCTGGGCCACATACTGCCGACATACGCAACTTACTCATAATTGTGTTGGGTAGATGGCTATGATGCCTTAATGTCAAGGCATCAATCATTATGATCGAGTGATTCTTGCAACATTTTCTTTCAATTATGACCATATCTTAAGCTCCAAAATCATTTGTCTTCCATTATGTAGTTTATTAATGTCAATTTCATGCCAACGCATTAATCATATTCCAAGAAAACAAATCAATTAGATGCTCCATTAAAGAACAATAGGATTTAAATTAACTTCTTGTGGGGGTGGGAATAAAACCAGTTACTTATGAAATTTTTATCTTTTTGTTTAATTTCGCAGGATGTTTTTTGAGTCTTGCAAGAGGCTAAGGATCATGAAGAGTTCAGAAGCCAAAGGCTTTGGACAGCAGCCAAGGGGCGCTCTCAAGGGAATTCCAAAAGATGATCGTCACTGAGAAACTACAACATATTGAACTCGGGACGACTTGACTGAATTGTCTTAATTTTTCGTAAGCATAAACATTTCTTTTTAATTGGTGATTATTGGTTAATTAAGAGCAGACGATTCATCATGAATTTGTAGCTTAATTTGGGACCTATTTTTATATGTTTAAACTGGGACTTATATAACCCTAGATAGGTAAGACAACTAGCTTGTTCTTCACGATTAAATCCATCCTGCTATATGGTTTTTTTTTTATTATTATTTTTGAATCATGAATTGCTTCTGTTTTTTATTGGGAGGCTTTCCTTTAGTGCTATTTATCGACTCCTATTCTAAATGGATATAGCTTGGAAGCTAGTTTAAGGTTACATATAACATTGAAGGATACCCGAAAGTTAAGGTTGAATGAGTTTTTTAAAGTACATACAAAACTAAATGATAGACCCATTAATTACTATCCAAGTGAGTGCTCTGTTAAATTAATTCAAATTAACATAAAACAAAAATGAATATAAAAGAGAAGGAGGTTGTAATCCTTCTTAATATGTTTATTCTAAAACACTTAAATTAATCTAAATACAAAGAAATTATATATAGATTAAACTTAAAATGCTCTTCTACCTTTAATAAACAAAAATATATGTATTATTTAACATTTTCTCTCAAACTTATGATGCGACAGTTACAAGTATCAAGAGTTTGCTAACTAGAAAACAAAAACAAGAAATGGAATGCGACTTCATAAAAAAATCTACAATCTAGAAGGAAAAAGGAACAAAATGCAAAGTAATGGTATCATGTTTGGGATGATGTTAAATAAGATGACAATCAATCTCAATGTATTTAGTTCATTTATGAAAAATTGAGTTGTGAGCAATCTAAATAGATATCTGCATGTCATAATACATAGGAATGGGATGAGAAAGGGAAACTTTCATATCAGTAAGTAACCAACATAACCAAACAATCTTCTTGGTAGTAAACGTCATAGTATGATATTTTGCTTCGGTTGAGAATTAAAAAATAATAGATTGTTTCTTGCTCTTTTAAGAAATAAGAGAATAACCTAGAAAGATATAGAAAAAAGTAATAGATTTGCAATCTATAGGATCACTACCATGATTAGTATTAGAGTATTCATGTAGCTCTAAGAAAGAGGTGGATGGAAGTAAAAGACTCTAAAAGACTATACCCCAAAGATATCACAAAATACAAAGATCAACTACCTAGTGAATAGTAATAGAAGAAGAAACAAATTAACTAACAACATAAACAATATATGCAATATCTGGACAAGTAATGGTGAAATGTATCAAGCTCTCAACAATAATATGGTATAAAGTAGGATCTGTTAAAGGTAAACCATTAAAAAAAGAATACCTTGCAGTAACTTTAATTAGAGTATCTATAGTTTTGTTATCAGTAAGTCTAGGTCACTTAAGAATATCTGCAATATATTTTAATTGAGAAAGAAGATAACCTCTAAATGATGAAGTTACCTCAATAACCAAGAAATATAAAAGATAATCTAAATCCTTCATTTTAAATTGTCTAGCTAACTCTATCTTCAAAACTAAAATACTATCAATGTCATCACGAGTAATAATCATGTTATCAACATATAAAGATAGAATAATATGACTTGCATCAATGCACTTAATAAAAAGAGCAGAATCATAACTACTACAAACAAATCCAAAAGACGAGATCACAGTATATAATTTCTTAAACCAAGCATGAGGTACTTATTTGACACCATATAATGCTTTTTTAAGCTTAGAAATATACTCAGAGTCATCTAAAACACTAGGAGGGGGCATCATATAAACTTCTTGAAGATCTCCATTCAAGAACACATTTTTAACATCAAGTTGAGAGACATGCAACTAATGATTCATAGCTACTACAATAAAAGTACAAATAATAATTATTTTTATAATAAGGGCAAATGTCTTCTCATAATTCATATCATATTGTTGAGAATATCCTTTTACAACCAACCTAACTTTGTATCACTCAATAGACCCATTATAATTAGTCTTGATTTTATACACCCAATAACAACCAACAACACTCTTTCCATTATAATTAGTCTTGATTTTAGACACCCAATAACAACCAACAACACTTTTACTTGGTGCCAAAAAGGATTAATAATTGTTTCTTTATAAGAAGAGGGCTCGGATAGGTAATGAACAAAAGCTAAAAAGGAAGTAAATGATGAAGAATAACAAGAATAAGCAAAATCTGGTAAGTGTGTAAACTTATAAATACATATGGATTGACGTAAAGGTGAATCCACAATCTCAGATGATGCTTGAGGAGTTGTAGATGAGAATGGAGCTTTAAGTGTGTTGGAGCATAAAGTGTCAGTATTTGCAGAATTATGAGTATAAATTAGTTGAACATATAAAGTAGTAAGGTATTAGGAACTTGAGATGATAAACTATCAAAATCTTAAAATAAAAATAAAAAATCTATATGAACAAGAACATGTCTAGTCAAGTTATGAGTAGTTGATGAAATAGAGAAAAAAAAGGTATATGCTTGAGAAAGACAACATAATAAGACATATAAAGTTTCTGAGTTATTGGGTCAAAACAACAGTACCGTTTTTTACCTTTATCATATCCTAGAAAGACACATATATAAGATTGAGAGGACAACTTACTACAGTCTATATGAGGACAAAGAACAAAACAAGTACAACTAAAAAAAATCTAAATGAGGAATTATTAGGGATACACCCATATAATTTTTCAAGAGACAAACCACAACAATGAGATGATTGAATGTATTAATCAAACTTACAGCAATAAGGATAACTTCTTCCCAAAACTCACTAGGAATAAAAGCAGACAACAAAAGAGAATGAACAGTGTTGATAATATGCCTATATTTTCTTTTAATAACTCCATTTTACTTAGGAGTAATTGTACATAAAATTTGATGAATGATTCCATTTAAGGCAAACAACTAACAAAATTTATTAGAGGTGTATTCTCCACCCAAATCACATCTAAAACATTTGAGTATAGAAAAATATTAAGTTTTGACAAAAGTTCAAAAGGCTTTATAAATCTTAAATAATTTAGATTGATGTTTTATTAAATAAACTCAACAATAACAAGTATAATCATCAACAAATAAAATATAATATCGAGACTTTTTTTATGGCAATAGAAGAAGGTTCTTATACATCAGAATAAATCAAGTCAAATGGTGAAGAAGAAACAAAAATACTTCAATTAAAAGGTAAAGCAAAATTTTTTATCAATTTATATCTACTACAATTAGAAATATCATAAGTTTGCAAATTTTCTAAAGTTTATATGAAGGCCAAAAATCTCAAACGAGAAGAAAAAATATGATTTAGACGAAAATACCATAAATAAAAATTGAAAGATGAATGACTCAAATGAAAAGAAGATAAATCAATACTAGTAAGAGCACCAACAACAACTGACATTTTTAATTCATCTAAAATGTATAGTTCATTCTCCTTACGGCCTGTCCCAAATAACTTCTAAGACTGCAGATCCTATACATAGCTAAAAGAAAAGGAAGAAATGATTAAATGATCACTAGAATCATATAATTGACTAATGGAAGCAAGATTCAATTTAAGTTTCAAAATAAGATAAATATTAGGGAGAGACAAGTAAGGTGTGATAACAAAACCAACATCTGCTAAAGGTATATGAGTGTCATCAACAGTTATAATAGGAATGGAAGGTGAAGGAGACACAAAGGTAAAAGATGAAGAATCTAAAAACATATGATGTGAAGCACGATAATCTAAGACCTATTTAGAATATGACATACCTGGCAAACTATGAGGCAATTGACCTATGAAAAGAGAAGTAGACGTTGCTTGTGCTTGTAAGGAGAGAAAATTTTTAAATTGCTCAGCTAGAGCATTATGATTAATGATAAAGCCTAGTGAAATTACTACTATAGTATTGTGGTGTGGTGGTTTATAACCCCGAGCTGGTCTATGAGCATTAAATTATGATTGATTGTTATGCTTTCAAGCTTGATTTTGTTGTATCAACTTAGGATATTGGGCCTTCCAATGACTTTTCTACTTATAAAAACTACACTTATCAAAGCTAACTCTTGTGTAAGTGACACGACTAAAAGATTAATATCTTCTTTTAAGTACATGAGTGTTAAAGTAATAAATAACCCGACAAGACTAGAGTCGAACCATAGGAAGGTTAAATTTATAAATTATAGATGACAATAATACAACAACAATAACAATAATAACAATAAGAATAAGAATAATAAGAATAATAATAATAAAGAAAAAGAAAAAGAAGAAGATGAGAACTTTGAGATGAAATATTAAGTAAGGATTAAACAATAATAATAACAAATATCAAGGTTAGAGGATCCATTAATCGTATGTCAAACAAGTAAAGTATAAACTCTTGTTATTCAATTGGAAACCACACGCAAAGAAGGTTCCAGTTAGATTATAAATTGTTAACAAGATCATGTTAGTTATCTTATTTGATTAATACTAATACTTATAAATCTCGTCAGGCATTCATGATTATAACTTATGTTAACAATATATCAAGTCCCTTTCATAGCTTAGGTGTCGGTTATACCATACAGTATGGGCTATGAAAGTGCCAAGCATTTGTTGTACCAAGTGTTATACAACATAAATTTAGATTGTTCATTTAACAAGTAAAGTATTAAAGAGTGAACAAGATAACACATACAAAACATGTTAGTATCAAACATTAAAGTCTATATTAAGTTTATACTATACTTATTCTTACACTATTAGTGTAACTTTTTCACCTTGACATAGTAAACAAAACTAAACATAATGAAAGAAAGAAAAATAAATAAATAAAATAAAAACATAAATAAGATAAAAGTTAACTAAGTAAATGAAAGGAAATGAAAGACATAAACTTGATAATAATGAAAGCAAAACATAAACATTACAAAAAATACAAAGAGAGAAAGCAAGAGCATGATCATGATTTAGAAACCAAGATACCTAAATACATGACAAATACCTTCATTTATAGGCGAAAATTGGAAACTATTGATTTGATGACTAATTGATAAGTGGGTGACCGACTCTTGATTTGGTGACAATCCTTATCTTCTACTGCCTGTCTAAAACATCATTGATAACGTTCAAATTGTAACAACTTGAAACATAAAAGTTGTAGAAAATTATCTTAGCTTTCTTGTGTAAAAAATTCAGGTCATTTGGACTTCTAGCACTCCAGATATGGGCCAAACATTGAACAATACCCAGGCTGGAGGACAAATTCAGACTTCTTTGTTGTTGCCACAATTTGGACTTGAAAATGGCCTTTTTAAGTCTTTGGCTCCCTATAAAAGTTGTAGGCCTATGTCTTACCTTTCCATCCATATAAAGTAAACTTAAATTTGAGATCTACAGCTTAAGATATGATTTAATTACCAAACAGTATTTCGGTTTGAACTACACTAACATCTCTTTTTTAAGTTTGGCCATATCTTTGTCCTTTCAATTTTAGTTCTTAAATTCATCAATCAATCATTTTATTTATGTGATAGGCCTATATTTAAAATAAATATTTTATCATAAATTAAAGGTATCTTATATTATTAGATACGTTATTATAAAACATGTTTTGGTTAAGGAGTTATTGATACTTCAAGTGTAAAATGATGATATAAAACCTTGATAAAAAATGCACTTTTTAGTACTAGTTACACCCCCAACCAGCTTATTACTAGTCCCTAGTAATCAAAGCATTAAAATAGAAAAATAATTTACAAATTCCACAAAGCAAGGTATTTATTATTCAGCTTCCATTAATCTATTCAGATAAACAAACTCTCATTAAATTTATATATCTGCTCAATACCTTTTAAATAAGATATTAATAAACCTTTCTTTGGTATTTAATATATCAACACATAGTTATGGAGTTTTACTTGGAAGAAAATAAAATTCTTGTTCGAATGTTTAAGGTTAACTTCCTTAGGTTAAATTTGTTTTTTTAAAAAAATATATATACATATAACTTAAAACACAATGCATTTTTAACCCATGTAATGAGCTTTTGGCTAATGACTTCCAAACCAGTTGGTCTTAGGGTATTAGGTGTTAAAACACCCTTACAATCTTGTAACTCAGGTTGCAGATACTAATATATAGATAGTGCAATGTTTAATTCTCTTTAGCTTTTTTCCTCAATCTATGTAACAAGCATTAGGCCAATAGCTTCTAAATCAGTTGACTTTAGGGTATTAGGTGTTAAAACACCCCTTCGGGCTTAATTGTTTAGGTTAGGGAGGCTACAAAACCAAACTTATCTATATTTTTATTATCATTATTTTTTTGCCCTTTTTTTAATTTCAAATTATATATTATCCCTTTCCCTTAGTTGTTACCTTTAACAAAATAATATAAACAATGTAATAATCCAATGTGCAACCCACAATCATATGTTAAAGTGTGTGTGTGTGTGAAAATTAAGGTTTAATAATACATGTTAAATGAGTATATAAGCAGAATTAAGTGATAATAATGCGAGAGTTTATAAACCTGAATATTTTAAGAAGTATTATAATAGATCTTATTAAGAATGGTTACTAAGATGCGTCTCAAAAGTCACTTTAACAAAAGAGCTCCTTTACTCTACCATCCTAATAACAATAATTTTGCACATGCTTTATGAAATGAAAAATAATTTTTTTTTATCAACTACTACCCTCTCCTCCCAACCAAAATGAGACATTGTCCTCAATGTCATAAGATAGAAAGATAGAGTACAAAAGACATCACTTGAAATAACAAACATTGACAAACCTGAAACACACTTAAATAAATATAAAAAATAACAAAACATAATAATAAAACAAAAGGACACAAGAATTCACAAATAAAGACTCAAATCCAATCTAAGCTTTTTATGGCTTTCCTTAGATGACCAAGTTATACGACTCATGGAGGGATCAATTAAAGGAATGAAAGATTATAGTTGGTCAATTAATTGTTTAATAGTAGCAACAAAGATTATGATTTATTGTTCAGAAGATGTTAGAAATTCTTGTTCCACAGCATGATCAAGAAAAGACAACTTATCATAATAACCATTAACATTTAACAAATTTATAGGTTTATGGTGAATGTGCAGTTGGGCCCAAGAGGAAATATCAAAGATCTCTTCTAATATGTCTAGACCACTTGAAAAGGCAATAAAGGCATCACCATGGTTAAACATTGCATTCATTCAAGCAGACATTGTGAAGATACATAGTTCCTCTCTAATTGTTTTTCCACTGATGTCCCCTTGTGCTGAAACTTTAGAAACGACCCCTAAAACTTGACTACCTCCTAAAATTACAATTATTGACACACCTCCCATTAACCCAAGATTGCCTCCTCCATACACCAAATGAATCTTTCTTTCAGCAAGTGCCTGACCAAGAAGATTTGTTAATTTTAAAAACTCCTTTTCTTTTCCAGGATCAGATCCATCAAAAATACAAATATTTCTTATGTGATGACCTAAGAAACTTGCTATTTTTACATATTTTTATATTTTTTAAATGTATGGATTGAGTAGAAATGAAAGAAAGGAAGAGAGGATTTTATAGATGAGAAATTAAAAAGGCAATCATTCCACCTATATATAGGCTAGCTGGAGTGTCACACACACTCTCTCTTTATTTATTTTTGACAAAGCATGTGTATGTACAGGTAGTTGTGATTGTGGCTCACATCTTTCCTTGGTTTTACATCCAAGAACGGCTTAAACGCCCTCTATGAGTCAGGGATATGCTTCCTATCTAGTTTTCTTAAAAACTAGCAAATAAGGTCTTTTTTAGTTAGATTCCCAAGACTAAGTCGATCATGTTCTGTATGAAAATGGAGCCATAAATAATGAATTGCACGATGCACATCTCCACTAGGATGCATTATAAGAGTTAATAGAAGATTATCCAAGGATTCCTTACTCAGGCCATCTTTAATGAATTGTATTTTATCTTCATAGTTTATGGATATCATTCCTAAAAAATGACATTATGCATTATAAGTCCATCTAGCACTTCGATGACAGACTTTCAGATGTTTTGCATGACTTTTCTTTGCAATAGTGCTTTTACCTATTCCCAACATGTGTGAAAGGAAAGAATTAGAGGACTCACCTAATAATCGGATCTTTGCTTCAATCAACCAGTGAATATCTTTAGGAATTCCATGATTCATTAACAACCTCAATCATGCACATCTAGCATAGTAAATTTTTGTAATTGCATTATGAGGTAGAGCGGGAAAATACTTTTTTAATTTTTTAGGATTAGTGTCCATTATCAAATGAGAATTGAAGGAGAGATTCAAAGAATTGCACAAATATATACATAGATATCAGTTATTATTAGAAATTAAAAGAACCGACTTAAGTCATGGAGTACTGTTGTTCGCCATTTGACCGAGATAAGAGAAACTAGCAAAAATCACTAAAAAAAACATAAAAAAAGTGAGAAAAATAAAATAATCAACCATTATCTACAAGATCATTCAAACTAGCTGATTCATTTTCACTAGAAAAATTATCAAAGTAAGCTTTCAAATTATGTCTATTTTCCTTAAAAACATTGTCATTTATTGAATTCTCAATATCAAAGGCCCTATAAGGATAAAAATGTTTCTTAATAAATGAACTACTCCATCTTGATCTTATCTTTCTAAGGAATAAATGGAGTTGAGAATTATAAAACAAAACTTTTTGACCAATATCAACTTTTTGATAATTTTCACAAGTTTTATAGAATGCATACGTGTCCTTGAACATGGTGGGCCAATAAAATCCATTTTGAAAGATTTTTGCAGTTGTCTTTTTTATGAGAAATAACTTCCACATGCTTTATAATGACAAAGTTGAATGACACTAATTTCCTTATTGTCAGGAATGTATTTTTGAAATATTTAATTAGGACAATATTTGAAAAAATTATGGTCATCCCAATAAAAGTTCTTCATTTCGTTCAAAAACGTTTCTTTATCTTGGGTACTCCAATTAGCTGGCAAATCTCTTGAAACAAGAAAATTGATATTTTTATCATACCAGTACATTGGACTAAGAGAAAGTAAGGATTCATTAGGAAAGTAATCATCGATTGGTGTGATGTCAAATGTCGAATTTGTTGTCACTTTTGACAAAAGATCTACATTAACATTTTCGGTGTATTTTTCATCCGTGATTTTTCCTGAGAATAAATCATTTACAAATTTTCAGATTCATCCAATTGATTTTCACTTAAAGTATATTCAAGTTGATCATAAAGTAATTCGTCAATATGATCTACTTCTTGTAATCATTACCATCTCGAGATTGCTTGCAAATGTTGAAAATATTCATCTCTAATGTCATGTTTCCAAATGATAGCTTTATTAGTCCATTCCTACAATTAATCCATGCATTAGAAGTTGCAAAAAATGGACATCCTTAAATAATAGAAAATGAATTATATACTTCAACAGGTTGTGTGTTCAAGATAATAAAATCCATAGAATAAATGAATTTATCAACTTGTACTAACACATCTTCAATTATTCCTTTAGGTACTTTTACAGATCTATCAGGAAGTAAAATAGTTACAAAAGTTGGTTTTAACTCACCTAAATTGAGACTTTAAAAAACTGAATATGAAAGTAAATTTAGACTAACTTTAAGATCAAGTAAGGCTCTTTTAATTTTATGTTCTCTAATAAAGCAAAACATTATAGGACAACTAGGGTCTTTATGTTTCAAAACATTATTGTTCTGAAGAATGACACTTATTCGGCTAAAAAAGCTTTTTTTTTCACATTTAGTTTTCTCTTCACAGTGCATAGATCTTTCAAAAATTTAGCATAGAAAGGAACCTGTTTAATCCAATGCCTTGGTATGATAAAAATATCAATTTTCTTGCTTTAGAAGATTTGCCAGCTGATTGGAGTACCCAAGACAAAGATAAATTTTTGAACAAAGTGAAGAATTTTTATTGTGATGACCCTAACTTATTCAAATATTGTCCTGATCATATATTTCAAAGATTCATTCCTGACAATGAGAATACGATTACAAAAATTTACCGTACTAGATGTACAAGATTAAGGTTGTTAATGAATCATGAAATGTTTGAAGATATTCGTTGAATGGTTAAAGTAAAGGTTCGATTATCAGGTGAGTCCTCTAATTCGTTCATTTCACACATGCCTGGAACAGATAAAAACACCTTTGCAAAGAAACATCGTGTAAAATGACTGAAAGTCTATCATCGATGTGCTAGATGGACTTGTAATGCACAATGTCGTTCTTTAGGAATGATATCTATAAACTGTGAAGATAAAATACAATTCATTAAGGATGGGCTGAGTAAGGAGTCTTCAGATAATCTTCTATTGACTCTTGAGACGCATCTTAGTGGAGATGTGCATTGTGCAATTCATGATTTATGACCACTATTTCATAAAGAACATGATCGACTTAGTCTTGGGAATCTGACTAAAAAAGACCCTATTTGCTAGTTTTTTAAAAAATAGATGTGAAGCCTATCCCCGACCCACAGAGGGCGTTTAAGCCATTCTTGGATGTAAAACCAAGGGAAGATGTGAGCTATAATCACAACTACTTGTACATATACATGCTTTTTTAAAAGTAAATAAATAAATAGAAAGAGAGAGAGAGAGACTCTAGCTAGCCTACATATAGGTGGTATGATTGTTTTTCTAATTTCTCATCTATAAAACCCTCTCTTCCTTCCTTTCATTTCTACTCAACCCATACATCAACAAATACAGAAGTGTGTAGAAATGGCAAGTTCCTTAAGTGATCATACAAGAAATATTTGTGTTTTCGGTAGATGTAATCTTATGAAAGAAAAAGGAGTTTTTAGAATCGGCAAATCATTTTGCTTAAGTGCTAGCTGAGAGAAAGATTTATTTAGTGTATGGGGGAGGTAGTCTTGGGTTAATGGGAGATGTGTCAATAGCTGGATTTTTAGGAGGTAGTCAAGTTTTAGGGGTCGTCCCCGAAGCTTTAGCACAAGGATATCATTGGAAAAACAATTAGAGAGGAACTACAGGTCTCCATAATGTCTGCTCAAATGAATGCAATGTTTACCATGCTGATGCCTTCATTTCCTTACCATGTGGTCTAGGCACATTGAAAGAGATCTTTTATATTTCCTCTTGGGCCCAACTGCACATTCACCATAAACCTATATGTTTGTTAAATGTTAATGGTTATTATGATAAGTTGTTGTCTTTTCTTGATCATGTTGTGGAATATGAATTTCTAACATCTTCTGCACGACAAATCATAATCTCTGCTGCTAATGTTGAACAATTGATTGTTCAATTACAATCTTTCATTCCTGTAATTGATCCTTCCATTAGTCGTACAAATTGGTCAACTAAGAAAAGCTGTAAAAAGCTTAGATTGGATTTGAGCCTTTAATTGTGAATCTTTATGTCTTTTGGTTTTATTATTGTGTTTTGTTGTTTCTTATATTTGTTTCAGTGTGTTTCAGGTTTGTCAGTGTTTGTTCTTTCAGGTGATATCTTCTACACTCTATCTTTCTACCTTTAAGCATTGAGGACAATGTCTTGTTTTAGTTGGGGGGAGAGGATAGTAGCTTAAGAAAAAAAAACTAATTATGTTTTCTATTTCATAAAGTATATGCAAAATTATTGTTACTATGATGACAGAGTAAGGAGAATTTTTTATGACTCTTGAGACGCATCTTAGTAATCATTCGTAACATGGTCTATTATAATACTTCTTGAAATATTCAGATTTACAAACTCTCGCATTATTATCACTTAATTCTACTCATATACTTATTTAACATGTATTCTTAAACCTTACTTTACACACACACACTTTAATATATGATTGTGGATTGCATATTAGATTATTATATTATTTATGTTCTTTTGTTAAAGGTAACAAGTAAGGGAAATGGATAATATATAATTAAAAAATAAAAAAAAAAGAGAAAAAAAGAGAAAAGAAAAAAGAAAAAAATGATAATAATAAAAATATAGATAAGTTTGGTTTTGTAGCCTCCCTAACCTAAGCAGTTAAACTCGAAGGGGTGTTTTAACACCTAATACCCTAAAGTCAACTGACTTGGGAGTTATTGGCCTATTCCTTTTTACATGGGTTGAGGAGAAAAGCTTAAAAGAATCAAACATTGCATTATCTACATATTAGTATCTGCGACCCAAATTACTAAGTTCGTAAGGGTGTCTTAACACCTAATGCCCTAAGACCAACTGGTTTGGGAGTCATTAGTTGAAAGCTCGTTACATGGGTTAAAGATGCATGGTGTTTTAAATTATATATATATATTAAAAAAAAAGAAGACAAAAATAATAATCTCAACCCAAGAAAGTTAACCTTAAACATTAGAACAAAAATTTTGTTTTCTTCCAAGAAAAGCCCGATAATTATGTGTTCAAACATTGAGCACAAAAGAAAGGTTTATGAACATCTTGTTAAGAGGTATTGAGTAGGTATATAAATTTAACGAGAGTTTATTTATTTGAATAGATTAATGGAAGTTAAATGATGACTACCTTGCTTTGTGGAATTTGCAAAGTATTTTTCTATTTTAACGCTTTGATTACTAGGGACTAGTAATAAGCTAGCTGGAGGGGTGTGATTGATACTTAAAAGTATATTTTTATCAAGGTTTTATATCATCATTTTGCACTTGAAGTATCAATAACTCTTTAACTAAAGCATGTTTTATAATAATATATCTAATAATATAAGATACCTTTAATTTATGGTAAATGTTCATTTTAAATGCAAACCTATCATATAAATTAAAGGATTGATTGATGAATTTAAGAACTGAAATTGAAAGGATAAAGAGATGGCCAAACTTAGAAAAGAGATGTCGGTACAATCCAAATTAGAATATTATTTGATAATTGGGTTATATCTGGAGCTATAGATCTCAGATTTAGGTTTATTTTATATGGATGGAAAGGTAAGACATAGGCCTACAACTTTCATATGGAGCCCAAGATCTAAAAAGGCTATTTTCAAGTCCAAATTGTTGCAACAACAAAGAAGCCCGAATCTGTCCTCCAACTCGAGCACTGTTCAGTATTTTGGCCATATCTAGAGTTCTAGAAGTTGAAATGAGCTACATTTTTTACATATGAAAGCTGAGACAATTTCTTACAACTTTCATTCAAGTGGTTCCAATTTTGATGTTATCAATGATGTTTTGGGCAGACAAGAGAAGATAAAGATTGTCACCAGGTCAAGAGTTGACCACCTACTCATCAATTAGACATCAAATCAATAGTTTCCAATTTTGGCCTATAAAAGGAGGCATTTGCCATGCATTTAGGCATCTTGGTGTCCAGATCAAGATCATGCTCTTGTTTTTTCTCTTTTTTTACTTTTTGTAATGTTTATATTTTGCTTTCATTAATATCAAGTTTATGCCTTTCAATTCCTTTCCTTTGCTTTGGTAACTCTTATTTTATTTATGTTTTTATTTTTTTTATCTATTTTTCTTTCTTTCATTATGCCTAGCTAAGTTTATTATGTCAAGGTGAAAAAGTTACACTAATGGTGTAAGAATAAGTATAGTATAAACTTAATATGAACTTTAATGTTTGATACTAACATGTTTTACATTTGTTATCTTGTTCACTCTTTAATACTTTGCTTGTTAAATGACTAATCTTAATTTATGTTGTATAACACTTTGTACAACAAATACTTGGCACTTTCATAAACCATACTGTATGTTATAAGCAACACCTGAGCTATGAAGGAAACTTGATTTGTTCTTAATATAAGTTATAATCAATAATGATTGACAACATTTATAAGT
The DNA here is from genome assembly GCA_015708895.1 of Populus ilicifolia. Classification (NCBI taxonomy): domain Eukaryota; kingdom Viridiplantae; phylum Streptophyta; class Magnoliopsida; order Malpighiales; family Salicaceae; genus Populus; species Populus ilicifolia. Next base: position 194,258 of record SRLM01000098.1, read on the forward strand.
ATTAGCATTAATTGAATAAGATGACTAATGTAATCACGTTAATAATCTATAATCTGATTGGAACCTCTTTTGTATGTAGTTTCCAATTGAATAACAAGAGTTTATACTATACTTGTTTGACATACCAATAGTGGATCCTCTAACCTTGAGATTGTTTGTTGTCGTTGTTTAATCCTTACTTTAATTTTTCATCTCAAAGTTCTCACTAATTTTTCTTATTTTTCTTTATTATTGTTATTACTACTACTACTACTAGTATTATTATTAGTATTATTATTGCTACTATTATTGTTGTTGTTATTGTTACTATTGTTGTTGTTTATAATTTGTACAATTAACCTCCTTGTGGTTTGACCCTGATCTTGCCATGTTATTTATTACTTCGACACTTCTATATTTAGGAGAAGACATCAATCTTTTAATCATGTCAATTAACTCATCATCTTTCTTACAAGATTCAAGAGTGAGTTTTTCAATAACCTTACCACTACGAAGAGTAGTGACTGATTTGACTTGATCAATGAGTTGACTTTCGAAACTATTTGCATTTGTATTATATTGCCCTTAGGATTTTGCTGTAGTTGAGATGAAAACTTACCTTTTTCTTGGAAACTAAGAGCAGATGTTAATTTTTCAAAATTATCTTTAAAATCTGTCATGTTTTGAGCAATTTGAGTATTAATTGTCTCTTGTTTTTTAATGAATGCATGTAATGTTTCCTTAAGATTTCTCTAGGAGGTGAAGCATAAGGAGGTGCATCTCTATGAGAATTTTGGAAATTGTGGTGTGCTTGAAACGATAGTTATGAAATTTATACATTATTATTGTCACTCTTTCAACTGAAAGTTGGGTGATTTCTCCAACCAAAGTTATATATTTGTGAGTATGAGTTATGGTTAGCCCTTTGAAAACTGTTTAAAGTATAAGCATGTTCATGGAGACATTCTTTAAAAGAAGGCCAGGTTGGACAATTATTGGTTAAGTCTTTATTTGTTTCACATATTTAACACACAATATTTTCAATAGATTTTAATTGACTACTCCTTTTCAATTCTAGTACCTCAACTTTTCTAGCTAAAGATGCAAACTTGGCTTAGAGGTCATACACGTGCAGGATTAGAATAAAAGGAAAAAGAAAACGAAAGAAGGAGAAACAAAACAAAAGAAACAAAGTTATATACAAGAAAAGTGAAAAGTAAAACTAAAATAAATACTATAATTTGTACAAGAACTTACCTCCCCAGCAATGGCGCCAAAAACTTGACACAACCAAAAGATTGATGTCTTCTTCCAAGTACAGGAGTGTTAAAGTAATAAATAACCCGGCAAGATTGGGGTTGATCCATAAGGAGGTTAAATGTATAACTTATAGATGATAATAATACAACAATATTAACAATAACAACAACAATAATAATAATAGGATTAGTAGTAATAATAATAATAAAAAAGGAGAAGAAGAAGATGATGAGAACTTTGAGATGGAATATTAATGTAAGGATTAAATAATGATAATAACAAATATCAAGGTTAGATGATCTACTAATAGTATGTTAAATAAGTAGAGTATAAACTCTTATTATTCAATTGGAAACCACACACAAAAGAGGTTCCAATTAGATTATAGATTGTTAACATGATCACATTAGTTATCTTATTCGATTAATGCTAATATTTGTAAATCTCGTCAGACATTCATGATTATAACTTATGTTAACTACAAATCAAGATCCTTTCATAGCTCAGGTATCCGTTATACCATACAATATGGGCTATGAAAGTGTCAAGCATTTGTTGTACCAAGTGTTATATAACATAAATCTAGATTTTTAATTTAACAAGCAAAGTATTAAAGAGTGACCAAGATAACAAATACAAAACATGTTAGTATCAAATATTAAATTCAATATTAAGTTCACACTATACTTATTTTTACACCATTATTGTAACCTTTTCACCTTGACGTAATAAACTTAAATAAACATAATGAAAGAAAAAAATAAACAAAATAAGGTAAAAGTTAACTAAGTAAATGAAAGGAAATGAAAGGAATATCTAAAGTTCTAAATATGACCCAATTACTGAATAGTGTTCCAGTTTGGACTGTATCGGCATCTCTTTTCTAAATTTGGCCATCTCTTTGTCCTTTTAATTTCAGTTCTTAAATTCATCAATCAATCCTTTATTTATGTGATAGACCTGCATTTAAAATAAACATTTACCACAAATTAAAGGTATCTTATATTATTAGATATCTTATTATAAAACAAGTTTTAATTAAGGAGTTATTGATACTTTAAGTGCAAAATGATGATATAAAACCTTGATAAAAAAAATATATTTTTAAGTAGTAATCAGTAAGGCTTATTCTGATAATTAGAGAAATGCTTGAAGGGTACTGCTAGTACAGAAAAATTCAAAGTATAGAGAATTTCCTTTTCATAATAAGACTAAAGATGTATTTATTTCAACCAATAACTCACTAAAAATAAAGTCAACAGATAGTAATGGATAACGATGCAGAATTGAATCTCTAAGTCCTTTAAAATTACTTTGAACTGCTGTTAAAAACTGTATCAATTATTGCTCAATATAAGCACCACATGCCTTTAATTTTGTTGATTCTGTAAGAGCCAATAGATATCAAAGAACTGGCATAGCAAAATAAAACTCCTAAATAGTTATATTATTATGATGAAAAGCTCGTATATTACACGACTAAAAGATTGATATCTTCTCCCAAATGTAGGAGTGTTAAAGTAATAAATAACTCAGCAAGATCGGGGTCGAACCATAAAGAGGTTAATTGTATAAATTATAGATAACAATAATACAACAACAACAAAAGTAACGGTAATAATAACATTAATAATAATAATACTAGTAGTAGTACTAATAATAATAGTAATAGTAATAGTAATAATAGTAGTAGTCGTATTAGTAGTAGTAATACTAATAAAGAAATTGATAAGAACTTTGAGATGGAATATTAAGTAAGGATTAAACAATAATAATAACAAATATCAAGGTTAGAGGATCCACTAATCATATGTCAAACAAGTAAAGTATAAACTCTTATTATTCAATTGGAAACCACACGCAAAGAAGGTTCCAATTAGATTATAAATTGTTAACAAGATCATGTTAGTTATCTTATTTGATTAATACCAATACTTGTAAATCTCGTCAGGCATTCATGATTATAACTTATGTCAACAATAAATCAAGTTCCTTTCATAGCTTAGGTGTCGGTTATACCATACAGTATAGGCTATGAAAGTGTCAAGTATTTGTTGTACCAAGTGTTATACAACATAAATCTAGATTGTTCATTTAACAAGTAAAGTATTAAAGAGTGAACAAGATAACACATACAAAATATGTTAGTATCAAACATTAAAGTCTATATTAAGTTTACACTATACTTATTCTTACACCATTAGTGTAGCTTTTTCACATTAACATAATAAACTTAACCTAACATAATGAAAGAAAAATAAATAAATAAATAAATAAAATAAGAACATAAATAAGATAAAAGTTAACTAAGAAAAGTAAATAAAATGTATAAACTTGATATTAATGAAAGCAAAACATAAGCAATACAAAGAGAAAAAATAAGAGTATGATCTTGATCTAAGAACTAAGATTCCTAAATGCATGTCAAATGTCTCTTTCTATAAGCCAAAATTGAGAATTGTTGATTTGATTACTAATTGATGAGTGGCTAACTAACTCTTGACTTGGTGACAATCCTTATCTTCTTTTGTCTGCTCAAAACATCATTGATAACGTCATAATTAGAACCACTCGAAATATAAAAGTTCTAGAAAATTATCTCAGCTTTTCAAGGAAAAACAATTGAGGTCATTTGGACTTTTAGAACTCCAGATATGGGTTAAACACTAAATAGTGTACGAGCTACAGGACAGATTCAAACTTTTTTGTTGTTGCTATAATTTAAACTTGAAAATAGCCTTTTTAAATCTTAGGCTCTCATTAAAGTTGTAGGCCTATGTCTTACCTTTCCATCCATATAAAGTAGACTTAAATCCGAAATCTATAGCTCCGGATATGACTTAATTACCTAATAATATTCTAGTTTGGACTGCGCTAACCTATAAAAGTTAAATGAGAGAAGATAAGAATATGATCTTCATATGAAAATCAAGATTTCTAAATGCATGACAAATGCCTTCTTTTATAGGCTAAAATTAGAAACTATTGATTTGATGACTAATTGATGAATGGGTGGCCAACTCTTGAGTTGGTGATAATTTTTATCTTCTCTTATCTGCCCAAAATATCATTAATAACATAAGAATTAAAATACTTAAGAACATAAAAGTTGTAGAAAATTATCTTAGCTTTTTTTTAAAAAAATATAGAGGTCATTTAGACTTCTATAACTCCAAATATGGGTCAAACACTAAATAGTATTCGGGCTGCAAAATAGATTTTGACTTCTTCGTTATTGCTACATGTAATTTAGACTTGAAAATTACCTTGTTAAATCTTGGGCTTCACATGGAAGTTATAAGCCTGTGTCTTACCTTTCCTTCCAGATAAAGTATACCTTAATTGCAGAAGCTGAAGGAAAGATAAAATACTAGTTGAATATGTGAAAGGTGTATTTGGAATTAAACATTCTTTCATAAAATCAATTCTGATATGATATTAAATTAATTCAGATTAACAAAAAAGAAAAGGGGGTTGAAATTCTCTTTAATTTGTTTATTCTAAAGTATTTAAGTTAATCTAAATACAAAGAGATTATATATAGATTAAATTAAAAATATAATTTTACCTTTAATAAATAAAATAAAAATAAATATATTATTTAACATGCTCTTCCCTAATTTTTCATCATGTAATGTGATCAAATCCTTTCTTACACAACTTGAATAATGTCCAGTTCATTTCAGATCTGAAAAACATCATAGCGAGAACAATACAAGGAGAACCTCTCACTAGATACATCAGTAATGAAATCCGTCAGATGAGGGATGCCCAGGGAACTGGTGAGGAAGAATTTGAAGATGGCAAAAATGTGAAACTCAAACTATCCACAGGACTTCAAGTTTTTTAACGAGGCATTCTCGACCCATTGTTTTATCGTTATAGGAGAATTTGTCGACATAATCTAGGACAGAAATTCAAAGTCAATTGCATATTAACCGAAAAAAACTCTTATATTTATGCAATTAAACAAATTAAGTGGAGATTTTCTAGAACGAAGTCCCATGTTCTCTTGTCTCATCCATGAATTAGTTTCTTTCGAGAAGATTAATGCACATGATTATCTTCTCCGTCAACCATATAATATAATATAATATAATATAATATAATAATCTTTGAGCTGGGTACATAATATAATCTGCATTAACCTACTAATTATGGTTGGATTCCGACATAATACAGTCAAATATGGACCGTGTGGAGTGCATATGCTTCTGAATCCTTGATCAACTGCGCAGCTAGATATGGCTTCGGTTGGGACTTGACTATTTTTTTGCAAGGAGTCTAGCTTCCCAATAATCAGACACAGTTTTTTTCCTTATAAGGTTTTTGTGCGATTCTAAATTAGCCATGTATAATTAACCACAATATCTTCATGAGCTAAATTTAGATGGGTGCATACCATAAGGTGGACGAGACTACTACCTATACTAGAATATGAAACACGAGACATGAATTCTATATTCTCATTTAACTGCATATACAGTGCGGTGACCAATTTAAAATGAGCAATAAATGAAGTACCAGCAGTTTTAGCATTTTACTTGCTAAAATACTCAAATACCCTTTTAATGTGTTTTTTCTAGTGTTTTTTCTAGGTTAAGAATAAACATCCTCTAGATTTATGTCTTTTAATATCCATCTTGAGAATTCTCTTGCTGCTCCTTCTTTTATCTTAAACTTACTACTAAGTTAACTTACCTACGGAGCATTAATTGATTGCCGATGATAGATCCACCTATCAACAGATGAATTCATTAATTAGCAAGATAAGATTCACTCACGGAGTATTTTTATATTTTTATGATAATTTTACTGATAAATTAATTATCAATATAGTTATAGCATAAATACCAATAAAATTTTTTATCGATAAACATAAAGATGATGGTAATAGTTATCATTCAAATTATAGATTTTTATGTCTTTTGCAGTAATAAGTATATCATTATTAACTGATGCAAATTGATGTGAAATGATATATCAATACTAGCTTATGTGAACCCACATGGTAAGAACCCTGGAACCCCATACACAACATAAACATAATCTAAAAAAACTAAAATTAAATTTGGTTGATAAAAACTTGATAAAAGAATTACCTAAACTAAAACACAAAAATTATTGAAATAAAACCCCTATCTAATGATTATGGAGAATTGTGAACAAGAAGCACAAGAAAGAGATCATGAAGATAATTATTCTTTAGTAAGTCAAGATAATTTAATGAAATACCAAAAGTATAAGAATGCTCTCATGCCAAACAACAATATATGACAATAACAATATTATTGGACCATGAATAATGAGTCTTACAAAAGAATATTTATAATGTAAAACTTAACCTAACCCTAATGGACTGATATTATGTCAAATTTAAATAAAATCCAAAATACTTATAAACAAGCCCAGAACATGAAAAATCCCAAGTCTCAAATATAAAATCCTAATATCACATGTAACAAACTAAAATAAATCCAAAATAATTAGCCTTTTATATATATATATATATATGCCATTTTTTTAAGCATCCTAAAAATAATAAAAAATAGTTGTTTTTAATTCCATATAAAATAAGGAAACCTTCCAAATACATTTGTTGTTGCCCTTTAGTTTCTTTATAAGGCATGAACTCTTTGGTGGCTTTATTTCCATAATAGATTAAAATTTTTAACTTGAAACCCTTGAAAAAATAATCTCAATTGTGTTCACATACAATGTCCTTGTAAAAATTGAATCCTTACTTAATAAAAAGTTCACAAATCATTAAAAAAATAATAAAACTCATACAATAACTTCTAGCTTATATTATGATGGCTTTTTAAACTTTGATTAACCTGAAAATCTAAGCCAATATAAAACAATTGATTAGTACTTAAAAGTGTATTTTTATCAAGGTTTTATATCATTATTTTGCACTTGAAGCATCAATAACTCCTTAACCAAAACATGTTTTATAATAATGTATCTAATAATATAAGATATCTTTAATTTGTGATAAATGTTTATTTTAAATGCAAGCCTATTACATAAATGAAAGGATTGATTGATGAGTTTAAGAACTAAAATTGAAAGGACAAAAAGATAGTCAAACTTAGAAAAGAAATACTGGTGCAATCCAAAACAGAACACTGTTTGGTAATTAGGTTATATCTAAAGTTGTAGATATCGAATTTAAATCTACTTTATATAAATGGAAAGGTAAGACACAAGCCTACAATTTTCATGAAGCTTAAGATTTAAAAAGGTCATTTTCAAGTTCAAGTTATAGCAACAACTAACAAGTCTGAATCTATTCTTCAACTCAAATACTATTCAGTGTTTGACACATATCTAGAGTTCTAAAAGTTCAAATGACCTCTATTTTTTTTCCTGGAAAGCTAAGAAAATTTCCTACAACTTTCATGTTCTCAAGTGTTTCAATTCTGATGTTATCAATGACATTTTGGGCAGACAAAAAAAGATAAAGATTATTACCAAGTCAAGTGTTTCAATTCTGATGTTATCAATGACATTTTGGGTAGACAAAAAAAGATAAAGATTATTAACAAGTCAAGAGTTGACCACCTACTCATCAATTAGTCATCAAATCAATAGTTCTTAATTTTGACCTATAAAAGGAGGTATTTGTCGTGCATTTAGACGTCTTGATCTCCAGATCCATATCATGCTTTTGCTTTCTCTCTTTATATTTTTGTAATGCTTAAGTTATGTTTCATTAATATCTTATTTATGCCTTTCATTTCCTTTCCTCTACTTAGTTAACTTTTATCTTATTTATATTCTTATCTTGTTTATTTATGTTTTTCTCTTTCATTATGTTTAGTGAAGTTTATTATGTTAAAGTGAAAATGTTTTTTCTCTTTCATTATGTTTAGTGAAGTTTATTATGTTAAAGTGAAAATGTTACATTAATGGTGTAAGAATAAGTATACTGTAAACTCAACATGGACCTTAATGTTTGATACTAACATGTTTTATATATGTTATCTTGTTCATTTTTAATACTTTGCTTATTAAATGGTTAATCTAGATTTATGTTGTATAACACTTGGTACAACAAATACTTGGTATTTTCACAGCCTATAATGTATGGTATAACTAACACTTGAGCTATGAAAGGAACTTGATTTATTGTCAACATAAATTATAATCATGAATGCTTGACAACATTTATAAGTATTAGCCTTATTCGAATAAGGTAACTAATGTAATCATGTTAACAATTTATAAAATGATTGGAACCTCCTTTGTGTGTGGTTTCCAATTAATAATAAGAGTTTATACTAATTTAACATACCATTAGTGGATTCTCTAACCTTGACATTTGTTGTTATCATTTTTTAATCTTTACGTTAATCTTTCATCTCAAGTTCTCATCAACTTCTTCTTCTTCTTCTACTACTACTACTACTATTACTATTATTGTTGTTGTTACTATTGTTGTTGTTTATAATTGTTTTTTATAATTTATACAATTAACCTCTCTATGGTTCGACCCTGATCTTACTGGGTTATTTATTACTTTGACACTCCTGCACTTAGGAGAAGACATCAATCTTTTGGTCATGTCAAGTTTTTGGCACCATTGCCGAGGAGGTAAGTTGTTACACAAATTATAGTATTTATTTTGTTTTAACTTTTCACTTTTCTTGTATATAACTTTGTTTTTTTTTTTGTTTCTTCTTCTTTTGTTTTCTTCTTCCTTTTATTATATTTCTACACGTGCATGAGAGTGCGGTCACGTATATTAAGTGGTAGACTTTGTAGGGTATCCTCATCATTTTTAGAAAAAAATAGTCGAAGAAGATAACCAGTCATTTTATAATGAGAATAACTGTATTATAATGCTTAGAGATCACATGAATCCCAAAAGAACAATTGCACCATCATGCATAGTTTTCCCCCTGATGCATCTTAGTTCAATTTTAAGCTAGGCGTTATTCAACTTTTACCTTCTTTTTATGGTTTAGATTTAGAAAATTCATTCTTGTATTTAAGGAAAATTTAGGAGGTATATAACACCTATAATGACTTAAATTGTAGCATGAACACCATCAAATTAAAGCTTTTTTCTTTTTAATTAAAAGATAAAGCTAAAACATGGCTATAAAATTTAAGACCAGGATTCATTCGTGCTTAGGATGAAATGCAACAACAGGTTTTAAATAACTTTTTCCCTTCTCATAGAACAAACTCTTTCAAAAGACAAATCACCACTTTCACTCAAAAACTAAGAGAAACATTTTATTAATATTGGGTAGATATCAAGACTTGCTTAATACTTGTCCTTATCATGGTTTTGAAAAATCAAGATTGGTTTCATATGTTTATGAAGGCTTAACACCTAAAGATAGGTAGATAGCTGAATTGATCTGCAATGGAACCTTTGAAGATAAAGATCCTAATGAAATAATAGAGTACCTAAAACTTGCTAGCTAAAAATACTCAAAATTAGAACACTACATGCATGTATGGGACTCCAAGTAAAATCCAAGTTCATACATCTAATGGAGATATGTACAACCTTAGGGAAGAGCATGACCTTGAAGCCAAGTTTGTATCTTTAGCTAGAAAAGTCAAGGCATTAGAATTGAAAAAGAGTGGTGAAGTAAAATCTATTCAAGACAATACGTGTCAAATCTATGAAACAAATGAACACTCAACTAATGATTATCCAACCTTGAAGACAAAAAAAAATTTTTTAGCGATGTGTAAAAAATTTATTAGGATGACCTTTACCTATTCAATTATTGTCCTAATCAAATATTTCAAATATGCATTTTCGGTAGTGAGATAAGTAGTGTCATTAAATTTTTTCACTTTATAGCACATGGATATCATTTCTTGTAAAAAACAAGGACTGTAGAAATCTTATAAAGTGCATTTTACTAGCCTATCATGTTCAAGAACTCACATGTATTCTGCAAAACCTGTGAAAATTGTCAAAAGATGGGATTTATTTCAAACCATAGAGAGTCCTCAGATAATCTTCTATTGACTTTTAAGTCTTATAATAGTAAAGATAAGCATTGTGCAATTAATGACTTACGAATCTATTTTCATAAAGAACATGATTGGCATAGTCTTAGGAATCTAACTAAAAAGATCTTGTTTACCAGTTTTTAAGAAAACTGGATAAAAAGCTTATATCTGACCTATAGAGGGTGTTTAAACTATTCTTGGATATAAAACAAAGGGAAGATATGAGTCACAATCAGAACTACTTGTACATACACATGCTTTTTTAAAAATAAATAAATAAATAGAGAGTGTATGAGACTCCAACTGACCTATATATAGGTGATATGATTGCATTTTTAATTTCTCATCTATAAAATCCTCTTTTCCTTCCATTCATTTCTACTCAATCCATACATTCAACAAATATAGAAATGTATAGAAATGACAAGTTTCTTAGGTCATCTTATAAAAAATATTTGTGTTTTTGATAGATCTAGTCTTAGAAAAGAAAAGGAGTTTTTAGAGTCAGCAAATTATCTTGGTCAGGTACTAGCTGAGAGAAAGATTCATTTAGTATATAAGGAAGACAATCTTGGGTTAATGGGAGGTGTGTCAATAGCTGTATTTTTTTTTATACAGTCATAGGTTAATGAGAGGTGTGTCAAGAGTTGCATTATATGGAGATAGTCAAGTTTTAGAGGTCGTCCCCATAGCTTTAACACAAAGGAATATTATTGGAAAAACAATTAGAGAGGAACTATAGGTCTCTATAATGTTTGCTCGAATGAATGCAATTTTCAATCATGTTGGTGCATTCATTACCTTACCAGGTGATCTATGCACAATGGAAGAGATATTTCATATCTCCTTTTAGGCCCAACTGTACATTCACTTAATTCTGCTCATATACTCTTTTAACATATATTTTAAAATCTTAATTTTCACACACACTTTAACATATCATTGTGGGTTGCACATTAAATTCTTACATTATTTATCTTCTTTTATTAAAGGTAACAATTAAGGAATCAAACATTGCATTATCTACGTATCAATATCTGCAACCCAAATTACTAAGCTCGTAGGAGTGTTTCAACACCTAATGACCTAAACCAACTAGTTTGGGAGTCATTAACCGAAAGCTCATTACATGGGTTAAAGATGCATAGTATTTCAAGTTAAATGTATATATTTAAAAAAATAAAATAAAATCTCAACTTAAGGAAGTTAACCTTAAACATTGGAACAAAAATTTTGTTTTCTTCCAAGTAAAACCCAATAACTATGTGTTGATATATTTAGCACAAAAAAAGGTTTATTAATATTTTGTTTAAGAGGTACTGAGCAGATATATACATTTAATAAGAGTTTATTTATCTGGATAGATTAATGAAAGTTGAATGATGAATACCTTGCTTTGTGGAATTTGCAAATTATTTTTCTATTTCAATGTTTTGATTACTAAGGACTAGTAATAAGCTAGTTGGGGGGGTGATTAGTACTTAAAAGTGCATTTTTATCAAGGTTTTATGTCATCATTTTGCACTTGAAGTATCAATAACTCCTTAACTAAAACATATTTTATAATAACATATCTAATAATATAAGATACCTTTAATTTATGGTAAATGTTTATTTTAAATGCAGACCTATCATATAAATAAAAAGATTGATTGATGAGTTTAAGAACTGAAATTAAAAGGACAAAGAGATGGCCAAACTTAGAAAATAGATGCTAGTGTAGTCCAAACTGAAACACTATTCTAGAACACTATTCAGTAATTGGATCATATTTGGAGCAATAAATCTCATATTTATGTCTATTTTATATGGATGGAAAAGATAAGACATAGGCCTACAACTTTTAGAAAAGCCAAAGATTTAAAAAGGTCATTTTCAAGTCCAAAGTTTAACAATAATGACAAAGTTCTTATCTGTCCTACATCCTAAATATTGTTCAGTGTTTAGCCTATATCTAGAGTTCTAAAAGTTAAAATGACCTCAATTTATTTTCCTGGAACAATTTCTTATAACTTTCATGTTTTCAGGTGGTTCCAATTCTAACATTATCAATGACATTTTGGGTAAATAAAAAAGGTAAGGATTGTCAACAAGTCAAAAGTTGGTCACCCGCTCATCAATTAGTCATCAAATCAATAGTTTTCAATTTTGGCCTATAAAAAAAGGCATTTGTCATGCATTTAGACATCTTGGTCTCTAGATCAAAATCATGCTCTTGCTTTCTGTCTTTGTATTTCTTATGTTTTGCTTTTGTTAATATCAAGTTTATGCCTTTCATTGCTTTTCCTCTACTTAGATAACTTTTATCTTATTTATATTCTTATCTTGTTTATTTATGTTTTTCTCTTTTATTATATTTAGTGAAGTTTATTATGTCAATATGAAAAAGTTACACTAACGGTATAAAAATAAGTACATTGTAAACTCAACATGAACCTTAATATTTGATACTAACATGTTTTATATTTGTTAACTTGTTCACTCTTTAATACTTTGCTTATTAAATAACTAATCTAGAATTATGTTGTATAACACTTGGAACAAAAAATACTTGGCACTTTCATAGCCCAACCGTATGGTATAACCTATGTCTATGTTATGAAAGAAACTTGGTTTGTTATTAATATAAGTTATAATCATGAATGCTTGATAATATTTACAAGTATTAGCATTTTTCGGATAAGATAATTAATGTAATCATGTTAACCATTTATAATCTGATTGAAACCTCCTTTGTGTGTGGTTTTTAATTGAGTAATAAAAAAAGTTTATACTATACTTGTTTGAAATACCATTAATAGATCCTCTAACCTTGACATTTGTTATTATCATTGTATAATCCTTATATTGATCTTCCATCTTAAAGCTCTTATCAACGTTTTCTTCTTCTTCTTCTTCTATCATTAGTACTACTACTACTACTACTACTACTACTACTACTACTACTAGTATTATTATTATTCTTTTTTTTGTTGTTGTGTTGTTGTTGTTTATAATTTATACAATTAACCTCCTTGTGGTTCAACCCCGGTCTTGCCGAGTCATTTATTACTTTAACACTCTTGCACTTGGGAGAAGACATTAAACTTTTGGTCATGTCATTAAGGCTAATCAATCTTGAAAGATTAAAAGTATTTTGATTTAAAAGATGACTCAATGCTTGTTAAAATGATATGGGGTGACCAAACAAATTTTGAGATCATACATAAAACTTACCAAACAAGTTTTAGCAGTATGCATAATAACATGTAATGCATTTAATAGTTATAGACTCGCGAATCAAGGTTTTTGCAAGTCCAAATCATTACACTAGATGAGGTGAAAATTTATCAGTTCTAATCGACCTTGCTTGAAATAAGAAAAGGCATCTTTGATAACACCTCACTTTTTAAAGATATTTATCCTTTACAATCCCATTTTGAGCTTGATAGAATATCCTTTTCAAAAGAAACCCTGACCAAGATCACACCCCACACTGGAGGCAAATAAGAGAAGACAAAACTGAAAAGGAAGGCCTAGAACAAAATTCCAACATTTGAGAAAAAGCTAAAAGAAATAAGACCTAGATTGGGGGTATGTTAGAAAGCTGTAAGAAAGGCTATGTGAAAGCTATATAAAAAGAAAAAAAGAAAATCACCCACACTTAAAGGCAGGTCAAAGATAAAGGAAAGAGAATGCATATTAAGTATAGGAAAGACATAACAAATGTTAAAACTTGATACCATAAAAAAAAAAATGAGCTACAAACATGACTTTTGACATCCATGATAAAGCCCCTAATGTTATCATATTATTGAGATTGGTTATTCATAAAAGAAAAGGTTGGATTTGCATTATGACCTATATTAAGAGAATTTTAATATTTGAGGTTAATATGGTTATATGTCACTTTCTCTACAAAGACAATAAGATAAAGAAAAATGATGAATACTTGATATTAATCCTAGGTTTTTAAAACCATTAAACACCTTTTAAGCCCATAAAATTCCTTTCTTTATAGCCATAAACCATCAGCATATATTATGTACTTTTAAAAGCCCTTTTCAATCAAGTAAGCAATTTGAACTGATAAATTGCGCTCTCAAAGCTTGAAGAGTTTTTTTTATAAAGGTCTTGGATTTATGGATTAAGCTACTTGTTATTATACATGCTGATAAAATAAGTGTTAAAAAAACAACATTTCTTGATAAAACTTGAGTTTTGACTTTAACATCTTGTTTTTAAAATTCATAAAAAGGCTACCTCATCACAGACTATCAAAAGATATACCTAAGATCATATATTAAAATTAACACAAAGAACTATGGAATAAAGCCATTTCAATCTTTCAATAGGTTAATTTTTATTTTTAAAATACAAGATAATCAAAGGACTACATGTATTAAATGATGCTTGTTGGGTCTTTGACCAAAGAATCTTGAATTTTTTTTAAAAAAATATTGGCATCTCTCTAATTTCATTTCAACAATTAGACTTTGAAATAGACATGATCTTTAAAATACGAGAGTTGATTCCTAAACAAGAAAGATTATCAAACAAAAAGAGCACCGATCAAGTTTGCAAAATCTTGATAAAAGTGACATCAATGCTTCTTGACTCTTTTTGAAAAAAGTTAAGCAACCGGGGACAATACAGTGAACTGTAAAAAGAAAAAACAAGTAGTATTCAGATCAGTTAAGATATAATAAAAAAATGAATAAATGATAAATTGGTGAAATGAGGACAATGGAGTTCAAAGAAAGATAATTCGGATCATATTGAAGGTAAGTCGATAGTTGGCTAGCAATTTAAGATGAGGATGACACCAGAAACCTCTTGATGAGTGCTGGTAGGATGTACACAATTAATCAAAGAACGATTCTCGAAAGAATCCGGGAGAAGAAATGATTAGTTGAACTCTTTCATGACAAATCAAGCAACAACATACTTAGAGGGCATTGTCAAGCTTGATAAATAGTGAAACCAATAATCATCAAAGACAACCTATGATAGGCATTGCATTTACAATGGAGTGAATGACTAGCACATGAATGAGCTAGTATATATGGAAAGAGAAGAGAAGGCTTTCTGATAGTAAACAAAGGCACCCTATGATGATGGAACATTAAAAAGAGGGGATCTATTTTCAAATCAGGGAATGATGCATGCATGTCATCTAACCTCAAAGCATTGCATATATATTTTTTATTCATTACAGGAAAATCCTTAAAGAAGTCTAGAAAGATTGAGGGGGAAAAAAAGAAAAAAAAATCATTAAGCTAATAATAATAGAGAATCATTGTCGTGACCCTGGAATGGAAAGAAGATGGAGATAAACCTTACTGTCAAGAAGATCTTAAAGAAATGAGAAGGTCAATCTTGTCATCATAAGGAGTCTTTAGGTCAACCCTGTAATCAGAAAGCACTAAGTTTTCCAACCCTATCATCGAGAAAAATCTAGTTAATTTCAATCATTAGAAAGGACAAATGTCAATCTTGTAATTAGGAACGACAAATTTTAGTCCTTCAAAATCACAAAAATAAAAAAATAAAAACAATAAATAAAGAAAGCATCAAGTGAAAAGTTTGATCAAACCTTATCATCACAAAGAAAAATGAGAAAAACCCTACCATTAGTAAATTCTAAAAAAAAAAGGAAGAAGATGATGATAATGATGATGATGGCGGTGATGATGAAGGAAGCAAATTCAAACATTGCCAATAAGATGAACATGTAAGGGCAGGTCACCCATGAAAATAGACCATGATGAACATGTGTGGGAGGTCGCCCGTGAAAAAAAACCAATGTGAGTGTGAGGGCAGGTTACCAATGAAAATAAACTATGTGAGTGTGTGGATCGGTCACCCTTGAAAATTGACCAAGATAAACATGTATGGGCAAGTTGCTTATAAAAATTGACTAGTGTGTGTGTGGGTAGGTCACCCATGAAAGTAAAACAATTTTTTTAAAAGAGGCAGATTGCTCAAGATAATGAGATCATTTTCTTTTTCTTTTTCTTTTTCTTTTTCATTACAAGCTTATTATGCAAGATATTGATGATGTTTTGCTTCGTAAGCATTATAAAGAGGAGGCATTTGTTGTTATCCATTTTTGGGTTTCCACAAAAAAAAAGAGAAAATACAAATAAAAATATATCAAAACATATTTCAAAGAAATTTAAAAAAATAATAGGAGCAAGAAAAGGATGCTAGAATGCTAAAAAAAGAACAAAATTGATTGAGAAGGTTTAAAAATACAAAAGAATGAAATTTGACATTATATTTTTTTTATTGGTGAGAGCCTATTTATAAGAAAAATTCAATTTGAGAAAGCAAAATCCAAAATCAGATGTTTATAGACTTAATTACATTTTATCTAAGGTTTAATTGAATTTATAGAGGGTTTGATTGCAAGAACATTGATCTTTTAAGTCAATTTAGACTTTTATTAGAAGAAATTACAGTTCTTAGGTCCAATTATAATTTTGAAGAGTTGATTTGGTCTGTTTAATTGCATAATTATTAAAGTTTGATGGATAATTAGGGACTTAATTGAAATCCAAAACCAAGGACTAAATCAGAAAAGGTGTTAAAATAAAGAAGTCTAATTATAATTTTTTGGGGGCTTGATTATAAAATTACATAAACATCAAATCAGAAATATTATTTAAAATTGCAAAAATAGCTCTATTTCGCTCAACACTTTTCACTGTCTTCTTCAGAAGACGTTACAGTGCAGCTGGCAGAGAAACGGCTGCAGTAGTGAAGGCGGTAATCAAAGGACCATGTTCCACAGCTGATATCTCTCTAATCTAACCGTTACTCCATCCTTACAAAGGAAAATGCTTGCATCCTGTAGCTATAAAAGCCAGAGGATGTACTGCACCAAAGAGGCGACAAAGAAAAGGAAGAAAACGGGGAAGAGTGGAATAGGATGAGAGAAAAAGAAAACAAAGAGGGCATGATATAAAGCAATACAAAGTGAAGAACAAAAATACACAGACATGAAGAAGAAAAAACAGAGAAAAAAACCTAGAAAAGGTGATGAACAGGAAAGTAGAGAGAAAAATAAGGAAATAAGAAGCTAGTAGATGAGGACGGCATCACCATCAACTTCCCCTTGTCCAGAACCAGGAACCAGACCAAGTAAGAAGAACCTAGTATGGGAACGTCCAACAAGCACAGAATTAAAACAACATCAACTTTCTACAACACCATCCTCTAGAACCAGAGGCAGCAGAACAAGGAATATGTAACAAGAAAAGAGACGCAGAAAAGCTCAGAGAAACAAGAGTAGACAAAACTTGGCATCACCATCAGCTTATCCTTCTCCTGCATCAGGTACAGTCATTTCCTTTCTTTCTTTGCATAATGAGTTTTGTTACTGCATGAAGGTAATTTAATTACTTTCGCACTATTCGTGCACACGTGAATAAATTTACACATGCCTGGTTCCAGTGAGGTCATTAATTTGGGCCAATGACCGGATTGGGTTGGCTACTGAATTCAGCCTAAAAAAATAAAAATATAAAAATTTTCAAAAATCTTTTTAAAAAAATTTGTGATTTTTCCATATACTGTTTATCAATTTGGCATAATATTGGTTTATATTTTTATACTATAAAGATTTAAATCCGATATTAAAATACTTAATTTTCGTTAAAATATTGAAACAACAAATGCTTTTGTTTTCATACACATGGCCTAGTATTTCAAAAATTAAAAAAAAAGAAGTTAATATGTAATAAAGATTCAAAAATTTGTATTAGCATGTATTTTGACTTTAATAACCAGTTTATTAAAGTCACGAGAACTAGGTCAATATTTTAAAATTTTTCAAAAAAAATTATTTTATTTTCTTTTAATATATAGGGTTACAACCTTATACATAATACATATTCTAGATATTAAGTTCTTTTATTAACATTAAAACAGTTAGATTTTACCTGATAAGATAAGGATCTTCTTACTAAGAGGAGCTTTTCTTAAACCATAGATGGACCAACAACAAGAAAGCATGACAAGACAAGAATAGCTTATTTTAAAAAGGGTATATTTGGTGTGTTAATACTTTTTTTTTACATAATCAGTCCTCATACCCGATTTTTTAGACCAGTTAGGGTTCATAGTGACTAAAACACTAAATGACAACTCCCATTTTATTTTTCCACTAATAAAAGACAAGAATTTCCTGTCTCCACACATTTGTCATATTTTTAGATAATAGAAAAATTTAAGGGTAGATGTTTTTGTCATGATGCCACACACGTGCAACACATGAAATCAAAAATATTTTTTTTAATTTTTCAATGTTTTAATGAAAATTGAGTATTTTAATACTAGATTTATATCTTTATAGTATAAATATAAAATTCAATATTAAGCAAAATTTAGTAGAAAAATACACGAGAAAATCACCACTTGTCAAAAAAAATTAATTGATTAGGTCAGATCCGACCCAACCATTTTAGGCTAGGCCAGCAGCAATATTGGGTCTCTCCACTATTCACATACAACATGAATAGTAGAGCCAGGTAGCAGAAGGAGAAGAGGAAGAAGGAGGAGGAGGGCAAGGGGAAGACTGACCTCTAATGGTTGTCATTGGCAATGATACTGGTGGTGAAATAGCGGTGGCTTCAAGCAACGATCCTTCTTCTTCTCTTCTCTGCTTCTCTACATTTTTCTCTTTTCTTCCTCTATTTTTCTCATTCTCTCTTCCTTTGTTTTTTTCTTTTCTCCTCCTACCCTTAATTTTCCTTTTCTTCTTCCCTTTTCTCCTTTCCTCTATTACAGTTTCTTTATTTTCTCCTATGTTTTTCTACTCTTCTTCTCTATTTTTTCTCTCTCCTTTGTTTTTCCAGTCATGGCACAAGGGTAGGGTTGTCAACCACCCTAGGACCGCCTAAGGGGTACATCCCTTTTGTGTTTTTTTCACCACCTTATGGTAGGCCATGGGTCAGAGTTTGGGTAATCGGGGGGTTATTGTCAATGTCTTTTTGAAGCTTTCAAAGAAAGATGGAGAGGAGGAAAGTAGGGGAGAAGATGTTTCTTTCCCTATCTCACATGTCTAGGGAAGAACAAGACCCACAATACCGTTCAAAAGAGCACCGTTTGGGGGCTTTTTAAAAAAAATATCGGATGAAACGATGTTGTTTTGGACAAAACACACCGTTTCATTTAAAAAATAGTAGAAAATAGTGTTAAAGTCCAAATTAGTCTTCAATTTGTAATTTATTCAATCAAGTCCTAAATTACAATTTTGATTTTAAAAATCAACTCAATTGCATTCCTATCAAATTCAATCCTCAACCTTGAAGTTGGTTGCCTTTTTCACTTTAGTCCTTGGTCTCGAATATATGCAATTTAACACTCAATTGATCAATAAACTTATAATTTCTTCAATTTATCCCTTGATTTGGATAATTATAGCCCCTCTATTTATGCTTCTTTTTTGGTTTGGTTTTTGGTTTCAAATTTCTTCAATTAAGTTCCTAATTAGCCATCAAACTTTAATATTTATGCAATTAAGCCTCTAATTTGACCAAATCAACTCTAAAAATTATAATTTGACCTTGAAACTTTAATTTTTTCCAATTAAAGCTCAAATTGACTTAAAAATTCATTTTTCTTGTAATCAAACCATTCATAAATTCAACTAAACCTTTAATAAAATTTAATTAAGTCCATAAAAATCTGATTTTGGACTTTTCTTCCTCAAATTGAATTTTCTTTGTCAACAAGGCTCTCATTAGTCAATAAATTACTGTCAAATTTAAATCTTTGTATTTTTTAACCGCTTTAACTATATTCTAGCTATTTTCAAGGCACTTCAGCATCCTTTTCTCACCAGTACTATTTTTTTGGATTTTTTTTGTTTTTAGTTCAAATATTTTATTGATTTTTTGGAAAAGAAAATGTGCATTTGGGGAATAACTCAAAAATAGGTTACAACATTGCCAAAATCAATCAGATTTGATAAAACAATGGAAATTAATATGGAAACTTAAAGAGAATGGATATAACCTGATTTTATAGTTTGACTCTAATACCTGGATATAACCTGATGTTATAGTTTGACTCTAATACCAATTAACACAAACCTAAAGGGTAAGAACCCTAAAACCCATACATAAGAAAGAACAAACCTAAAAAAAACTAAAATTAAATTTGATTGATAAAAACTCAAACAACTATTACTTAAACCAAGGCACCAAAACTATTAGAACAATACCTGAACCCAATAATTATAAAGAATCACTAATGAGAAGCATAAGAAAGAAGCCACAAATATAATTATATTTTGATAAATTAAAATAATTTAATAAAAAACCAAAAATATAAAAATATATGGCAATGTATTATTGGAATCTAAATAATAACTTCTACAAAAGAGTATTTATAGTGTAAAACTTAACCTAACCCTAATAAACTAATAGGCTGATATTAAACCCAATTTAAATAAAGCTTATAGTACTTAAAAAGAATCCTAAAACATGAGAAATATTGAAAAACCCAAGTTCAAAATATAAAGCCCCATTGTTGCATGTAATGAACCAATAAAAAAAATCCAAAACAATCAACTTATATCATTTCTTCCACTCTTTTTCTACGCAAAAGAAAAGAAATGGAAAAAAAATTGTTATAACCCAAGTTCTCAACCAAACATAAAGAAAATAATAAAAATCAAACCACCATAAATCATCTTCATCTCTTTGAAAAAATAAAAGATTTGATCATCAAATTTAAAAAATTCAAAGAGTGAAAAATATTTGTTAGTTCATTCATGATTGGAACTTCCTAAGAAAACTTGATGAAATCTAAACTTGCAAGGGATAAATTGAATTTGTACCATATCTTATAGGATGGTTTAAAAAAAAAACACTAAATCAGAACCTAATTTACTATGCCTTTCCTTACAAAAATGTTAGGGATGAAACTATTCATTTTAAATTTCTTCTTTGTTTTCCATTTAATGTCTCAAAAATTATTCTTTTACAATTTTAACCTCACAATTGATGTTGAAATTGATTTAAGTATTAGGATTTCTTTTTATTTGTAAGTATCATATGTGCAAGGTCTCCATGAGTATTTCAATGATGAATTAAACATCAATTTTATGAAATAAATTTTAATTTCATTGGAAAGAATTGAAAGAACAATAACAACAAATTATAAGAACAAGCATTTCATTTTCTTACTCTTAAAGATTTGTAAACAATTCAGTTTGTTCCCTAATTTTTCATTTCTAACATATTTCATTCCTATTCTTTTAGGATTTTTTATTAGGTCCTAATTTTATTTTATTTTTTTGTGTTTTGGTTCCTGAGTATTGGGGTATAAAGAAAGTCACTGAATAAAAAGAGAGATAAGATAAAATATTTGTTTGATCACATTTCAATCACTAAAAAGACTAATATTAATATTAATAGGTTATTATGATGTTTTATAAGTTTTTTTTTTGTGAAACTAACTTGAAAATAAGTTTTTTGGGTCTAGAAACATAAAACCTAAAATTCTAATATTTAGAGATTGTCACACCCGGACATCGTGGTGAAAAATAACAAATTATCACTTGATTGGAAAAAGAACAGATATTTGACATCTTGTTCTTTAGGGAAAAATGTCTTGTTTAAGAAGTCGTTACCTAGTATTATAGTCACTAAGAACCCTAACTTGTCTACATTGCTAATAATTTGTTCTCCATTTTTATTTTGTATTTTTCTTCTCACGTTCTTCACTCTAGTATGAGTGAACAATTTCTACAAATATTTTCAACTCTAACTTTGATAAATATCACACAAATCCAAAAAAATATGATATTTTTTACTCTAGCGTCAGTGAATAATTTTACAAAAAATGAATTTGAAGAAGAAATTTTCTATGACATTTTCATTTTTTTTGTTTATCCTTTATTATTATTTTCCCTTTTTAGATGGAAATAAAAAAGCATTGCATGACATATTTGTATTTAACAGTAATAATTCACAAATTGAACACATAGCTAAAAAAATTAAAAATAAACATAAAAAAAAAAATTCAACTTGCAAAGGGACTACAAATAAATCAACAAAGATACCTAAAATATTTTTGGAATTTTTTGATATAAAAAAGGAACTCGTTTGGCCAAATATCAAATTAAAATGGACATAAAAATTATGTTCATGATATAAGGGTGTGTTTTGCCAAACACACCTTTAGTAAACATAATTTTAGGCGACTGGATCTGACGCCCTAGATTCGGCCCACACTTTCTTTTCCTTTTCCATTTAGGATGGATCTAGCCCAGCCATACGGGTTGGGTTAGAACTAGCCAAACCAGCCCAGTTACTAGTTCAGACTAATAACCTAACTACTATATTTTTCTTTACAAGCATGTGCGAGCTATTCACACACACTTATTACAGGAAGAGAGTAATTAAAAGTCAAAAAGGAGTGAACAAAATCACTTACCTACTACTAGACTGCCTGCTGCTAATGTCTTGGGTAAAGATTGATAAAGGCACTCGTTGCTAGGGGAACTAGGATTCTTTCTTGTACTTTTGTTTTCCTTCCCTCTATTTGTTCTTCCTCTTGCCTTTTTGTTGTGTTTTTTTTTTATTTCAAGTTCTTTCTCTCCCTTTCTCTCTCTCGTTCTCTCTGTTTTCTATCCTCTTATCCCTTTTCTCTTTTACCCCTCCTTGCCTTTTATATACAATCCCTCTTGCTGCTTATCCTTTTTTTATAAGTATAAAATTTTAAGATTTTGTGTTTTGGCCAGATTGGGACACCAACAGTCCTGCAGCTATTAGACTGTTGATGGTGGTTTCTTCCCCATCTCAAAGACCTGCTAACTGGAGGGAATAATATGAGAAATGGCAATAGAAATCATGGAGATGGTTCAATCATTTATGGTGGCAATTAATGTTCTTCCTCTCCTTCATCGCAAGGAGTTTCTTCTGTTCTTAGAGGAAGAAAACGATGACTAGAAATGAAAAACAACATTGTTTCTAGACCATGTGATCGTTTTATAGTCTGGTCCTCTAAGTTTTAACATTTTTTAACCAAGCCACTAGATAGAATTTCGGTGCCTTTTACAAAATGGTGTCTAGACCTTAATCACTTGTAATTTTATCTTTAATTAACTCAGAAATTTAATATTTATTCAATTATACCCCTAATTTCATTAATTAAACCCAATCAAAGTTTAATTGAACCCCATGCCTATTAATTCTTTCAATTTCTTTCAAAATTAACTTTCAAAGTCATAAATCTAACATGATTGACCCTCAAAGCTTTCCATTTATCTTATCTTGATCCAAACCTTAATTTTTCATTAATTTTAATTTTTTATTTTTTTTAATTTTATGTTGTCAAAAATTAGGTTATAAGAGTTGCCCTCTCTTTAAAATGCATACGGTGCAAAAGCATTGGAAAATTTATTTTCTTCTGATTTTGTATAGTAAGTTTTGTAAAGAAAAATAAACGTAAAAACTTTTTTTAGTTTTTTATTATTTTGTTGTTAAAAAAAATAGTCTAAATGTTCCAGGCAACCTGTCTGATAGAGAATCAAATGTGAAAAGGGTTTCACTAGTCTAATTACTTCAGACGACATGCGAGTGGTCTCATTTTTCTAGGCAACTTGCCTAATAAAGAATAAAACACAAAAATGATTTTTTAAGTGGTCTAATTGTTCTAGGCAACCTACCAGATAGGAAGAAAAAAAGTGAAGGATTTTGCAAGTGGCTTCATTTTTCCAAACGACCTGCCTAATGAAGAATAAAATGTGAAAAACATTTTGCGAGTGGTTTAATTGTTCTAAGTGACCTGCCTGATAGGAAGAAAAAAAAATGAAAGATTTTACAAGTAGTCTCATTTTTTCAAGTGACTTGCCCAATGAAGAATAAAATGTGAAAAGAGTTTTGCGAGTGGTCTAATTGTTCTGAACAACCTGCCCGATAAAAAAAAAACACAAAGTATTTTGTGAGTGGTCTTATTTTTTCAGGCGACCTACCCAATAAAGAACAAAACATATAAAAAATTTCACGAGTGGTTTCATTGTTCCAAACAACCTACCCGATAGTGAAAAATACAGAGAGAAGTTTCTTTTTTTGACAAATACAAAGAAAGGGTCTCATTAGTGTCTTATCCCTGAGATGGGAGCTTAAATGAGCACTCAAAAGAAAGACGAGGGCTCAAAGGCACACTCAAAAGAAAGTGGGGACTCGAAGTGCACTAAAAAAAGAGATGAGGGCTCGAAGGAGCACCTAAATAGAGATGAGGACTCGAGGGGAGATAGGGTTAGGAAACACATTACCTTAGACAGTCGAGGGCTCGAAGGCACACTCAAAAGGAGGTAGTTTTAAAAAACACACTACTTTGGATGGTTCTAAGAAGCATTCTAAAGGAGGTAGGGTTAGAAAACGCACTATCTTGGATGGTCGAGGGCACTAAGACACTCAAAAAGAGGTAGGGTTAGGAAAAGTACTACCTTGGATGGTCGTAGGCTTGAAGGAGCACTTGATAAGAAGTAGGCTTAGGAAATGCACTATCTTAGGGATGGAAAGTGAAAGGTGGTAGAAAAATACAAAGATTTTTCAATTAGCCTAATTCTCATAGGCAACCTGCCTAGGTTGAAAATTTCTCAAAAGTAAAAATTATTCAAAAGCAATTTCAATCTTAGCCATTTTAAGGTGGCCTTTCATTTGATGGATCCTATCATAAATTTCTCTTGTGGAATTTACAAAACTCATTATCAAATGTCTTAAAATTTAGATGATATGCATGCATCTTTACTTGATTTGAACTATGAGCCCTTATTTTTTTTTAATCTTCTTATTGCTTGATTGATGAGGATTTCCTATCTCTAATTTGGGTCATCTTCGTTGTTTGACTTCTAGCCCACTCAAGTTGGCCTTTATGATGTCCATCGTGACCTACTTGCTTGCTAGAGGTTTTTTGTCTCATCATATAATTTAAGAGGATTATTTGTTACCCTCATCTCACTACTAAAAACATTCAATGTTACTTACTGAAAGGATCAAGCTGTTTTTTTGTAAACCAAAATGCCTTATTGTCTTATTATAGGAAAAGTTCCTCATTTTTTCTAGAAAGGATCGATTTTCCTTCTAAACATAATGTTGCCTCTTATATTAGCTATTGGCCCTAAGTGTGATTTGTCAGTAACTCGAACAAATAATGGTTTTAAGTGATCATTCTCTCATTTATCTCATTTTTAGTTTGAACCTTGAAATATTGATCTTGCATTTTGAAAAAAAAAATTATGTAATTTAAAACAATTTGCTTTTAAAATGTTGTAACTCTTTGAATATTTTTGTCTTGGAAAAGAAATCATTTGCTTTTATGTTAGCGATATTATCATTGGTGAATGTACGTTATGAGGTGACCTTCTGTTTTTATAGTTTTCAAAGTTAAGGGCTCAAGAAGAAAGTCGAGGTTTTATTTAAGGAGAAAATTATCTCTTTTTGAACACTCATTTTATCAACATCAATAATAATGAATAGCTTATTCTCAATGTCATAACCTCTATGAAAAAGTACTCTTTGCATTTTGAAAGCATTGTATATTTTTCCAGATTAGTTGTTTGCTTGATTAGAAAGAACTTCTACAAGCATATAACATAGGCTATAGTTTTTTGGTATGAAAGAAAAGGATCCATAAGGCTCAAAGAGTATTTTAGGGTTTTAAAGACTGAGAATCATTATTAGTAATTCGACTCTTTATGTCTTTCATCTTTTCTTTTATCATTTTTCTTTGATTTGCCTTTTTCTTTTCTTTTTTTATAGCTTTTCTAGGGCATACTCACTTTATCAAGGTTATCACTCATTCTTGTGATTTGGACATACCCCATAGGATTTGAATTTCTTGGGCTTTTTTTTTCTTTTTAGCTTTCTTATAGCTTTTTTTTCTTTTTTCATTGAAATTCTCACTTGCCCCTAGTGTAAGGTATGATCCTAGCTAGGATATTTTCATGAAAAAAATAATTTAGGCTCAAAAAGGGACCGCAAGGGATATACTTATTTTAGAATGGAAAAGGAATAACAAAGATGACATTTCTTCATTTTAAGCGCAAGCAATTAAGATTAATAAAATTTTACCTTATCTAGTGTGATGGTTTGGTCTTTGCCAAGGAATGCATTTCATGAGTCTATTAGCAATAAGGTCAATACATACCATTATACATACATTTAAAATGCCTAGTTCAAGAGTTATGGTGTGAGGGTGACAATTTATTTTTTATTTGTGCACTTTAGTTTAGAGTTTAGTGAAAGAGTTGTTTGATTCATCTGTAATTCTACAAGTAGAATATCAAAAATATTTTTTAAAATAACATCAAATTTATTTTTAAAATCAAAATGCAAGTTCAATTTTTCAAAACTCCAATAAGAAAACTGGTTTTGGTAAAAGAGATGAATTATGTCTATAAGATCACACGAAGCTTCAAATATGAGTTTATGAGTTCTTAGACAAAACCTTTTTTTAGGATGTTTAGATGAAAATCAACAAAAGAGACGCATTTAAAAGATAAAATCATTATTTCATTGACACTCTTGAAAAAAAGGCTTAACAACAAAGATCTTATGCTAACAAGGTAACATATAAAAGGGCTCTTCATTTAGCAATCATTAATTGGAATTTCTAGAATTTTCCAATCATCTCTCTCTAATGAATTTCTTGATAGAGGCACCTTTCTAATAGTTAGTCGGGGTCACACAGATTAGTATTGGCCTAATGACAACTATAGCTTCATCTTCAAAATGAGTGATCTCTAGATGTCTTTATTTTGGTAGTTATTTCTCTCACTTTTGAAACCACATTTGACACTGTAAACCTCTATTTCTTTCCTTTCTCTAATAAAACATTTCTTATCAGTTGAGTCAATAATCCTTCCTAACTAGATGGCTTGTTCAATCCTCTGACTCATAGCAACAAGGTTAGAAAAATATTGTGTAGAGTTTCTAACTAGGTATTCAAAGTATAGGGCCTTAAAAGTGTTGACAAACAAATTGATCATCTCTTTTTTCCAACAAAGAAGGATTAACTTATATTGCAGTCTCACACCACCTTTGAGTGTATTTTCTTATAGATTCCTTGTTGTTCTTCTCTATAACTTACAAGTTTGACCTATCAGGGCCCACATTCATATTAAACTTATATTGCCTAATGAAGGCACCAACTAAGTCCTTCAACTTTTTTATCTTGGTATTGTCTAATTGTATATACCAAGTGAAGGCAACGTCACTAAAGCTATCTTAAAAGAAGTGAATCAACAATTTCTTATCATATACCACCTTAGCCATTTTGTTGCAGTATGCCTTGAGATGAGTTACAAGGTATTGAGTTTCTGTATATTTGATGAATTCTGGCACCATAAACTTCTTAGGAATGACTATGTTAGGTATTAAATATATCTTGACAGCTTTTATATGGTCATGTAGGCTAATTCCCTTAAATGCCCTCAACCTTTGTTCCAGGGCAGCCCATTTGTCCAAACCATCTTCTCTTACCATCTTGTTCTTTTTTTATTGTAAGGTCAATGGTAGATGATATTCTTATGGGATATGTCTCAAAGGTCTTTTGTATGCTTAGTGATTGTCCTCAAAAGATCGATATGAGGTTTACAAACAGCATCAAGATAGAGGCCCTGAGTAATATCAGTTCAACATATCAACCGTTGTCAAGTAAACAATCATGTGAGAGTTGGATAGTTTCATGAACCTTATCCAGGCTAAAGCTATTGAAGTGTCATTATTCCTCTATTTATCTTAAAGTTGATACCTATATAGTTTAAAAATGAGATAAGTAATGCATGAAGATCTAGATCTATATCCAATATATATGCAAGATAAACATAAATAACTATGCATGTTAAAACACTAAAAAGAGCAAGAAAATAAAATAAAAAATAAAACATGATAAACACAACATATCAATAATAAAGAAAATAGTATGAAAAATATTGTTTAGCAATAAAAAGATAAATAACAAAGTTTAGTCCTAGGATCCCAAGTGGAGTTGTCATTCTATGACACCTGGATATCATGGCGATCAATGAAAAATTATCACTTGATTGGAATAAAAATAGATATCTGGCATCTTGTTTTTTGGGAAAAAATGTCTTGTTTAAGAAGTTCTTACCTAATATTATGATCACTATAAACCCTAATGATTAGTACTCAAAAGTGTATTTTTATCATGGTTTTATATCATCATTTTGCACTTGAAGTATCAATAACTCCTTAACTAAAGTACATTTTATAATAATCTATCTAATAATATCAGATACCTTTAATTTGTGATAAATATCCATTTTAAATGCAGGCCTATCACATAAATAAAAGGATTGATTGATGGCTTTAAGAACTTCAATTGCAAAGGCAAAGAGATGATCAAACTTAGAAAAGAGATGTCGGTGCAATCCAAATCGGAACACTGTTCGGTAATTGGGTCATATTTGGAGCTATAGATCTCAGATTTAGGTTTACTTTATATGGATGGAAAGGTAAGACATAGGTCTACAACTTTCATATGGAGCTAAAGATCTAACAAGGCTATTTTTAAGTCTAAATTGTTGCAACAATAAAGAAGCCTGAATCTGTCCTCCAGCCCAAGCACTGTTCAGTATTTTGGCCATATCTGGAGTTCTAGAAGTTGAAATGAGCTGAAGTTTTTACACAAGAAAGCTGAGACAATTTTCTAGAACTTTCATATTTTCAAGTGGCTCTAATTTTGACGTCATCAATGACGTTTTGGGTAAACAAAAGAAGATAAGGATTGTCACCAAGTCAAGGGTTGACCATCTACTCATCAATTAGTCATCAAATCAATAGTTTTCAATTTTGGCCTATAAAAGGAGGCATTTGCCATGCATTTAGGCATCTTGGTGTCCGGATCAAGATCATGCTCTTGTTTTCTCTCTTTGTATTCTTTATGCTTTGTTTTCATTAATATCAAGTTTATGCCTTTCATTTCCTTTCCTTTCTTTAGTTAACTTTTATGTTCTTATTTTGTTTATCTATTTTTCTTTCTTCCATTATGTCTAGCTAAGTTAATTATGTCAAGGTGAAAAGGTTACACTAATGGTGTAAGAATAAGTATGGTATAAACTTAATATGGACTTTAATGTTTAATACTAACATGTTTTATATTTGTTATCTTGTTCACTCTTTAATACTTTGCTTGTTAAATGATTAATCTTGATTTATGTTGTATAACAATTGGTACAACAAATGCTTGGCACTTTCATAGCTCATAATGTATGGTATAACCGACACCTGAGTTATGAAAGGAACTTGATTTGTTGTTAACATAAGTTATAATCATGAATGCTTGATGAAATTTACAAGTATTAGCATTAATTGAATAAGATGACTAATGTAATCATGTTAACAATCTATAATCTAATTGGAACCTCCTTTATGTGTGGATTCCAATTGAACAATAAGAGTTTATACTATACTTGTTTGACATACCATTAGTGGAACCTCTAACCTTGATATTTGTTATTATTATTGTTTAATCCTTACTTTAATATTTCATCTCAAAGTTCTCATCTTCTTCTTCTTCTTTATTATTGTTATTATTATTATTATTATTATTACTACTATTATTAGTACTACTACTACTATTATTATTATTGTTGTTGTTGTTGTTGTTATTACTATTATTGTTGTTATTACTATTATTGTTGTTGTATTATTGATACTTATAATTTGTACAATAACTTTCCTGTGGTTCGACCCCGGTCTTGCTGGGTTATTTATTACTTCGACACTCCTGCACTTGGAAGAAGACATTATTAATCTTTTTATCGTGTCACCTAACTAGTCAACAGAGATTTTATGGCACTAGACTAGTTATACGAAATGAAAGATGGTATCACCCCTTAAGTGTCCTACATGAGGCAGACTACATTGTTGGTTTTGTCTAAATTGCTAATAATTTGTTCTACTTTTTTCTTATATTTTTTCTTTTCATATTCCTGACTCTAATGTTAGTGAACAATTTCTATGAATATTTCCAACTTTAAGGTTGGTAAATACATCACAAATCCAAAAAAAATATGATATTCCTAACTTTAGTGTCACTGAATAATTTCGCAAAAAACAAATTTGAAGAAGAAATTTTCTATGTCATTTTCTTGTTTTTTTTTGTATATCCATTATTACTATTTGTCCTTTTTAGATGAAAATAAAAAAGCATTGCATGACCTATTTGTATTTAACAGTAATAGTCCATAAATTAAGTACATTAGCTAAAAAAATTCAAAATGCTAAGAAAAAAATAAATCAATGTACGAAGAAGGGCCTATAAATAAATCAATGAAGATCCTCAAATAGTTTTTAAATTTTTTTATATTATCAATGTGTGAGGGGCCCATAAATAAATCAATGAAGATCCTTGATTAGTACTTAAAAATGCATTTTTTATTAAGGTTTTATATCATCATTTTACACTTCAAAAATCAATAACTCCTTAACTAAAGCATGTTTTATAATAACATGTCTAATAATATAAAATACTTTAATTTATGGTAAATGTTTTTTTAAAAGTAGATCTATCACATAAATGAAAGGATTGATGGATGAATTTAAGAATTCAAATTGAAAGGACAAAGAGATGGCCAAACTTAGAAAAGAGATGTTGGTGCAGTCCAAACCAGAACACTGTTTGGTAATTAGGGCATATTTGGAGTTGTAGATCTCAGATTTAGGTCTAATTTATTTGGATAAAAAGCTAATACATAGGCGTACAACTTTCATATGGAGTCTAAGATCTAAAAAGGCCATTTTCGAGTCCAAATTTTTGCAACAACAAAGAAGTCCAAATCTGTCCTCCAACCCGAGCATTGTTCAGTATTTTGGCCATATCTGGAGTTCTAGAAGTTGAAATGAGCTGGATTTTTTACACAAGAAAGCTGATACAATTTCCTACAACTTTCATGTTTCAAGTGGCTCCAATTTTGACGTTATCAATAATGTTTTTGGCAGGCAAAAGAAGATAAGGATTGTCACCAAGTCATGAGTTGGTCACCCACTCATTAATTAGTCATCAAATCAATAGTTCCTAATTTTAGCCTATAAAAGGAGGTATTTGCCATGCATTTAGGCATCTTGGTGTTCAAATCAAGATCATGCTCTTGCTTTCTCTCTTTATATTTTTTATAATGTTTATGCTTTGTTTTCACTGATATCAAGTTTATGCCTTTCATTTCCTTTCCTTTACTTAGTCAACTTTTATCTTATTTATATTTTTCTTTTGTTTAGCTATTTTTCTTTCTTTCATTATGTATAGCTAAGTTTATTATGTCAAGATGAAAAGGTTACACTAATGGTGTAAGAATAAGTATAGTATAAACTTAATATGGACTTTAATGTTTGATACTATATTGTTTTCTATTTGTTATCTTCTTCACTCTTTAATACTTTGTTTGTTAAATGATTAATCTTGATTTATGTTGTATAACACTTGGTACAGCAAATTCTTGGCACTTTCATAGCATATACTGTATGGTATAACCGACATGTGAGCTACAAAAAGAACTTGATTTGTTATTAACATAAGTTATAACCATGAATGCTTGACAAAATTTACAAGTATTAGCATTAATTAAATAAAATAACTAATGTAATCATGTTAACAATCTATAATCTGATTGGAACCTCCATTATGTGTGGTTTCCAATTGAATAATAAGAGTTTATACTATACTTGTTTGACATACCATTAATGGATCCTTTAACCTTGACATTGTTTGTTATCGTTGTTTAATCCTTACTTTAATTTTTCATCTTAAAGTTCTCATCAATTTTTCTTCTTCTTTTTTATTGTTGTTGTTGTTGTTACTATTACTACTACTAGTATTATTAGTATTATTATTGTTATTGTTACTGTTACTATTGTTGTTATTTATAATTTGTACAATTAACTTTCCTGTGGTTCGACCCTGATCTTGCTGGGTTATTTATTACTTTGACACTCCTGCACTTGGGAGAAGACATCAATCTTTTTGTCGTGTCAAGTTTTTGGCGCCGTGGGGAGGTAAGTTTTGTATAAATTATAATATTTATTTTATTTTCTCTTTTCACTTTTCTTGTATATAACTTTGTTTCTTTTCTCTTATTTCTTCTTTTTTTTGTTTTCTTTTATTCTATTTCTACACATGCATGAGAGTGCAGTCACGTACATCAAGTGGTAGACTTTGTAGGGTATCCTCATTATTTTTAGAAAATATGGCCAAAGATGATAATCAATCACTTTATAATGAGAATAATAAGAATAACCATGCAAGAACACTTAAAGACCACATGAATCCAACAAGAACAAGTGCACCATCATGTATAGTTTTTCCTCTTGATGCATCTCATTTTAATTTTAAGTCAGGTATTATTCAACTTTTACTTTTTTTTCATGGTTTAGAATTGGAAAATCCATACTTGCATTTAAGAGAATTTAAGAAGGACTACAACACATATAATAATTTAAATTGTAACATGAACACCATCAGATTAAAGCTTTTTCCTTTTTCATTAAAAGATAAAGTTAAAACATGGCTACAAAATTTGAGACCTGGATCCATTCATGCTTAGGATGAAATGCAATAGTTTTTAAAGAAGTTTTTCCATCTCATAGAACAAATACTTTCAGAAGACAAATCACCACTTTCACTCAAAAACCAGGAGAAACATTTTACCAATGTTGGGATAGGTATCGAGACTTGCTTACTACTTGCCGTCATCATGGTTTTGAAACATAGAGATTGGTTTCATATTTTTATGAAGGGTTAACACCCGAAGATAGACAAATGGTTGAATTATATGCACTTGAACTTTTAAAGATAAAGAACCTGATGAAGCAATGAAGTACTTAGACTTGTTAGCTCAAAATGCTCAAAATTGGGACACTGCGGGTACTTATGAGGCACCGAGTAAAACTCGACCTTATACATCTAGTAGAGGTATGTCCAACCTTAGGGAAGATCATGACCTTCAAGCCAAGTTTGCATCTTTAGCTCGAAAAGTCGAGGCACTAGAATTGAAAAAGAGTGGTCAATTAAAATCTGTTGAAAACATTACGTATCAAATATGTGAAACAAATGAACACTCAAACAATAACTATCCAACCTTACCTTCTTTTAAGGAATGTCTCCATGAACAAGCTCATGCTTTAAACAGTTTTCAAAGGGCCAACCACAACCCATGCTCACAAACATACAACTCTAATTGGAGAAATCACTCAAATTTTAGTTGGAAGAGTGAGAACAATAATGTACAAACTTTACAACCACCATTTCAAGCACACCATAATTTTCAAAATTCTCATGGATATGCACCTCCTTATACTCCACCTCCTAAAAGAAATCTTGAGGAAACATTGCATGCATTCATTGAAAAGCAACAGACAATCAATACTCAACTTGCTCAAAAGATGACAGATTTTAAAGATAATCTTGCAAAATTAACATCTGCTCTTAATTTTCAAGAGAAAGGTAAGTTTTCATCTCAACCACAATAAAATTCTAAAGGGCAATATAATGCAAATGCAAGTAGTTTCGGAAGCCAACATATGGATAAAGTCAAATCAGTCACTACTCTTTGTAGTGGTAAGGTTATTGAAAAACCCTTTCTTGAATCTTATGAGAAAGATGACGAGTCAATCTCTAAGGATAAGGAAGGGGTTGAATCTAAAAATTGCAAAGAAAAGATTGATTCTCCGCCAGCACTTCCATTTCCTCAAGTCATGACCAAACAAAGAAAAGTCAATCATAACTCTGAAATTTTTAAAACTTTCAAACAGGTAAAAATCAATATACCTTTGTTGGATGCTATTAAACAGGTTCCTTTCTATGCTAAATTTTTGAAAGATCTGTGCACTATAAAGAGAAAATTGAATGTGAAAAAGAAAGCCTTTCTAGTCGAACAAGTAAGTGCTCTTCTTCAAAACAATAATGCTTTGAAATATAAAGACCCTAGTTGTCCTATAATTTCTTGCTTTATTGGAAAGTATAAAATTGAAAGAGTCTTACTTCATCTCGGCACTAGTGTGAATTTACTTCCATATTTAGTTTTTTAGAGTCTCAATTTAGGTGAGTTAAAACCAACTTCTATATCTCTTTTACTTGCCGATAAATCTATAAAAGTGCCTATAGGAATAATTAAAGATGTGTTAGTACAAGTTGATAAATTCATTTATTCTGTAGATTTTATTATCTTAGACACACAACTTGTTGAAGCATGTAATTCATTTCTTGTTATTTTAGAACGTCCGTTTCTTGTAACCTCTAATGCATTGATTAATTGTAGGAATGGACTGATGAAGCTATTATTTGAAAACATAAGATTGGAGATGAATATTTTTAACATTTACAAGCAACTTGGAAATGATAATGATTTACAAGAAGTAGATCATATTGATCAATTAGTTTATGATCAACTTAAATCTACTTTAAGTAAAAATAAGTTGAATGAATTTAAAGATTTGCAAATGATTTATTCTGAGGAAGAAATCATGAATGAAAAACACACCGAAAATATTGATGTGGATCTTTTATCAAAAGTGATAAAAAAATTTGACATCTAATATCACACCAATTGATGATTACTTTCCTGCTGAATCCTTACTTTCTCTTAGTCTAATACCTTGATATGATAAAAATATCAATTTTCTTACTTTACAAGATTTGTCAACTAATTGGAGTACCCAAGACAAAGAAAAGTTTTTGAACGCAGTTAAGAACTTTTATTGGGATGACCCTAACTCATTCAAATATTGTGATGATCAAATATTGCAAAGATGCATTCCTGACAATGAGGTAACTAGTGTAAATCAAATATGTCATTACGAAGCATGTGGAAGTTATTTCTCACAAAAAAACAGCTGTAAAATCTTTCAAAGTGGATTTTATTGGCCCATCATGTTTAAGGATATGCATGCATTCTGCAAAACTTTTGAAAATTGTTAAAAAATTGATACTGGTTAAAAAGTTTTATTTTATAATTCTCAACTCCATTTATTCCCTAAAGAGCTAAGATTAAGATGGGCTAGTCCATTTATTAAGAAACATGTGTATCCTTATGGGGCCTTTGATATTGAGAATTCAATAAATGATAATGTTTTTAAGATAAATGGACATTTTTAACATCATTGATGATGTCAAAATTAGAGCCACTTGAAAACATGAAAGTTCTATGCAATTGTCTCAGCTTTCTTGTGTAACAAATTCACCTTATTTCAACTTCTAGAACTCCAGATATGGCCAAAATACTGAATAGTACTCGGGCTGGAGGACATATTCAGGCTTTTTTGTTGTTGCAATAATTTGGACTTGAAAATAGCCTTTTTAGATTTTGGGCTCCATATGAAAGTTGTAGGTCTATGTCTTACCTTTCCATCCATATAAAGTAGACCTAAATCTGAGATCTATAGCTCTAGATATGACCCAATTACCGAACAGTGTTCCGGTTTGGATTGCACCGACATCTCTTTTCTAAGTTTGATCATCTCTTTGCCTTTGCAATTGAAGTTCTTAAAGTCATCAATCAATCCTTTCATTTATGTGATAGGCCTGCATTTAAAATGGACATTTACCACAAATTAAAGGTATCTTATATTATTAGATAGATTATTATAAAACATACTTTAGTTAAGGAGTTATTGATACTTGAAGTGCAAAATGATGATATAAAACCATGATAAAAATGCACTTTAGAGTACTAATCACACCCCCCAACTATCTTATTACTAGTTCCTAGTAATCAAAGCGTTAAAATAGAAAGACAATTTGCAAATTCCACAAAGCAAGGTATTCATCATTTAACTTCCATTACTCTATCCAGATAAACAAACTCTTGTTA
>SRLM01000098.1:244899-291612 GCA_015708895.1 Populus ilicifolia
TATTACACAATGAAATAAATAATACTTTATATAAAATATTTTTTATTGTTCCATTAAATTATGTACAATTCCATCATGTAAATACATCCAATAAGAATTACAATTTTCATAAATTTTTTAAGAGTATAACAACATCAGGTAAAATATAATCAGAAATAAAATTGAGATTGCAATTAAATTTTGTAAATACTACCTTATCAAGTAATCTCTGTCTAATTAATATTGTATTATTAAATAATGTTCAATATTAATTTTTTTAAATAAAAAAATAAAAATAAAAAATATTTTTTTTATTTTATTGAGTAAAACTCGATTTAACTTTAAATCAGATTAATCTGACTAAAATAATGGTCATGGGAGAAAAATCGTGAACAATGAAGCTAGGTTTGACTGTTCATGGTTTTTTTCAATATAAAAGAAGTAATAACTTGTAATAT
Source organism: Populus ilicifolia (assembly GCA_015708895.1). Classification (NCBI taxonomy): domain Eukaryota; kingdom Viridiplantae; phylum Streptophyta; class Magnoliopsida; order Malpighiales; family Salicaceae; genus Populus; species Populus ilicifolia. The sequence continues at coordinate 245,337 of SRLM01000098.1, forward strand.
AATTATAATTGACGAGGGCCATTTCAGTAAAATATTGCTTTTAACTCCTTATCAAACAATAATATTTATAATTACAAGTGACCTCGTAGAACAATCCCAATATATATATATATTGCTTGTATGCCCCTTCAACAGTAAAAAGCTATTAGAAAAGGAAATTTTATTTTAATATATTTGATACATAATTGTTTTAACAACTTAATATAACTAGTTAAAAAATTCAGATAATTTTTAATTAATTTAATATTAAAAGATAAGTTTAAAAAAATTAATTAAAATAAAAAATAAAAAAATAATTTAAATTAACTTTGATGAATTCGTCAATAATCTTGTAAAAAAAATTAAAAAATTTAAATGAAAAAAAATGAAAAAAAACACTGTTACAGTTAATTGTATTTTGATATTTTCATAGGATAAGCAGGAATAATATTTTTATAAAAAAATAAAAATATTTTATTTTGTATTCCATTTAAAGCATGTAAAACAAATATTGAAAAACTAAAATAATATATATTTTTTTATTTTCCGCATTTCCCATCGTACGCTCGAAGAGTGGAAAAGTCATGGGAAAAAAATTTGGGTGCGAGACTTTTGCAACAGACACGTGTCGGTCCTTCATTGATTAGATTGTAAATAATATCTTCGAAATCTGCACCTAACCAATCGCTGGCTTTTCTTTGTTGTCTTGAAGCATCGGTGTTTTTCTTTTCTTTTTACTGGAGAAGAGAAGAGCTAAGTTTCATTCTCAGAACTTAAAAGTACTTTCCACACTGGAAAACCATTCATCAGACAAGAAATTTAGCACGGCAAACATTAGGTTGCTCTCTACAAGCATGGTTCAAGCCACTAACGACAAGGTGACAGATGAGAGGATTGAGTTGACTCAGTGTGATCTCAAGCTTCTTTTTGTAGATGCCATCCAAAAGGGTCTTCTCTTCCTCAAACCCAAATCATTAGAAGATCAAAACTCACTGATCCAACACTTGAAAACCTCACTTTCTCGCACACTAGATTTCTTCAATCTTCTTGCTGGTCGCATAGCCGCAGTAGAACATGATGATAACACAGTCTCCTTTTTCATTGACTGCAACAATGCGGGAGCCCAGTTTGTTCATGCCGCAGCGGATGGTGTAACCATGGCTGACATCCTCCAGCCAGTTTATGTTCCTCCAGTTGTCCACTCTTTCTTTCCATTAAATGGGATCTCAAACTACGCGGCTGTTTCCAAACCTTTGCTAGCAGTTCAAGTTACTGAGCTTGTGGATGGCATCTTTGTTGGTTGTACCATGAACCATGCTGCTGTTGATGGCTCGTCATTTTGGAATTTCTTCAATTCTTGGTCTGAAATCCATCGTGGGTTGGATCACATCTCCAAAACTCCTGTCCTTGAACGTTGGTCACTTCTCAACGGTAGTATTAGCCCGCCGATTAGCCTTCCTCTCTCAATCATAAAGAACAACTCTGATTCGTTCATTCCATCACCTTTGCAAGAAAGAGTTTTTCATTTTACAAAGGGAAAAATAGCGATGCTCAAAGCAAAAGCCAATGCTGAAGCTGCTACTACGTCAATCTCCTCTCTTCAGTCACTTTTGGCTCATATTTGGAGAGTTACAACTCGAGCCCGACGAGTTGAACATGATAAAGAGATTGATTTAAGATTTTTTTATAGGTTTGCGGGCACGATTACAACCACCATTACCAGAAAGCTATTGTGGAAATGCAATTGTGTCTGGGATTGTAACTTTGAGAACAAGAGAGATACTGGAGCAAGGGCTTGGATTTGTAGCTTTGGAGATTAACAAGGTGGTTTCTTCTTATACAAAAAACAAGGTGACGGACGCTTTAGCGTCGGTGCTGAAGAATCCTAGGCCATTAACAAAGGCCGACCTTGGACGTATTCACAGTTTGGGTATTAGCAGCTCGCCAAGGCACCACGTTTATGGTACTGATTTTGGTTGGGGAAGGCCCGTTGCCGTGCGAAGCGGGCCTGGGAACAAGTTCGATGGGAAGTTGACTTTGTTTCCGGGACTGGACGAGGGGAGCATCGACGTTGAATTCTCTGTTTTGCCTGAGACTTTGAAGGCTTTAGGAAACGATTTGGAGTTCATGGATGCTGTCACCATCTAATCATATTTTCAAAGTATTTCATGCTCTAAGCTGGTAGTAGGTTTCGAAGCCTGTTTTTGTCCATTTCATGATCTTGCCCTGTATTGAATTCCATGTTAATCCCCCTGCATTTGCTTTGTTTTCTCTCTTCCACTTTCTCTGAACTATAAACTTCCTGTTCACCACTTCATTGTGAATTTGCAAGTCCTGTGAATTATGATGTGTCCATCTCTCAACATTTAATTCTTAAAATGAAAATAATCACACTCTTTATAGTTAATGACAGGCTTATTAAATTGTTAATGAAATCATGTCTATGATCAACGGATGTCCATAAAATCCGATCACCTCCGCGACCGGACATGGCCATATCCCAATGCTGATAACTACGAACACCCGGTTTAACATAAACAAGTGTATGGATAACTTCAAAGTCATCGGAGATGGCACTTACTAATCCAAAGCATGTGAATCATTTAATTAAATTTAAACTGGAGTGTTTTTTTTTCCCCCCTAGGTCATTTAAATTTAATATCATCTTCACTTTCATCTCTATTGCGTCATGAAGATGAAGATGCTCATGGATGTCACATAGATAGCACCCACATTAAGCTTTTATGTGCTCGACGGCTCTCCTCTAGCCAGAGGGGCATTCCCCTACAAAGGGGGAAAGAAACTAAAGCTACCTGGGATTCCTATAAGAAGCCGAAATTTGATTTCTTTTTTGATGATGAGAAATGCTTTAGAAGAGAAGTAGCTATATGCTAGTGAGCTACTATGAGGAAATTTTCAGAAATTTTCACAATTTATTTTATTTAATTATGTGATAATGAGAACAAATATTTTACAATTTAAATTATAAAAAAATATTTAAATATTTTGTTTTTTATGAAAATATGTATTTTTTTTATATGTAGCATAATTTTTAAATAAAAACTTAACACAATTAAAATCAATATTCACAAGAATTCAAATGATTTCAATGAAAGAAAGAAAAAATTATTTCTCCAAATCTCTCTTTACTTATTTTTTTTTTATAACGAGTTCCAAACACGTCTAAAGAAATGATCACAACCTCTTTTAAGAACATTCAAAGATGTGCCAAGCCCTCGAGATGCTTCAAAGGATAACAATGCTCTTTTAGGCACACTACATAAAATAATCACATTTTTCTTTGGATATACTCAAGAATAACAGCATCCTCCCTTATCACCTTTAAAAAAGTGACCATATTGTTTCTTAGATACTATTAAGAGAATAACTCTCATTTTTTATATTTAGTTAAAGGAAAGAGTTCAGCATTTATGAGTTAATCTGCATTTAAGGTCTTATACTTTAATCTATCTATACTTTTTAAGTGTACACAAATCTAAAAATAGCATAGATGTATTATAAGTCTAAAAAATATTACACCATAATAGCGTTATATACATTACAATCACTTGGTACCAAACATAGCATAAAAATATTATAATCCTAAAAATATTAACACCTTAATCTCCTTTATATATTTATATATTTCTTGGGCTTTGAATTAAATTAATTCTTTTCACTATAAAAATATTTCTTGGAAGTTAAGGTGTTTTTCAATTAAAAAATAAACAAAAAAAATTAAACTATATAGAAATTGATCTTATATAACTTTATTGATTTGATATACTCAAAAAACAACCTTAACAATAAATAAAAATATAATTTGATTTAAGAAAAAGCAAAACAATATATGTTTTTAAATATTAAAATAAAAATATATTAAATTAAATTGGATCAATTTGAGTTAACATATAAAATTCACTACTGAAGTCATGAGAAATCTGACAACATTATAGAAAACAAATATGAAAACTCAATTCTCATTCCACCCAATATTTAATGATAAAATTAAAAATAAAATTCAATTAAGAAAACAAGTTGAGTCAACTTGGGTTGATCTACTGTATATGGGTTATAAGACCAAGATAACCCTATAGAAATCTAATTGAAATAAATTATAAAATTTAATTTTTATTTTTTTAAAATCAATTAAAAAAAGATACAAAAAAACCATTTGAGCCAACCAATCAAACTTGTGATTTGGGTTATGAGATTTGGATAGCCTTATAGTATGCAAACCAAAATAAATTATAAAATTTAATTTTCAATTAACTTAATATTAAAGTATGAAACTAAAAAAAAAACCTATAAAAGGACAACAAAACCTAAGTTAACCAGTCTAGCCCATGACTCAGGTCATAAAATCATGATAACCTTATAGAAAAAAAAATATAAATCTCAATTCTCAATTAGCCTAATTTTAAAAAATTAAATTGAAGAAATAACTCAAGTCAATCTAAATTAACATGATAACCCTAAGTTGAAAGGTAAGAATAACTCTATAGAAAGAGAATAAAAAATATTTATAAAGTTTAATTTTTAAATTTCATCCTAACATTAAAAAACAAAATTTTAAAATTTTAAAAATAGATAAAAAAATAACCCGAGTTAACATAATCAGCCCATGAAACTCAGAGTGTAAATTATGAGATCAAGATAACTTTATATAAAATAAATTATAAAATCTTATAACTAATAAACTTGATGAAATACAAAAAAATCCTTAAAAATTTTGAAAAAAAAAGTAAAAAAATATTTGACTTTTTACTATTAATTTCTAATTTCTAGAGTGAAAAGGCAGGCTGATTTAGTATACGCTAATAATAATATAGATAATTACAGTCATAGCTGCTAGCAAAATGACAATGGTTTCGACAAGCATGATGAATAGACGTCTATAATATCCTTCTTTAACGTAAGTAATAGAATGGGATATTGCTAGTAGCCTTTACATCCATGCACAGCCAATTTGTTTTGGCGGCTAGGAAACCATTTCCCTGTCCCTTGGCAAAATCAGTCGAGCATTTCCCATCTATAAAAATAGCACGAACATTTCTCTGTGGTTACAAGAGGAAGTTCTTCATTTATTAAAATCGGCTATCAACTTTAGCAGCGAATGGAAAGAAGATCAGTACATTCATCTTATGAATAACTGCCTGCCATAAAATATGTTCTTTAGTACCTAACATCAAAATAAGAAATTGAAATGATCACTCTGCACGCATCAAGTTGTCACGAGTATATTTAGCTCAAGACTTGCATAAGCTGGTGGCATTTTTTGCATGAATGCTTGCAGATAAATACTGCCTTTTGAAGGTTTTTAGTTGCTGTAGAGTTCGCAATGAACAGTGGCGGTCTTTATCAAGTTAAAAGTAGTTTGCCAGCAAACAGTTCTTCCAAATGGAGGAACAACGATATGGAAACCTTTTCGAGATCATCTCGAGAAGAGGATGATGAAGAAGCTCTTAAATGGGCGGCAATCGAGAGGCATCCAACTTACAGTCGTTTAAGAAAAGGTTTACTAACTGCGCCACAAGGCGAGGCTTGTGAAATTGATATTCATAAGCTTGGCTTTCAAGAAAGGAAGAATTTGATGGAAAGGTTGGTTAAAGTCGCTGAGAAAGATAACGAGAAGTTCATGTTGGAGCTTAAGAACCGCCTTGATGGGTAAGATTGTTCTTGTAGCTTCGAAATAAACAAAACATTATCAGATTTTAGTAACTCTTTGTTTGAATCTAAGAAATTATTTACAAGTTGTTAGGTGTTTTCTTTTCCTGGGATGTGTTAAAGAGTGGGAATCGAAATTCCCATAGTAGAAGTCAGATTTGAGCATCTAAATGTTGAAACTGAAGTTTATCTAGGAAGCAGAGCTCTGCCTACAATTTTCAACTCTTTTGCCAATATAGTAGAGGTGATTACTTGCGAACCGAGACGTAATGAGTTATGCACCACGAGCACAGCCCACAATTCATTTGGAAGCAAGCTTTTACACTTTAGTTTTGCATTTTCGTGAAAGGGATCCTTAAACTATCTCCGTATGCTGCCTGCTAGAAAGAAACGGATGCATATCCTGAATGATGTGAGTGGAATAATCAAGCCTTGCAGGTAAGCAAAGCTTGCTATTAGTTAATCAAAATTGGTCCATATGTTGTTATTCAACAGAAGTACGGAAAAGGAGAACATTTTACTAACACCATTTTTAATTATGTTCGTGTTTTGCAGAATGACATTGCTTTTAGGTCCACCAGGTTGTGGAAAGACTACTCTGCTGTTGGCTTTGGCAGGAAAGCTTCCCACCAACCTGGAGGTGAGGGATTTCTGATTTTTTGCTCGTCTCATTTTGGTGTTTGTTGAATAGATTTAACTTACCAGTATTAAATACGTGAACTCATCTTTCAGTATTCGGGGAGGGGGACTTACAATGGTCACGAGATGAATGAGTTTGTGCCCCAGAGAACTGCTGCCTACATCAGTTAACATGACCTTCATATAGCTGAAATGACAGTACGAGAAACATTACCATTCTCTGCAAGATGTCAGGGAGCTGGAGCCGTTATGGTTAGTTCTAAAATTTCTAAAAATATTTGAATGTAATGATTTCAAAATTGTTGGAACATGTTATCAGTATCATATTGATGAAATGCAGAGATGTTGGCCGAATTGTTAAGACGAGAGAAAGCAGCTGGCATTAAGCTTGATCCTGACCTTGATGTGTTCATGATGGTAAGAAAGAAACATATTTCCATGGAAATGCCTTTGAATTTAACTAGGAATTTTTCCACAGTATAGAAATGATCTTAATAACATTGGACGCTTCAGTTTCTAAAACTGGGTTCTGTTCAACTAGGTCATTCATCTGCTTGGAACCTATAATGTTTAGGACAAGAATTTGTACGTTGCTTGTTGTATTTTCTGACCTTTTTCTTTCCACTTTTAAACAGCTAAATTTGATGGCATGATAGCTGATAGTTTCTTTCAATTTCAGGCAGCATCAGTGGGGGGCCAAGAGATGAGTGTGATCACAGATTACATCCTGAAGGCAAATCACCCTTTTTTTTGCTTTTCAGCATAGGTATATATAGGAGTAAAAGAATGAGTTCCCAGCGTGTATCAAATACATCCACCATCTGCACATCTCTATCTGCTATGACCCCCGGTATAGTAAGGATATTTGTCTCCTAATTCCCAAGACATTCGTTTCCTTCTCTGTGTGTAATTCTCATTTCCTATTCTGTTTGTAATTCTCATTGTAATCTCTATATAAGCATAATGCAATACAAGTAATGTATCTTTTCATAAAACCCTATATGGTATCAGAGCCGCTACGCTCTCACGAGCATCTAGATTCACCGCTTATTTTCATGGAAGAAACCTCTCAAGAAAACGTAGCCACTGTTGTGTCTAACCTTGCTATCAAAGCACCAAAATCATTGATTGCTATCAATGTTGCAGCACAATTACCCCTCAAACTCACGCCAATAAACTACCTTACATGGCGTGCTCAATTCAATTCCCTTCTAATTGGCTATGATCTCCTGCAATATTACATGGATGACTCTTATCTAGAACCACCCAAACTTTTGTATAATGCACCTAATCCTGCTCACATGTTCTAGGTTCGCCAAGATCAGCTTCTATTGAACTCTATCATTGCTTCTGTTTCAAAACAAATCATGCCACTCATTACTTCTGCAACACCCTCCTGTATGGCATGAGAGAAACTAACACTTTTTATGCAAACCGCTCACGATCACGAGTAATGAGTCTCAAGAAACAACTCACTGCCACCACCCATAGCTCCAGCTTTACGAGTGAATTTCTTAGCACCATAAGAAGCATATCTGAATAACTTTCAATCACTGGTGAGCCTCCCAGTGATATTGACTTGGTAGTTCATGTTATCAATGGTCTTGGTCCAGTATTCAAAGAAATTGTTGCAGCCATTCATGCTGGTGAGAACTCTATCAGCTTTGAAGACTTTGATGATAAACTTGTGGAATATGAAAAAAATTTCAAACGTGAAGAAGTATGTGATGTGTCTCCCCCAATCACAGCTCATATCACTCAACAATCTGGTTGACACGATACAAAAATTGATATTTTCTCTCAAGTGCAGAAATATCGAAATAATAAATAATCCGGCAAGACCGGGTCTAATCACAAGGAGGTTAATTGTATAAATTATAAACAACAACAATAACAACAACAATACCTGGCAAGACCGAGGTCTAACCACAAGGAGATTAATTGTATAAATTATAAGCAACAACAACAACAATAGAAGAAGAAGAAGAAGGAAGAAGTTGATGAGAACTTTTAGATGAAAGATCAATGTAAGGATTAAATAATAATAACAATAAATGTCAAATTTAAAGGATCCACTAATGGTATTTGAAATAAGTATAGTATATACTCTTACTATTTAATTAGAAACCACACACAAAGAAGATTTCAATTGGATTATAAATTATTAAAATGATTACATTAATTATTTTATTTGAATAATACTAATACTTATAAATATTGTCAGACATTCATAATTATAACTTATATTAATAATAAATTAAGTTCCTTTTATAGCACATGTGTCGATTATACCATATAGTATGAGCTATAAAAGTGTCAAGTATTTGTTGTACCAAGTATTATACAATATAAATCTAGATTAACCATTTAAAAAATAAAGTATTAAAAGTAAATAAGATAACAAATACAAAACATGTTAGTATCAAATATTAAGGTCCATATTGAGTTTACACTATACTTATTCTTACACTATTAGTGTAACATTTTTACCTTGATATAATAAACTTATTTCAACATAATGAAGAAGAGAAACATAAATAAACAAGATAATAACATAAATAAGATAAAAGTTAACTAAGTAAAGGAAAGGAAATGAAAGGCATAAAAAAGATATTAATAAAAACAAAACTTAAGCATTACAAAAATATAAAGAGAGAAAGCAAGAGCATGATCTTGATCTGAAAACTAAATGCCTAGATGCATGACAAATGCCTCCTTTTATAGGCCAAAATTGAAAACTATTGATTTGATGACTAATTGATGAGTGAGTGGCCAGCTCTTGATTTGATGACAATCTTTATCTTATCTTGTTTGAATAAAATATCATTGATAATATTAAAATTTGAACTAAACCTCCATATGAAAGTTTTAGAAAATTATCTTTGTTTTCTAAGAAAAAAATTAAGGTCATTTGGATTTCTAGAACTCAAGATATGGGCTAAACAATGTCTGGGTTATATGATAAATTTAGACTTCTTTGTTTTTGCTAGAATTTGGACTTAAAAATAGCCTTTTTAAATATTTGACTATAAAAGTTATAGGCCTATGTCTTACCTTTCTATCCATATAAAATAGACATAAATCTAAGCTCTACAACTCCAAATATGACCCAATTACCGAATAATGTTCTAGTTTGGATTGCATCAACATCTCTTTTCTATGTTTGACCATCTTTTTATCTTTTCAATTTCAATACTTCAACTCATCAATCAATCCTTTTATTTATGTGATAGACCTGTATTTAGGATGAACATTTACCATAAATTAAAGGTAGCTTATGGTATCAAACTTGTTATTATAAAACATGTTTTAGTTAAGGAGTTATTGATACTTTAAGTATAAAATGATGATATAAAACCTCAATAAAAATTGACTTTTAAATACTAATTACAAGCCAATTCAGCACCTCTACTCCTAGGCACTACAACAATAACAAAGTCTCCTCTAATAGTCATGGATATCAGTTATTTTCCACCTCCAATCATGGTTATCACAGCTCAAATTAGCCTCCACAAAAACACCCAGACCAAGGGTATAAAGGATTATGTTAATTGTGTGATCAACAAGGACATAGTGTCAAACGTTGTCCTCATATTCGCCTTATTATCTCTGCTGCTTCTACTGCCAACTATATTGCTACTGCTTCTCCAAAGCCACCAAACTGGTTTTTTAATTCTGCAGTGATTGATACTTAAAAGTGTATTTTTATCAAGGTTTTATATTATCATTTTGCACTTGAAGTATCAATAACTCCTTAACTAAAGCATGTTTTATAATAATATATCTAATAATATAAGATACCTTTAATTTATGGTAAATATTTATTTTAAATACAGGTCTATCACATAAATGAAAGGATTGATTGATGAATTTAAGAATTGAAATTGAAAGGATAAAGAGATGACCAAACTTAGAAAAGAGATGTTTGTGCAGTCCAAACCGGAACACTATTTGGTAATTAGGACATATTTGGAGTTGTAGATCTCAGATTTAGGCCTAATTTATTTGGATACAAAGCTAAGACATAAACCGACAACTTTCATATGGAGAAGTCTGAATCTGTCCTCTAGCCCGAGCACTATTTAGTATTTTGGCCATATCTGGAGTTTTAGAAGTTGAAATGAGCTGAATTGTTTACATAATAAAGCTGAGACAATTTTCTACAACTTTTATTTTTTCAAGTGGCTCTAATTTTGATGTTATCAATAATGTTTTAGGCAGACAAGAGAAGATAAGGATTGTCACCAAGTCAAGAGTTGGTCACCCACTCATTAATTAGTCATCAAATCAATAGTTCCCAATTTTGGCCTATAAAAGGAGGCATTTGCCATGCATTTATGCATCTTGGTGTCCAGATCAAGATCATGCTCTTGCTTTCTCTCTTTGTATTCTTTATAATGTTTATGCTTTATTTTCATTAATATCAAGTTTATGCCTTTCATTTCCTTTCCTTTACTTAGTTAACTTTTATCTTATTTATGTTCTTACTTTGTTTATCTATTTTTCTTTTTTTCATTATGTCTAGCTAAGTTTATTATGTCAAGGTGAAAATATTACATTAATGGTGTAAGAATAAATATAATATAAACTTAATATGGACTTTAATGTTTGATACTAACATGTTTTATATTTGTTATCTTGTTCACTCTTTAATACTTTGCTTATTAAATGACTAATCTTGATTTATGTTGTATAACACTTGGTACAACAAATGCTTGGCACTTTCATAGCCCATACTGTATGGTATAACTGACACCTGAGCTATGAAAGGAACTTGATTTGTTGTTAACATAAGTTATAATCATGAATGCTTGATGAGATTTACAAGTATTAACATTAATTGAATAAGATGACTAATGTAATCATGTTAACAATCTATAATCTGATTGGAACCTTCTTTGTGTGTCGTTTCCAATTGACTAATAAGAGTTTATAGTATAGTTGTTTGACATACCATTAGTGGACCCTTTAACCTTGACATTTATTGTTATCGTTGTTAAATCTTTACGTTAATATTTCATCTCAAAGTTCTCATCTTCATTTTCTTCTTCTTTTTTATTATTATTATTGTTGTTGTTGTTGCTATTATTGTTGTTATTGTTGTTGTTGTTATTGTTATTGTTACTATTGTTGTTATTGTTATTGTTACTATTGTTGTTATTTATAATTGTTGTTTATAATTTGTACAATTAACCTCCTCATGGTTCGACCCCAGTCTTGTCGGTTATTTATTACTTTGACACTCTTGCACTTGGGAGAAGACATTAATCTTTTAGTCGTGTCAAGTTTTTGGCGTCATTGCCGGGGAGGTAAGTTTTGTATAAATTATAATTTTTATTTTATTTTCTCTTTTCACTTTTCTTATACATAACTTTGTTTCTTCCTCTTTTGTTTTCTTTTTCCTTTTATTCTATTTCTACACGTGCATGAGAGTGTGGTCACGTACATCAAGTAGTAGACTTTGTAGGGTATCCTTATTATTTTCAGAAAATATGACCGAAGAAGATAATCAATCACTTCATAATGAGAATAATTGTGCTACAACACTTAAAGACCACATGAATCCCACAAGAACAAGTGCATTATCATGCATAGTTTTCCTACCGATGCATCTCATTTTAATTTTAAACCAGACATTATTCAGCTTTTACCTTCTTTTCATGGCTTAGAATTGAAAAATCCATACTTGCATTTAAGGAAATTTAAGGAAGTCTACAACACATATAATAATTTAAATTGTAGCATGAATACCATCAGATTAAAGCTTTTTCCTTTTTCATTAAAAGATAAAGCTAAATCATGACTACAAAATTTGAGACCAAGATCCATTCATGTTTGGGATGAAATGCAACAACAGTTTTTAAATAAGTTTTTCCCATCTCATAAAACAAACTCTTTCAAAAGATAAATCATCACTTTCACTCAAAAACCAGGAGAAATATTTTACCAATATTGGGATGGTATCGACACATAACTTGTTGAAGTATATAATTCATTTCCTGTTATTTTAGGATGTCCATTTCTTGCAACTTCTAATGCATTGATTATTGTAGGAATGGACTGATGAAGCTATCATTTGGAAACATGACATTAGATATGAATATTTTCAACATTTGCAAGCAAACTAGAGATGATAATGATTTATAAGAAGTGGACTTTACTGAAAAATTAATTCATGATCAATTTCCAACTACTTCCAGTGAAATTGAGATTGATGAATCTGATGATTTGCAAATAATTTATTTTCACGAAGAATCAAAGACAAGTAATTGGAGACCACAAATTGAGGAAATGCCACCACGATTAATTAAATCCATACCTTCATGTGTTCAACCATCCAAACTTGATTTAAAGTCGTTGTCATTCAATCTCAAATACTCATTTTTAGAAGAAAATAAAACTTTTCCAGTAGTAATCTCTTCCAAACTTAATGCACATCAAGAAGGGAAGTTATTACAAACTCTGAAAAAACACAAAAATATATTAGGATGGACCATAACTGACATAAAAGGAATTAGTCCTTTGATTTGTACACATAAAATTTATTTGAAGGAAAATGCTAAATCCTCTAGGAAAATGCAATGAAGGCTAAATCCTAATATGAAAGAAGTAGTGAAAAATAAAGTCATTAAACTTCTAAATAATAAAATTATTTATCCTATTTCTGATAGCAAATGGTTAAGTCCTACCCATGTTGTATCCAAGAAATTTGGAATCGCTATGATAACAAGTGAGAACAATGAGTTAATTCCCACTAAAACTGTTACTAGTTGACGCATGTGCATTGACTATAGGAAACTTAATTCAATGACTAGAAAATATCATTTCCCCTTACATTTCATGGATCAAATCCTAGAAAAAATTGTAGGGCATGAATTTTATTGTTTTCTAGATGGTTATTCGGGTTACAACCAAATTGAAATTGCATTGGAAGATTAAGAGAAGACTATTTTCATATGTCTGTTTGGTACTTTTGCATATTGAAGGATGCCTTTTGGATTATGTAATGCACCAGCCACGTTTCAAAGATACATGCTTAGTATATTTAGTGATATGGTTGAATATTTTCTTGAGATTTTTATGGATGATTTTTCTGTTTTTGACTATTCATTTGATGATTGTTTGACTAACTTAGAAAAGGTTTTGAGCAGGTGTGAAGAGAAGAATCTTGTACTGAATTGGGAAAAATATCATTTTATAGTAACAAACGACATTGTACTTGGTTACATTGTTTCATCAAAAGGAATTGAGGTTGACAAATCTAAAATCGAGTTAATTGCGAACTTGCCAACACCAAAATCTATTAAAGATGTTAGATCATTCCTAGGACATGCTAGTTTTTATAGAAGGTTCATAAAAAATTTTAACGTAATATCTAAGCCTTTAAGTAACCTTCTAACAAAGGATAATATTTTTGAACGGACTGAACATTGTGAACAAGCCTTTGTTAAACTTAAAAACTTGTTTACTTGTGCTCTTGTCATTCAACCTTCTGATTAGTCATTACCTTTTGAAATAATATGTGATGCTAGTATTTATGCCGTAAGTGCTGTTTTGGGTTAAAGAAAAGATAATAAATCTTATGTGAGTAAAACTTTAAATAGTGCTCAAATGAATTATACCACCACTAAAAAAGAATTACTTATAGTAGTATTTCATGTGAAAAATTCAAATTTTATCTTGCTGGCTCACCTATTATTGTTTTTAGTGATCATGCACCATTCAAATATCTTCTTTCTAAGAAAGATTTTAAGGTTAGATTGGTGTGTTGGATTTTTTTACTTTGAGAATTTGATATCACTATCAAAGATAAGAAAGACAGTGAAAATGTTGTCATAGATCACTTGTCAAGATTGACAACAGATTCGAAAACTAACATCACACCAATCGATGACTATTTTCTCGATGAATTTTTACTTTCTATCTTTACAATGCCTTGGTTTGCTAATATTCTCAATTTTCTTGTTTCAGGACAATTGCCAGCTCATTGGAGCACCCAAGATAAAAGAAAGTTCTTGAACGAAGTGAAGAACTTTTATTAGGATGACCCTTATTTATTCAAATATTGTCTTGATCAACTATTTTAAAGATATATTATTGACAATGAGGTAAGTCGTGTCATTAAATTTTGTCATTCTGAGGCATGTGAGGGCCATTTCTCATTAAGAAAGACAATTGTAAAAAATTTACAAAGTGAATTTTATTGGCCCACCATGTTCAAGGACTCACACGCATTCTGCAAGACCTGTGAGAATTGTCAAAAGTTGGGATCTATTTCAAAACGTCACATGATGCCTTTAAATCCTATTCTTCTCATTGAGATCTTTGCTATTGGGGTATAGATTTCATGGGTCCATTTCCTCCATCATTTGGTTTCATATACATATTAGTCGTAGTAGATTAGTTTCAAAATAGATAGAGGCAATTCCAAGTCGAAACAATAATCATAAAATAGTGATAAAGTTTTTTTTTAAAAATATTTTGAGTCAATTTGGAATCCCTTGAGCCATAATAAGTGATGGTGGAACACATTTTTGCAACAAGCCATTTGAATCTTTAATGAAGAAATTTGGAATCGCACACAAAGTTGTCACCCCTTATCACCCTTAAACAAGTGGACAAGTAGAGCTTGTTAATAGGGAGATCAAATATATTTTGAAGAAAACATTGAACCCTAATAGGAAAGATTGGTCTTTAAGACTTAATGATGCACTTTGAGCTTATTGAACTGCTTATAAAACATCATTAGGTATGTCACCTTATAGACTAGTCTATGGAAAACCTTGTCACTTGCCTGTGGAACTTGAACATAAAGCTTATTGGGCTATTAAAGCTTTCAATTCAAATCTGGATGATGTTAGTCAACTATGAAAATTACAAATACATGAGCTTGAGGAAATAAGAAATGATGCATATGAAAATTCAAGAATTCATAAAGTAAGAATTAAAGAGTTTCATGACAAGAATATATTGAGAAAAACATTCAATGTTGGTCAAAAAGTTTTGCTTTATAATTTTTTACTGTATTTATTTCCTGGAAAACTAAGATCAAGATGGAGAAGTCCTTTTATTGTGAAACACGTGTATCTATATAGGGCCTATGATATCGAGAATCCAAAGAATGGTAATGTTTTCAAGGTAAATGGACATCGTTTGAAAGTTTACTTAATTTTTCAATTGAAAATAACTCTATTGAATTGGGTGATCCTGTATATAAAGATTGATTTTTTTTTTCATATTATTTTTGTGTTTCTTTTTAAGTGATTTTTCGCTAGTTTCTCTTACCCCGGTCAAATGGCAGACAACGGTACTCGGTGACTTAAGTCAGTTCTTCTAGTTTCCTATAATAACTAATATTTGTGTAATTCTTTAAATCTCTCTTCTAATTCTCATTTGAAAATGGACATTCATCTTAAAAATTAAAAAAGTACTTTCCCGTTCTAGCTCAAAATGCGATTACAAAATTTACCTTGTTAGATGTGCAAGATTGAGGTTGTTAATGAATCATGAAATTTCTAAAGATATTCCCTAGTTGATTGAAGCAAGGGTCCGATTATCAGGTGAATCCTTTAATTCCTTCATTTCACATATGCCTAAAATAGGTAAAAGCACTTTTGCAAAGAAATATCATGCAAAATGACTGAAAGTCTATCATTGATATGCCAGATGGACTTGTAATGCACAATATCATTTTTTAGGAATGATATCTATAAACCGTGAAGATAAAATATAATTCATTAAGGATGGCCTGAGTAAGGAGTCTTTAGATAATCTTTTATTGACTCTTAAGACACATCCTAGTGGAGATGTGCATCGTGCAATTCATGATTTATGGTCACTATTTCATAAAGAACATGCTCGACTTAGTCTTGGGAATCTGACTAAAAAAGACCATGTTTGCTAGTTTTTTTTTAAAACTGCATGGGAAGCCTATCCCCGACCCATAAAGGGCGTTTAAGTTGTTCTTGGATATAAAACCAAGGGAAGATGTGAGCCACAATCACAACTACCTGTACATATATATGTTTTTTCAAAAGTACATAAATAAAGAGAGAGAGTGTGTGTGTGTGTGTGTGTGTGAGACTCCAACTAGCTTACACATAGGTGATATGACTTTCTTTTTAATTTCTCATCGATAAAATCCTCTTTTCCTTCCCTTAATTTCCACTTAACCCATACATTCATCAAATATACAAGTGTGTAGAAATGACAAATTCCTCGAGTCATCAAATAAAAAGTATTTATATTTTTAGTGGATCTAGTTCTGGGAAAGAAAATGAGTTTTTAGAATCAGCAAATCATCTTGGTCAGGTGCTAGTTGAGAGAAAGATTCATTTAGGGTATGAAGGAGACAGTGTTAGGTTAATGAGAGGTGTGTCAATAATAGTATTTTTAGGAGGTAGTCAAGTTTTGGGGGTTGTCCCTAAAGTTTTAGCACAGGGGACATCATTGAAAAAACATTGGAGAGGAACTTCAGGTCTCCACAATGTTGGCTCAAATTAATATAATGTTTAACCATGCTAATGCCTTCATTGCTTTACGAGGTGGTCTAGGCACATTGGAAGAGATCTTTCATATTTTATCTTGGGCCTAACTATACATTCACCATAAGCCCATAGGTCTGTTAAATGTTAATGGTTATTATGATAAGTTGTTATCTTTTCTTGATTATGCTATGGAATAGGAATTTCTAACATCTTCTACATGACAAATCATAATCTCTACTTCTACTACTGAACAACTGATTGACCAACTACAATCTTTCATTCCTGTAATTGATCATTCCATGAGTCGTATCAATTGATCAACTAAGGAAAGTTATAAAAAGTTTAGATTGGATTTGAGCCTTCATTTGTGAATCTTTGTGTCTTTTGGTTTTATTATTATGTTTTGTTGTTTCTTATATTTCTTTAAGTATGTTTCAGGTTTATTAGTGTTCATTATTTCAGGTGATATCTTCTATAGTTACAGATATCAGATTTAGGTCTACTTTATATGAATGGAAAGGAAAGACATAGGCCTACAACTTTTATATTGAGCCCAAGATCTAAAAAGACTATTTTCAAGTCCAAATTGTAGCAACAACAAAAAAGTCTGAATCTATTTTCTAGCCCGAGCATCGTTCAGTGTTTGACCCATATCTGGAGTTCTAGAAGTCAAAATGAGCTGAATTTTTTACACAAGAAATATGAGACAATTTCCTATAACTTTTATGTTTTCAAGTGGCTCCTATTTTGATGTTATCAATGACATTTGTGGCAGATAAGAGAAGATAAGGATTGTCACTAAGTCAAAAGTTGGTCACCTAGTCATCAATTAGTCATCAAATCAATAGTTTTCAATTTTGGCCTATAAAAGGAAGCATTTGCCATGTATTTAGGCATCTTGGTTTCCAGAACAAGATTATACTCTTGCTTTCTCCCTTTGTATTTTTTGTAATGTTTATGCTTTGCTTTTATTAATATTAAGTTTATGTCTTTCATTTTCTTTTCTTTACTTAGTTAACTCATATCTAATTTATGTTCATATTTTTTTTTCTTACATTCATTATGTCTAGCTAAGTTTATTATGTCAAGGTGAAAATGTTACACTAATGGTGTAAGAGCAAGTATAGTGTAAACTTAATATGGACTTTAATGTTTGATACTAACATGTTTTGTATTTGTTATCTTGTTCACTCTTTAATACCTTGCTTCTTAAATGACTAATCTTGATTTATGTTATATAACACTTGGTACAACAAATGCTTGGTACTTTTATAGCTCATACTGTATGGTATAACTGACACCTGAACTATGAAAAGAACTTGATTTGTTGTTAAAATAAGTTATAATCATGAATACTTGATGAGATTTACAAGTGCATTAATCGAATAAGATGACTAATATAATCATGTTAACAATCTATAATCAGATTGAAAACTCCTTTGTGTGTGGTTTCCAATTAAATAATAAGAGTTTATACTATACTTGTTTGACATACCATTAGTGGATCCTCTAACCTTGACATTTATTGTTATTGTTGTTAAATCTTTACGTTAATATTTCATCTCAAAGTTCTCATATTCTTCCTTTTCTTTTTCTTCTTCCTTTTCTTTTTATTATTATTATTATTATTGGTGTTGTTGTTGCTATTAATATTGTTGTTGTTGTTGTTATATTTTATAATTGTAATTTATAATTTGTATAATTAACCTCCCTGTGGTTCAACCCCAGTCTTGCTGAATTATTTATTACTTCGACACTCTTGCACGGGAGAAGATATTAATCTTTTAGTCATGTCATCTTGCCAGCCTTCACTCTCGTGTGATGATTGCTCCTCTAATGCTGACCACCGGTCCTTACTACCAATATCACCATCCTTCACCCCAGCACTTTCATCAGCCCTTGTACCTCGTCATTCTATAATCTTAATATGGATTTTAATATCTGATACTAACATGTTTTGTATTTGTTATCTTATTCACTCTTTAATACTTTGCTTGTTAAATGACTAATCTAGATTTATGTTGTATAACACTTGGTACATCAAATGCTTAACACTTTCATAGCCTGTACTGTATGGTATAACCGACACCGGAGCTATGAAAGGAACTTGATTTGTTGTTAACATAATTGATAATCATAAATGCCTGATGAGATTTACAAGTATTAGCATTAATCGAATAAGATAACTAATAGAATCATGTTAATAATTGATAATCTAATTGGAACCTCCTTTGTGTGTGGTTTTCGATTGAATAACAATAGTTTATACTATACTTGTTTGACATACCATTAGTGGATTCTCTAACTTTGACATTTGTTGTTATTATTGTTTAATCCTTATTTTGATCTTCCATCTCAAAATTCTCATTAACTTCTTCTTCTTCTTTTTCTTTATTATTATTATTATTATTATTATTATTATTATTATTATTATTATGTTGTTGTTGTTGTTCTTGTTGTTGTTTTGTTATTGTTGTTGTTTATAATTTATACAATTAACCTCCTTATGGTTCAACCCAGTTTTATTAGGTTATTTATTACTTCGACACTCTTGCACTTGGGAGAAGATATCAATCTTTTGGTCATGTCAAGTTTTTGGCACCGTTGTCAAGGAGGTAAGTTCTAGTACAAATTATAGTATTTATTTTATTTTCTCTTTTCACTTTTCTTATATATAACTTTGTTTCTTTTCTTTTGTTTTCTTTTTTCCTTTTATTTTATTCCTACATATGTATGAGAGTGAGGTCATGTGCATTAAATGCTAGACTTTGTAGGGTATCTTCATCATTTTTAGAAAATATAGCCAAAAAAGATAATTAATCATTTTCTAATGAGAATAGTGAGAATAATCATGCTAGAACACTTAGAGACCACATGAATTCCAGAAGAACAAGTGCACCATCATGTATAGTTTTTTCTCCTGATGCATCTCATTTTAATTTTAAGCAAGGCATTATTCAACTTTTACCTTCTTTTCATGGTTTAGATTTAGAAAATTCATACTTGTATTTAAGGGAATTTGAGGAGGTCTGTAACACCTATAATAACTTAAATTGTAGCATGAATACTATCAGATTAAAGCTTTTTTCCTTTCATTAAAAGATAAAGCTAAAACATTGTTATAAAATTTGAGACTTGGATTCATTCGTGCTTGGGATGAAATGCAACAACAGATTTCAAAGAAGTTTTTTCCATCTCATAGAACAAACTTTTTCAAAAGATAAATCACCACTTTCACTTAAAAACCAGGAGAAATATTTTACCAATGTTAGGATAGGTATGGAGACTTGCTTAATACTTGTCCTTATCATAGTTTTGAAATATAGAGATTGGTTTCATATTTTCATGAAAGTTTAACACCTAGAGATAGATAAATGGTTGAATTAATTTGCAATGAAACTTTTAAAGATAAAGACCCTAATGAAGCAATGGGGTATTTAGACTTATTAGCTGAAAATGCTCAAAATTAGGACACTACAGGTACTTATGAGGTACCGAGTAAAACTCAACCTCATACATCTAGTAGAGGTATGTACAATCTCAGGAAAGATCATCACCTCTAAGCTAATTTTACATTTTTTTTTTGGTTAAATGTAAGAATATATATTAAGATCAAAAGAAGTAAAGCCACCAAAAGTAGCAAACATAGAATATGTACAAATAGAGGGCAACAGAGACCCTAAACCAAAATGGGAATAAGTTCCCATTAATGAAGACATAAAATAATTAACTTAAGGCCAATAGAAGCCACACTTCAGACAAACAATATAAATGATATGGCTCACATCCCGTCGAGAATAACTACTAGGCAGCCAAGCCAAGACAAGGGAAATCAATCAAGACAGGGGGAGAAGCTAGAGCCAGCTAATTTTACATATTTAGCTAGAAAAGTCGAGGCATTATAATTAAAAAAGAGTGGTCAATTAAAATCTGTTCAAGACACTATACGTCAAATATGTGAAACAAATGAACACTCAACTAATAATTGCCCAATCTTGCCTTCTTTTAAGGAATGTTTTTATGAACAAGCCTATACTTTAAACAGTTTTCAAAGGGCCAACAACAACCCATAGTCACAAACATACAACCCTGGTTAGAGAAATCACCCAAATTTCAGTTGTAAGAGTGATAATAACAATGTATAAACTTCATAACCACCGTTTCAAGCACACCATAATTTTTAAAATTCTCATGGATATGTACCTCTTTATGCTCTACCTCATAGAAAAAATCTTGAGGAAACATTGCATGCATTCATTGAAAAGAAAGACATAATCAATACTCAACTTGCTCAAAACATAATAGATTTTAAAGATACTCTTGCAAAATTAACATGTGCTCTCAGTTTCTAAGAGAAAGGTAAGTTTCCATCTTAACCACAATAAAATCCTAAGGGGCAATACAATGTAAATGCAAGTAGTTATGGAAGCCAATACATGGATCAAGTCAAATCAACCACTACTCTTCGCAGTGGTAAGGTTATTGAAAAATCCACTCTTGAACCTTGTAAGAAAGGTAATGAGTCAATCTCTAAGGGTAAGGAAGGGGTTGAATATGAAAATTACAAAGAAATGACTGATTCTCCAATAACACTTCCATTTCTCCATGCCATGACCAAATAAAGAAAGTCAATCACAACTCTGAAATCTTTAAAACTTTCAAACAGGTAAGGATCAATATATCTTTGCTGGATGCTATTAAACAGGTTCTTTCCTATGCTAAATTTTTGAAAGATCTGTGCACTATGAAGAGAAAACTGAATGTGAAAAAAAAACCTTTTTAGCTGAACAAGTAAGTGTCATTCTTCAGAATAATAATGTTTTCAAATATAAAGACCCTGGTTATCCTATAATTTTTTGCTTTATAGGAGAACATAAAATTAAAAAAGCCTTACTTGATCTTGGAGCTAGTGTGAATTTACTTCCATTTTCAGTTTTTTCAAAATCTTAATCTAGGTGAGTTAAAACCAACTTCTATAACTTTTTTACTTGCCAGTAGATCTATAAAAGTGCCTAGAAGAATAGTCGAAGATGTGTTAGTACAAGTCGATAAATTCATTTATCTTGTGGATTTTGTTATCTTGAACACAAAACATGTTGAAGCATGTAATTTATTTTCTATTATTTTAGGATGTCCGTTTCTTATAACTTCTAACGCATTGATTAATTATAGGAATGGATTAATGAAGCTATCATTTGGAAACAAGACATTGAAGATGAATATTCTCAACATTTGCAAGCAACTTAGAGATGATAATGATTTACAAGAAGTAGATCATATTGATAAATTAATTTATGATCAACATGAATCTACATTAAGTAAAAATAAGTTGGATGAATCTGAAGGTTTGCAAATGATTTATTCTGAGGAAGAAATCACAAATGAAAAACACACCGAAAATGTTGATGCGGATTTTTTGTCAAAAGTGACAACAAATTTGACATCTGACATCACATCAATCGATGATTACTTTCCTAATGAATCCTTACTTTCTCTTAGTCCAATGCCTTGGTATGATAAAAATATCAATTTTCTTGCTTTAGAAGATTTTCCAGCTGATTGGAGTACCTAAGACAAAGAAAAGTTTTTGAACAAAATAAAGAATTTTTATTGTAATGACCCTAACTTATTCAAATATTATCCTGATCAAATATTTTGAAGATGCATTCCTAACAATGAGGTAAGTAGTGTCATTAAACTCTGTCATTCTAAAGCATGTGAGAGTTATTTCTCATAAAAAAAGACAGGAGCAAAAATCTTTCAAAATAAATTTTATTAGCTTACCATGTTCAAGGACATGCATGCATTTGGCAAAACTGATGAAAATTATCAAAAAGTTGATGCTAGTCAAAAAGTTTTGTTTTATAATTCTCAACTCTATTCATTCCCTAGAGAGCTAAGATCAAGATGGAACAATCCTTATGGGGCCTGTGATATTGAGAATTCAATGAGACAATGTTTTTAAGGAAAATGGACATCGTTTGAAAGCTTACTTTGATATTTTTTCTAGTGAAAATGAATCAACTAGTTTGAATGATCTTGTAGATAAAGGTTGATTATTTTTTTTGCTCACATTGTTTTTTTATTTCTTTTTTAGTGATTTTTGTTAGTTTTTCTCACCTCGGTCAAATGACAGATAACGGTACTTCGTGATTTAAGTTGGTTTTTTCAATTTTCTATAATAACTGATGTATCTATTTTGTGTAATTCTTTAAATCTCTCTTTCAATTCTTGTTTGATAATGGACACTAATCTTGAAAAATTAAAAAAGTATTTTCCCGCTTTGCCTCAGAATGCGATTATAAAAATTTACAATGTTAAATGTGCAAGATTGAGGTTGTTAATGAATCATGGAATTCCTGAAGATATTCGTTGGTTGATTGAAGCAAAGGTCTGATTATCAGGTGAGTCCTTGAATTCCTTCATTTCACATATGCCTGAAACAAGTAAAAACACTTTTGCTAAGAAATGTCGTGCAAAATGATTGAAAGTCTATCATCGATGTGTCATATGGACTTGTAATGCACAATGTCATTCTTTAGGAATAGTATCTATAAACCTTGAAGATAAAATACAATTCATTAAGGATGGCCTGAGTAAGGAGTCTTTAGATAATCTTCTATTGACCCTGTTTGTCACTTTTTAGAAAACTTGAATGGGAAGCCTATCCCCGACCCATAGAAGGTGTTTAAGCCGTTCTTGGATGTAAAATCAAGAGAAGATGTGAGCCACAATCACAACTACCTGTATATATATATGTTTTTTCAAAAATAAATAAATAAAGAGAGAGAGAGTGTGTGTGAGAGACTTCAACTAGCTTACACATAGGTGGTATGATTGCCCTTTTAATTTCTCATCTATAAAATCCACTTTTCCTTCCCTTCATTTTCACTCAACCCATACATTTATCAAATATAGAAGTGTTTAGAAATGACAAGTTCCTCAGGTCATCATATAAGAAATATTTATGTTTTCGGTAGATCTAGTCCCGGGAAAAGAAAAGAAGTTTTTAGAATCAGCAAATCATCTTGATCAGGTGCTAACTAAGAGAAAGATTCATTTAGTATATGAGGGAGACAATCTTGGGTTAATGAGAGGTGTGTCAATAGTTGTATTTTTAGAAGGTAGTCAAGTTTTGGGGGTCGTCCCCGAAGCTTTAACACAAGGGGACATCATTGGAAAAATAGTTAGAGAGGAACTACAGGTCTCCACAATGTTGGCTCGAATGAATGCAATGTTTAACCATGTTGATGCCTTCGTTGCTTTACTAGGTGGTCTAGGCACATTGGAAAAGATCTTTCATATTTTCTCTTAGGCCTAACTGCACATTCACCATAAACCTATAGGCTTGTTAAATATTAATGGTTATTATGATAAGTTGTTGTCTTTTCTTGATCATGACGTGGAACAAGAATTTCTAACATCTTCTGCACAACAAATCATAATCTCTACTGCTATTGTTGAATAATTGATTGACCAACTATAATATTTTATTTCTATAATTAATCGCTCCATGAGTCGCATAAATTGGTCGTCTATGAAAAGCCATAAAAAACTTAGATTAAATTTGAGTCTTCATTTGTAAATTTTTTTGTCTTTTTGTTTTATTATTATATTTTGTTATTTCTTATTTTTGTTTCAATGTATGTTATTTCAGGTGATATCTTCTATGCTCTATCTTTCTATCTTAAGACATTGAGGACAATGTCTCATTTTGGTCAAGGAAAGAAGGTGGTAGCTAAAATAAAATAAAATTAACTAACTATGTTTTCTATTTAATAAAGTATGTGTAAAATTATTTTTACTATGATGACAGAGTACATGAAATCTTTTTATGACTCTGGAGACGCATCTTAGTAACAATTCTTAATAAGGTCTATCATAATACTTCTTGAAATATTCAGGTTTACAAACTTTTGCATTGTCAGCACTTAATTCTACTCATATACTCATTTAACATGTATTCTTAAACCTTAATTTACATACACACATACTTTAACATATAATTATGGGTTGCACTTTAGATTATCACATTATTTATGTTCTTTTGTTAAAGGTAACAACTAAGGGAAAAAGATTGTATATAATTTGAAATAAAAACAAGAAAAAAAAAGCAAAAAAAATAATGATAATAAAAATATGGATAAGTTTGGTTTTGTAGACTTCTTAATGTAAGCAATTAAGCTCGAAAGAGTGTTTTAACACCTAATACCCTAAAGTCAATTGATTTGGGAGCTATTGGCCCAACACTTGTTATATGGGTTGAGGAGAAAAGTTTAAGGGAATCAAATATTGCATTATCTATATATCAATATCTGCGACCAGAGTTATTAAGCTCGTAGGGGTGTTTCAACACCTAATGCCTTAAGACCAATTGGTCTGAGAGTCATTAGCCGAAAGCTTGTTACATGGGTTAAAGATGTATGATGTTTTAAGTTATGTGTATATATATTTAAAAAAGAAAAAAAATAATCTCAACCCAAGAAAGTTAACCTTAAACATTAAAACAAACATTTTGTTTTCTTTCAAGAAAAGCCTCATACTTATATGTTGATATATTGAGCATAAAAGAAAGGTTTATTAATATCTTGTTAAGAGGTATTGAGTAGATATATAAATTTAATGAGAGTTTGTTTATCTAGATGGATTAATGGAAGTTGAATGATGAATACCTTTGATTAATACTCAAAAGTGCATTTTTATCATGATTTTATATCATCATTTTGCACTTGAAGTATCAATAACTCCTTAACTAAAGTACGTTTTATAATAATCTATCTAATAATATAAGATACCTTTAATTTGTGATAAAATTCCATTTTAAATGCAGGCCTATCACATAAATGAAAGGATTGATTGATAACTTTAAGAACTGAAATTACAAAGACAAAGAGATTATCAAACTTAGAAAAGAGATGTCGGTGCAATCCAAACTGGAACACTATTCAGTAATTGGGTCATATTTGAAGCTATAGATCTAAAAAGGTAAGACATAGTCCTACAACTTTCATATGGAGCCCAAGATCTAAAAAGGCCATTTTCAAGTCCAAATTGTTGCAACAACAAAGAAGCCCGAATCTGTCCTCCAGCCCGAGCACTATTCAGTAGTTTGGACATATCTAGAGTTCTAGAAATCGAAATGAGCTGAATTTTTTACACAAGAAAGCTGAGACAATATGCTAGAACTTTCATGTTTTCAAGTGGCTCTAATTGTGACGTCATCAATGACGTTTTAGGCAGACAAGAGAAGATAAGGATTGTCACCAAGCCAAGGGTTGGCCATCTACTCATCAATTAGTCATCAAATCAATAGTTCCCAATTTTGGCCTATAAAAGGAGGCATTTGCCATGCATTTAGGCATCTTGGTGTCCAGATCAAGATCATGCTCTTGTTTTCTCTCTTTGTATTCTTTATGCTTTGTTTTCATTAATATCAAGTTTATGCCTTTCATTTCCTTTCCTTTCTTTAGTTAACTTTTATGTTCTTATTTTGTTTATCTATTTTTCTTTCTTCCATTATGTCTAGCTAAGTTAATTATGTCAAGGTGAAAAGGTTACACTAATGGTGTAAGAATAAGTATGGTATAAACTTAATATGGACTTTAATGTTTAATACTAACATGTTTTATATTTGTTATCTTGTTCACTCTTTAATACTTTGCTTGTTAAATGATTAATCTTGATTTATGTTGTATAACAATTGGTACAACAAATGCTTGGCACTTTCATAGCCCATACTGTATGGTATAACCGACACCTGAGCTATGAAAGGAACTTGATTTGTTGTTAACATAAGTTATAATCATGAATGCTTGACGAAATTTACAAGTATTAGCATTAATTGAATAAGATGACTAATGTAATCATGTTAACAATCTATAATCTGATTGGAACCTCCTTTATGTGTGGTTTCCAATTGAACAATAAGAGTTTATACTATACTTGTTTGACATATCATTAGTAGAACCTCTAACCTTGACATTTGTTATTATCATTGTTAATCCTTACTTTAATATCTCATCATCATCATCTTCTTCTTCTCTTTCTTTACTACTACTACTACTACTACTACTACTACTATTATTATTATCATTATTGTTGTTGTTGTTGTTGTTGTTGTTTTTATTGTTATTATTGTTGTTGTTGTATTGTTGTTATTTATAATTTGTACAATATCCTCCCTGTGGTTCAACCCCGGTCTTGCCGGGTTATTTATTACTTCGACAATCCTGCACTTGGGAGAAGACATCAATCTTTTTATCGTGTCAACCTTGCTTTGTGAAATTTGCAAATTTTTTTTTCTATTTTAACACTTTGATTACTAGAGACTAGTAATGAGCTGGTTAAAGGGTGTGATTAGTAATTAAAAGTATATTTTTATCAAGGTTTTATATCATCATTTTGTACTTGAAGTATCAATATCTTTTTAACTAATGCATGTTTTATAATAATATATCTAATAATATAAGATACCTTTAATTTATAGTAAATATTCATTTTAAATGCAGACCTAACACATAAATAAAAGGATTGATTGATGGATTTAAGAACTGAAATTAAAAGGACAAAGAGATAACCAAACTTAGAAAAGAAATGTCGGTGCAATCCAAATCGGAACATTGTTTGGTAATTGAGTGATATCTAGAGTTGTAGATATCATATTTAAGTTTACTTTATATGGATGAAAAAGTAAGACATAGGCCTACAACTTTTATATGGAGCTTAAGACTTAAAAAGGTCATTTTTAAGTCCAAATTGTAGTAATAACAAAGAAGTTCGAATATGTTTTTCAGCCCGAACATTGTTCAGTGTTTGATCCATATCTAGAGTTATAGAAGTCCAAATGACCTCAAATTTTTACACAAGAAATATAAGACAATTTTCTACAACTTTCATGTTTTTAAGTGGTTCCAATTGGAACATTATCAATGACATTTTGGGCAGACAAAAGAAGATAAGGATTGTCACCAAGTCAAGAGATGGTCATCCACTCATCAATTAGTTATCAAATCAATAGTTCCAAATTTTGACCTATAAAAGGAGGCATTTGTCATGTAATTAGGCATCTTGATTTCGAGATCAAGATCATGCTCTTGCTTTCTCCCTTTATATTTTTTATAATGTTTATGCTTTGCTTTTATTAATATCAAGTTTATGCCTTTCATTTCCTTTTCTTTACTTAGTTAACTCATATCTTATTTATGTTCTCTTTTTTTTCTTTTATTCATTATGTCTAGCTAAGTTTATTATGTCAAGGTGAAAACATTACACTAATGGTGTAAGAGCAAGTATAGTATAAATTTAATATGGACTTTAATGTTTGATACTAACATGTTTTGTATTTGTTATCTTGTTCACTCTTTAATACTTTGCTTGTTAAATGACTAATCTTGATTTATGTTATATAAAACTTGGTATAACAAATGCTTGGTACTTTCATAGTCTATACTGTATGATATAACTGACACCTGAGTTATGAAAGGAACTTGAATGCTTGACAAGATTTACAAGTATTAACATTAATCGAATAAGATGACTAATGTAATCATGTTAACAATCTATAATCATATTGGAACCTCCTTTGTGTGTGGTTTCCAATTGAATAATAATAGTTTATACTATACTTGTTTGACTTACCATTAGTAGATTCTCTAACCTTGATATTTGATATTATCATTATTTAATCCTTACATTAATATTTCATCTCAAAGTTCTCTTCTTCTTCTCCTTTTTTTCTTTATTATTATTATTGTTGTTGTTGTTGTTGTTGTTATTGTTATTGTTATTGTTATTACTATTATTATTGTTGTTATTATTATTATTGTTTTTTTATTATTGTTATTTATAATTTATACAATTAACCTCCCTGTGGTTCGACCTCGGTCTTGTAGAATTATTTATTACTTCGACACTCCTGCACTTGGGAGAAGACACCAATCTTTTAGTCGTGTCATTAACATAAGTTATAATCATGAATGTCTGACAATATTTACAAGTATTAGCATTATTTAAATAAGATAACTAATATAATCATGTTAATAAATTATAATCTGATTGGAATCTCATTTATGTGTAGTTTTCATTTGAATAATAAGAGCTTATACTATACTTGTTTGACATACCATTAGTGAATTATCTAATCTTGACATTTGTTGTTATAATTGTTTAATCCTTATATTAATTTTTCATTTCAAAACTCTCATCTTTTTCTTTTTTATTATATTATTATTATTATTATTATTATTATTATTGCTAGTATTATTATTAATATGATTATTATTATTGTTATTATTATGGATTTGTTGTTGTTATTGTATTATTATTATTTATAATTTATATAATTAATTGTCTTGTAATTCAATCTAAATTTTATTAAATTATTTATTATTTTAATATTTTTATATCTAAAAAATACATTAAATTTTGAATTGTATCACCCACATTTTATTTTTGGGAGATAATATTGTTTCTTGACCTCTCGCGAGCAAGTGTTTTGTTGCTTGCTCTCCTATCGAGGCTAAATATCCGGCCGTTGCTGCCATTGCTGACTTTTCATAAAATCCTAGTACATAGAAAACATCCATCAATCACATGCAATTCCTCTAAACTTGCAGGTGTTGGGACTAGAAGTTTGTCCTGATACCATGCTAGGGGACGAATTACTTAGGGGTGTCTCGGGGGGCCAAAAGAAGCGAGTAACAATAGGTAAACAAGCTGAGTTTAAACTGTCAATGGGTTTTATATTTACTGCACAGTAATTATATTGTAGATGAGACGCATGTTAGTTCAGCAAATGTGATGTTAATGGATGAGATATCTACTGGTTTGGACTGCTCGACAACATTTCAGATAATGCACTCACTCAAGCAATGCATTTGTATTCGTAATGGAACCGCTTTTATTTCTCTCCTCCAGCCAGCACCAGACTTACGATCTCTTTGATGACATTATTGTCCCATCTGATGGACATATTGTGTACCAAGGTCCCGGTGGACACGTGCTAGAATTTTTTGCATCGATGGGCTTCAACTGCCCTGAAAGAAAAGGAGAGGCTGACTTCTTGCAAGAAGTGAGTTTTCGCTATCTTCTCTTTATTAGAACAAGCCAAACAAATTGTGCTTGTAGGAGTTGATCATTCTGACGTTGTAGTGGTTTAGGGTATGATAAGGAAAATGGAGTGATAAAGTGTATTATAGGTTACATCAAGGAAAGATCAGAAGCAGTACTGGGCACGTAAAGATGAGCCCCATTGTTTTGTCACATTTAACGAATTTTCTGAGGCATTTTGAATCATTTCATGTGGGAAGGAGGCTAGGAAATGAGCTTGCAGTTCCATTTGAGAGAAGCAAGAGTCACCCTTCTGTTTTGACAACTGAGAAGTATGGTGTTAACAAAAAGGAGCTTCTTAGAGCTTGCTTCTCAGGAGAATTATTTTTGATGAAAAGAAAATCATTTGTTTACATTTTCAAGCTGTTACATGTGGTTATCTTAACCTTGTTTTGAATTCAATTTTCTTATGTTCTGCTATTAGCTCATATTGATGGCACTGATCGGGTCAACACTCTTCATAAGAACTGAGATGCATCGGGATTCTATAAGTGATAGAGGAATTTACATGGGTGCTTTATTCTTCATTTTGGTTATGATTATGTTTAATGGAATGTCGGAAATTGGCCTGTCTATTTTGAAGCTTCCAGTCTTTTACAAGCAAAGGGACCTTTTATTCTATACTACATGGGCGTCTGCTCTTCCAACATGGATTCTGAAGATCCCGATCACAATCATAGAAGTTGCAGCATGGGTATTCGTCACCTATGACACCATGGGATTCGATCCTAATGCTGAAAGGTACAAAAACAATAGGAGAAGAAACATTTTTCAGACACTGAAGGTTGATTTGTTATGTTCCAGATAAAAATTTACTGTTCTTGTTACAGGTTTTTCAGGCAGTTTCTTGTACTTTTCCATGTAATCAAATGGCATCTGCACTATTTAGACTGCTCGCTGCTGTTGGGAGGAACCTCACAGTTTCTAGCACAATTAATGGCCTCATTTATGTTTATAATGATTTTTACAAATTGTGGTTTTGTCTTGTCGCGAGGTATGGTACGTGAAAGATATTTGAAGATTCTTTTCCGGTAGCTAATCCTAAGAATACTTCTTTCCTTAACTTGTGCCATTCCACAGAGAATGTGAAGAAATGGTTCATCTGGGGTTATTGGATCTCACCAATGATGTATGGAGAAAATGCAATGGCGGTAAATGAATTCCTGGGGAAGAGTTGGAGTCGAGTAATTTCCTTTATTAGCAATGTCGGCATTTTTGTGTTTCTGGTATGATGAACTTAACTAATATTTGATTTACTCTTTTATCAAAGGTGCTTCCATTTTCAACAGAGCCATTGGGGTTGTAGTTTTGAAGTCCCGCGGATTCTTTACAGAAGCGTATCGGTACTGGATAGTAAGGGCATTAATCGGTTTTACAGTGATATGCAACTTCGCTTACACAGCTGCTCTCACTTGTTTTGACCGTGGGTACTCTTATCTTTACAAGTCAGGATCTTTAGTTAGGGAAGCAATGTATGAATGTCTTAACTGTTTCTGCAGCACTTGAAATGCTTCAGGGTGTTAGATTGGAAGTCTCCTGGAAATAAAGAGAATGACAAAGCCAAAGGAGCCCTCGAGTTATTGCCTCAAGTAAATATCTTGGATCACCCAAATGAAGCAGGTGATGAGGCCATAAAAAGGGTGTTTTCATTGCAAACATACATATGCACATGCATTATTATCATTCCACTTGGAGTCCATGACATTTTGAGTTTAACTGACTCGCAGAGATTCAGGAAGAGTTTAGGAAGAGATTTAACTCACGCAGGTCCTCTTCTGTGATGTCAGAAGCGACGACTATTGGGGCCTCTCAGAACAAGAAAAGGGGAATGATTCTTCCGTTTGAACCGAATTTTATTACCTTTGATGAAATTACCTACTCAATAAACATGCCTCAAGTAAGTCATGAAAACTGTCACATCTCTTTGGAAATGGGAAAGTTCTGCTAAAAAGGAACACAGTTCCAACATGACAATCATATAAATGGAACTTTCAGGAAATGAAAGATCAAGGCATACGAGAAGATATATTAGTACTTCTCAGGGGGGTGAGTGGCGCTTTCAAACCCGGTGTTCTTACAGCTCTGATGGGGGTCATTGGCGCTGGTAAAACCACTCTGATGGATGTCCTAGCTGGTAGGAAAACCGGAGGATATATCGAAGGGAACATAACCATTTCTGGGTACCCAAAAAGGCAAAAAACATTTGCTAGAATTTCTGGATATTGTGAACAAAATGATATCCACTCTCCGCTTGTGACTGTCTATGAGTCTTACTCTTTTCTGTTTGGCTTCGCTTACCAGTTGAGATTGATAATGAGACAAGAAAGGTAGTCTCTAGAAGCCCGTATCCTGTCTTCTTCATGATTTTGCTAATGCGCTTCAATTCAAAAATCGTAGTCTAACAAAAAGTTCTAAGAAAACTTGGTTAAGCTACACCGAGGCCTTAGTTTGACTTCGGTTGGAGCTTGAGTTTCGCAACACTTGGTCAAGTCCAGCCTAATGAACTACGAAAATTTTACCTTCTGTTTCTCTAGCATTCCAGCCAGATTGAACTTTTAAAATTTGAGCTTGTTTCCTTGACATTCCTTCTGCTTAGTCATGATCAAGCATTTTAACTATCCATTTTATGGGGAAAAAAAAATCCCGTTTTGAGGTGTAAAAATCTTGTTATGTCTTTAGTTTACAGCAATGTCAATGTTATATATATATATATATATACATACATCGAATAAGCTGTATAACTTATGTTCCCTATTTATATCCAACTTTTCTACTATTAAAACGGTTGTAGTTGTTCATTGAGGAAGTTATGGAGCTTGTTGAATTAACTCCATAAAGGGAGGCTCTAGTTGGGTTGCCTGGTGTCAGTGGTCTCTCCACTTAGCAGCGCAAGAGGTTGACAATTGTTGTTGAGCTAGTGGCAAAACCTTCTATAATATTCATGGATGAGCCAACTACAGGACTAGATGCGAGAGCTGCAGCAATTGTTATGAGGACTGTTAGCAATACAGTGGATACAGGAAAAACAGTAGTGTGCACTATGATATATTTGAATCTTATGATGAGGTGAGGACTATTGATAAACTAAAAAGAGTCGACATAATTATCAATTTCCCCCTTGTCATCTCAGAGATTTTGTTAGTCCTCTTATATGACTTAGTATGATGAATTGGGCACTGGTCACAGTATGTAGGGCCACTGGGTCGCCATTCTTGTGAATTAATCAAGTATTTTGAGGTAACTTTTCGTTAGCCAAATTCGGAACTACATATATTGTTACATAATATATAATCCTGTTGAACTTATCTTTCGTTTCATTCAACAAGAAGGGGGTTCAAGGAGTGAGTAAAATCAAAGACGGTTGCAATCCAGCAACTTGGATGCTAGAAATCACTAGTTCAGTTCAAGAAATAACTTTGGGGGTTGATTTTATTGATGTGTACAAACATTCTGAACTGTACATTTAAGTTTGACAAGAAGTTAAATTGTCTGCTTCACAAGATTGCAAAGTGGCATGCGAGAAAAATATCAGCAGATTTAGCATTTTCTACCTTGTATTTCAGGACAAACAAAGAACTTATTAAACGACTAAGCTCACCTGCTCCTGGTTCAAAGGACCTCTTCCCCACTCAGTACCAACTGTCATTTTTCAGACAATTTGTAGCCTGCATGTTGAAAGTCATACCGGAGCAGTCCACCGTAATCTACCGTAAGGTTTCTGCTTACAGTTTTCATTGCCCTGATGTTTGGGACAGTGTTTTGGGACCTTGGCATTAAAATGGAAGTTAAAACCTGAAACAAATTCAAAATCTAAACTTATTACATTCTACTGATCACATCCAAGCATTAACATCTGATGTTTTTGTTCAAAGGACAAAGGAACCGGATCTGTTGAATGCAATGGGTTCCATGTATACTGCTGTCCTCTTCCTTGGTATCCAAAATTCTGGAAGCGTGCAGCCAGTAGTCTTGATTGAGAGAACAGTTTTTTACAGAGAAAGTGCTGCTGGAATGTATTCAGCCTTCCCCTATGCCACGGCTCAAGTACTAACTAGATTTTTTGGGGACAAAAAAAAGAACGTTTATTTTGGTTTTTACTTTGTGAATATTTCGTTAATGAATTCTCAACTTCTGCTGCAGGTTGTTGTTGAGCTTCCATACCTTCTTGCACAAGCAGTAGCCTATAGCATCGTAGTTTATTCAATGATAGGATTTGAATGGACTGTTGCTAAATCCTTTTGGTATCTATTCTACACGTGGCTCACATTATTTCAGTTCACCTATTTTGGCATGATGGCTGTTGGTGTTACACCAAATCACCACATGGCTACCATAGTTTCGACAGCTTTTTACGCAGTTCGGAACCTATTTTCAGGATTTATGGT
The DNA here is from genome assembly GCA_015708895.1 of Populus ilicifolia. Lineage (NCBI taxonomy): Eukaryota > Viridiplantae > Streptophyta > Magnoliopsida > Malpighiales > Salicaceae > Populus > Populus ilicifolia. Next base: position 279,601 of record SRLM01000098.1, read on the forward strand.
CCCTCTAACAGTAAGCACCCTTATCTTTAGACATCCACATCCAGAAAGTTTAGTTTTGTCCTGGAAATTGAAATAGATAAGCTGGTATATTTATCTTTTTTATTATTATTATCATTAAAAATAGAGAATTCCTGTATGGTGGAGATGGTTCTACTGGGCATGCCCAATAGCTCGGACCTTGTATGGATTGCTCGAATCACAGTATGGAGATAGAAAAGACATGCTTGACATAGGCGTGACAGTGGATGATTTTATGAGAAAGTATTTTAGTTTCAGACATGATTTTCTGGGAGTGTTTGCAGCCGTGAATGTTGGGTATGCAGTGTTGTTTGCACTTGTCTTTGCCATCTCCTCGAAGATATTTAATTTCCAAAAGTGATAGCATTTCAGTAGCTTTTTATCATCTTTATACGCTTCCCGGTGGATGACATGTTCAACATGGCGATGGGTGTCGATCATAATTATTATACAAAACAATAAAACGCCTTGCGATAACACTGTGGAGATCACTGTGTACACAGACACAGAAGAATATTCATTCTTATAGTGAAATTACACTCTCTCTTTTCTTCTTTATTTGAAGAAAATTTCGGATGATTTGGTTTCGAGGGTGATTTCTTTATTTGCAAGGGATTATTTTTGTCTTCCCATTTGTTTTTTAATAGTAAGAATACATATTTACCCTGTGCTCGAAAATTGAACTGATTGGGAAGAGTATTTATATCTTTATGTTTTTCTTATGAATTGATTTTTATGCCCTTAGAATCAGAAAAAAGGCAAGAGTTTAGGGGTAATTATGTGTTTTTAAATAGTTTTTTTCCTAATATTATAACAATGAAGGGTATTTTGGACGTTTTACTCTTAATAATTAAATTTTTAATAAAAAAAACTACAAGGACATTAACTCATACGTTGGCATTTGAGAGGCACCCTTGCTTCTTAGACAGCGTGTGCAGCGTTCCCCAGTAGATAAATATGTTATTCTGCTATTTCATTTGAAGTGCCATTTCGCCCCTATTCTTCTAGGGCGGCGCATGACAATGGTTGATGTGCAATTTGCAACTAATAGTTATTTTTTTAATAAAAAAAAATACATGCCTATCTTTTTTTTTTACTTTTCAAATTTAGTCCATATAATTTAAGTTATTATTTTAATTTGCTACTCTTTTAGAAAAAGTTTTTAATGTTTTTAATTTAATTTTTAAATTAAAATTTATCATAATTTTTTTTTCAATTTGATCTTTATTTTTTTTATTCATAATTGTTTCCTTGGGTCTTTTGTTAAAACTTTGCTATTTTTAATTTCATCATTCGATTAAAGTTTATGTTATTTTATTTTTTAAAATTTAGCCCTCATTCTTTTGATATATTTTTTCTTTCAATAACTTTTTTTTTTAAATTTAACCCTTCAATTTAATTTGTTTATGCTGTTTAATTTATTTTTATTTTTATCTTCACTGTCATTCTTTTAATTACAATTTTTTTGTGTGATAAATATTTTTTTTCTAGTTTCATCATTCAGTGTATGTGGTGTTGGGGATTGGGCTTCGTGATTTTTTTTTTATTTGTCAAACTTTTGATATAATGATATGGGTTAAGAGTTTTAACAATTCATTCAGTTAGGGATTTTATTATATTGCATTATCTTTTTTAAAAAAATTAGTTTTATGGTTATTTTTAATTTTTTTTCTATTAGTTTATCCCAGTTTTGTAGTTTAGGCAAAGAGTTTCGCGTATATTTTTTTAATAAATGTTTTTATATATTTTATTTGAATTTGATTTTTAAAGATTTTTTTATTTTTTGTGCAGGTAAGCTTTATTTTATACAAAAATATTTATTTTAAAATAATATTTCTAATATGTCTGGTCATGTAATATTTTTATTTTATTTTATTCACTATGTTTCATATGAGAGTTTTAAGAATTGATATAGTTAGAGATTTCATCACACTACATTATTTATTAAAAAAATAATTTTATAGTTATTTTTAATTTCTTTTCTACCAGTTTATTCTGGTTTTATGGTCTAAACCACAAGTTTTGTAGACTTTTTTTTAATTGAATTTTTTTTTAAATATTTTTTTTGTATTTAATTTTTGAATAATTATTTTTATTTTATACATATAAGCTTTATTTTACAATAAAATATTTACTTCAAAATAATATTTATAATATGTCCAGCTTTACTTTTATTGATTTTAATAAAAAAATTTAGTAGACATGAATAAATTACTTATTTTACGAGATTAAATATTTTGATTTATATCTATCTCTTAATTTTTTTAATTTTTTTTTGTTATTGTTAAAGATTTTTGTTGTTTATTTACATTGATAATTAACAATTTATTTGTTCGGATAATTTTAATTTATATTTTGAATTTTATTATTTAAATAAACATATCAAAATAATTTGTCTATCCATATTTATTTTAAAAAAAAAATATTACAACTCCTAGCAGGGTGCATGTCAAATATCCAGTGAGATAATAGCACATGAAGTATCAACATTTATGATTTTCTATATTATAGTACCAAAACTCAATTGTTTTCTATTTAATTACATATTCTTGTAGAATTTGTTTTATAAACAACATCCATTTCTTTTGTTACTGGAATGCTAACGTGATTGTTAACTCTTAGTCAGATAAGCTCAATTGATTTTATTTTTTATGTTTTATTTTTAAAAAGTTAATAACATATGCAGTGCTTGTATTTTATAATTTTTTTATTTGGTTAATTGTATTAATTTTATATTATAAAAGTGGCACTTGTAAATTTTGATCAATTATACATTTATAAGTTTATTTTTCAAAGCAACTAACATGTTAGTTATCCTTAAAAATTAAAATGGACTCATTAAATAATCTATTATTTATTTTATTAAAACACATCTAATTTGCTAATTTGATATAAGTTTTAATAATTTATAAATAAATATAATTTTATAAAATCTAAAACCAACCATATCAAGTACAAAATTATATATTTATAATACAAGTTTTTTTTGAGAAAAAATAAAACATGTACATGCCTAACAAAATATATATACTAAAAAAATATTCAATAATAATAAAATTAAAATTTTAATGTTAAAATTAAAAAAGATAGATTTACTTAAAAAATAACAAAATCCACAATTAATAAGGACACGGACCCATTAAACAAACTATTATTTATTTCATTACAACACATTTTGGTAATTCGATATAAATTTTAATAATTTATAAATAAATATAATTTTATAAAATTTAAAACAAACCATAACAAATACAAAATTATATATTCATGCTATATGTTTATTTAAAAAAAAAACAATAAAACATGTACATATCCTAATAAAATACATATACTAAAAAGAAATTAATAATAAAAAGATGATATTTTAATGTTAAAATTAAAAAATAGATTTAATTATTAAAAATAATAAAATTCGTAATAAATAAAAACACAGATGCAGGGATGGGGGAGAAGTGAGGAATCTTTTGAGGGGTGGTTCTTCGCTTTTTTTTTCTTTTTTTCTTTTTAACAGGGATTTGTTTGGCTTAAGGGATAGGAAAAGAGAAATCGAGGAGAAGATAGTTGGTACATGGTGATGTATTAACCATTATTAATAAAATCACTTATGGAACATTTTTGTTTGTGATTCTACCGACAATTCTACTGATAAAGTGGACACCTCGTAATATAAAGATCGTGGTTTGAATTCTCTTGTCATTCTGTATATAAAATTATCTATAAAAACTTTTATAGTGTAATAATCACATTGTTTGTTTTTTGAAATTATTTATATTCAGTTTGAAATTCTGTTAATATATACAAATAAAATAATTTTGTTGGTATATATAAATAATATTAATGATGAATTTAAATTGGTAAATAAATATTGCTATAAATTACTGACAAAAAAATCTATCAGAATTTATGTCGGTTCTTGTTGAATTTCTGATAATGATAGTGACACGATCTGACTCGTTCTCGATCCCTGACCGATATTCACTTTCTCAAACCATGAATCATCTACATGTTGTTCTCTCTAATAAATAATGCTCTACCGACTCCGAGACCACTTTTAGAGTTCGGAGTGACTCAGCTTTAGTGGGCTTAATTAAAAGTATAATTTTATTACACCACTAATTATTACAAACTAGTAATGTAAATACACTGGCTCCCACAACACTCACTACAAATAATAAAAGTAGCGCACGAAAAAAAGACAAGACACTAAAGCAAAAAATTGTCGAATGCATCCATGCGGATATCCTGATGACAAGGAAAAGAAATGCTAAGGAGGTGACGAAGCTATTCATGTTCTTGAAGTTGGCAATGCTGATTTCAACAGCAGTAACTGGCATGGGATCTTTGGGACATGAGGATTGAATCCGATCATGTAAAATCGAGTTTAAATTAAAAAGAAAATAATGAAAATTTAAGGGCTCCCTTTGTTCGTCAAAAAAATAAATGCTTGAAACTTTTCAGCAACTTTCAAATTGTTGACATATTCATAAACATTCTCGTATCATAACATCCTTGGGCAGATCAGCATTTTCTCCCCTGAAGCACATACTCATAAGCAAACTAGTTCAAATGCAAATAATTTCAACCATTATAAAATCATATGAATGCAAGGATAAACATACAATAAGGCGGCAGATGATGAGCTCAAGCTTAATTGGTAGGATTACTTCCTTGATAATTACATCATACCTTACTTTGGAGTTGTGCTTGTGTAGGTTAATTTGACCATCCTAAGAAATACCAGCTTAAAAAAAAAGGCAGATGATTCGATGATAATGACAACACAATCAGTCTGGAAAGTTCTAGTAATCTTATTTTTTATAAAGTCGCGATGTCCATAGGCATCAATGAACATGAATTAGTACTTGGTGGGCTCAAACTTCTTTAAGGCAGTCAGTATTAATAGCAATACCTCCAAGCTTGAAAATCAAGTGATTAGTAGTGGCATTGTGTGAGGAGTCGTCTTGTTTGACCTCATAATTTGAGGATGAGAAAGGTACTCTTCTTTTAATAGCCATTTTAACATGTTATATGTGTTTGTTTTGCGAGAGAGTGAGTGTTTTGTTTGAAGGGGCAAAGAAGTCTGTTTAGTATTTGTGAGATAAAAAAGAGATGGTAAATATATTGTGAATGATAATGACCAGCTTTACAGAGTCACATCTCTTTAATGCAAGAAAACCCAAACATAGTTAAAACCAATATCTATTGGTTAAAAAAAAATATATAAATCATTTTTTTTTTGTCCAAGAAGATCTTTTATATCCAAAAATCTTCTCCATGTTCGGCTAAGAGAGAACATACAAGTCCAACCAAATTGTCTTCATATTTGGTTAAAGCCTAATGACCCAAATGCTTGTCTCTTTACAAAGAACTAAAATGAAGTTTTTCTTCCAACTAAGCTCATATATTCATTAACTTGTCCAAGCATGTACAAGTTATTATATGCTTTTCATACAAATATATAAAAATATTTAACTAAGCATGCAAGCAACACAAATTATCACATATACATGTAAGTATATAGCAAGAATTGCCCATGCCATATAATTTACTAAAGTTAAGCTTTATACCATTAACAAATAAAACATACTTAATAGTAGATAAATTTTTAATATTATTGATATCTATACCTTTCCAAATGTTCTCTATTTAAATTGAGTAGTCACTATCCAAATACCACTTGCACTTTATTTTCTATAAAAAACAAAAAAAATAAAAAACAAAAAATCTTTACATGTTTGTTTTGGTACCTATAATCTCATAATTCTGTTCTGGTTAGTAAATATATTCCTTTTAGCATTCATATAAACTTTGTTTTAGTTGAAAATTATTTATGAGTACAATGCCTTTTAAAAAATCAATTTTTATTATAAATAAGACACATCTTTCTGTTAATACTTTATTAAATAAGTCTTAGTAAATTTTTTAAATTTCTTAAGATTATATCATAAACCATGTTTCTCAAAAACACATCTTTGATTACTTAGAAGTTTATCTAGGTTCTCATTTTCTTTCATAAATTTAGTTAAACTAGGGTTTAAATCAATAAATTGAGTTTTGAAAATCTCATTTTCTTTAGCTAAATTCTACTTTTATGAATTAGATGTATTTTTCAAGGAATCCAATTGCCTTTTCAAATTAATGTTTATTGTTAACAATGGATCCTTTTCATTTTACAAAACATCAAAGGCTTTTCATATAGCATCAAATTTTACATCAAAGTAAAATATTTTTATTATTCACCTTTTTACCCTCATGAAATAATTCATCAAATGCATTATGCAATCATCAAAAGTAATTTGAGGTTCAAGATCGTTGACCTCATCAATGTTAATAGATCTATAAAATATAAAAAAAATCTTTTTTTTTGTGATTTCCATATTAGGCATCATCTATAAATTGGTTAATTGCTCTAATTTTAATCATCATCATCACTTAAAAAGGTTGTATCATCATTCTCGTTATCCCAAGCAGACGTCTTTTTTCTCTCTCAAACTTTGACCTTTTTTTCACATTTATATGACCAGGTTTCTAATGCTTATAATATGTGATATCATCCTAATTGTTTAGCTCTTCCTTGTACTCTTTTTTTTTCCAAAACTTCTCCAAATTCTATTATGCTTTATATACTTCAAGTATTTGGTAAATTTTATAGCCATCATGGCTAGATCTTCACTATTATATTTATTTGTATAATCATTGTCTTTCATTGATTTTATTGCTTTTTTATACCATTATCTTTAATATCCAGCTACTTTATCTTTCTTTTATGAGCTATCAATATACCAATAAACTTATCAAAGTCAAGAATTTTAAGATTTTTAGCCTCCTTAATTGTTGACGCCTTAGGTTCCAATCTTTATGTAAAGATCCCAAACTTTTTCCAATAATTTTCCCCTATGATCTTTTTTCTTAGGCTAACTAGTTCATTAACAAAGATTATGAATCTAGTGTGCATTTCTTGAATATTTCAAGTGGTTCTATTTTAAAATACTTGCATTCTTTAATAGGGCTTATCAATCCAGAGTATTTAACTTGACTAGGTCTTTTATAGATAATTTTAATAACTCTTAAATTTTATAAGTGCTTTTGTAACCAAGCAAACTCTACATGATTAAGTGCATAACTCTTAAATTTTATAAGTGTTCTTGTATATGTTTTTTATCCAAGCGATTAAGTGTATAAAATAAAGCATTCATGATTATAGTGTTATAAGTTTGTCTTTTTTTTTTGGTTAATCATCTAACTCACTAATAGGTTTTGTAGCAACCTCTTCATCCAAATTTATCATTATAGGATGAGTTTGCATTCCAACTTTCTAATAGGCATAGTTTTTACCTTTAAACAAGGAAGCCCTAGATTGATTTTCTTATGCCATGATTTTTTCTCTTATATGGTTAAACCTCTAACAAGGGGTCCAAACTCTGATACCAATTGAAAAACTTAAAAAGCCTATGAAGATGGTTAATTAAGGCTTTATCAATTTTTCTAGCAATTTAAAAATCAATTATCAATTACTTCAAGAATGTTGAAACTTAAAAATAATATTCAAGAATAATTTTATATCTTTAATTAAAAAATAATTAAGAATACATAATTAACCATTGCACAAGTAAATTGGGATATAGAAAGAGATAAACATATTGATTTTCATTAAAGTTTGAATAACTTCTTACTCTACTCAAATATTCATTCAAGTGTTCATTATCATATATGGTCTTTTTATATGGTAAGACCAAACCTTTACACAATATTTTCTACACGTTAAAGATTGAAAACTTTTTCTAATCTTTTTTCAAGTTTAGGATTTGTTGTGATGTTGTGGTTACATAAATTAATTATACTAGCTTAAACAAATAAGATAAAATAGAGCAAATAAGGGGTCAATCTCAAAAGAGAAATCTAGTTCAAGTCTTTATATAAGATTATTTAGAGTTGGGGGTTTGAAGATCATTTAGGTTGTGCTATAGTAAACAGAATAAAACAATTAATCTAAATTAAATAAATCTAAAACTTATCAAGAGAAAAATCTTAGTTTCAAGTAAACATCCACCTACATAAATCAAAACTAATCCTTCATAAGATACATTGAATTATATTCTGAATATCTATCTTTTCTTAACATTAGTTGGTTAATTAATCTGCAATGTAACTAACCCTAATCATTAAATAACCATAGTGTTTGTATTTGTAATTTAATTCAATGTTAGCCTTAGAAACTAAATATGTTGATAAATCTAGACAACATAATTATTTGTAGTCTATATTAGGTTTAATTGAATGATTTTTCTAATATTAACAACATAGATCAGCCATAATTATTTAACTTATTCACTTTACAAGTTCCAATATCATAACTCTGGTTTTGATAACAAACTCAATAGTAGATTGATTGAGAATAATAATTTAGAGTTCGTTCTAATAATCAAACTAATCAATAATAGAAAATAAGTATAGAAAAACATTTATACTTGTCATATAAACTGAAAAGAAAAAAATAGAATAAATCTCACAGTTTTAAAAATCCAAAGGTTTTTGTATCCTTTCAATCAAGAAAAATAAGTTAGCCTAGCATGTTTATTGAAAAACTAATGAATAGAGCATATGAGAGCATAATTTTGAGTATAAGAGAAAAGGATAGAGTTTTTCTTCTTCTTTATAGCCGCCTCTTCCTTTTCTTTCTCTCTTTTTATTTGATAGGAAACCATATTCCTGACTTCCCTCCAATCCGTTTGTATTCTTTAAAAGAAATATAAAACTAGTCATTTTTAAAGCAAACAATCCACATTTAAGGCCTCGTTTGTTTGTTACAAAGTAATTTTATTTTGAAAAGTGAATTTCAAAAAAATGAATTATTTTTTTATGTTTGGTAGTTTGATGAAAAATAAGCTGGAAAACACTTTCCAGTGTTTGGTTATGTCATGGAAAATAAGCTGAAAAATAACTTATTAATGTTTTATTTTTCTCAAGATTATTAAAATAATGAGAAACAAATCTTACAAATTAAAAAATTAAATTAGAATAAAATTGAAAAAAAATATAATTTCATAAATTATCTCGAATAAAATTAATAATAATCAAAATAATAGAGATCAAACCTAAAAAATAAAAACAAAATGAAAGATAAAGAAATTAAAATAATAATAATTAACATTTCATAAATTATTACAAATAAAAATAAGTAACAATCAAAAGAATGAGGACTAAATTTCATAAAACAAATTCAATAAAAAATTGATAAAGAAAAAGAAAATAACAATTATAAAAATGAAGATCAAAGTTAATATAAAAATTAAATTTTAAAAGATGAAATTAAAAAAAATATTTAAAACAAAATATATATAGCAATTAAAAGTTTGAGGTTTAAATTTAATATAATTAGTAAATAATATGGTATTTCTAATTTTTTCATAACTTCTAGAAAGAGTTTTCCTCCCAAATGTTTTAGGAAAACATTTCAAAACAAGCTAAATTGTTTCGTGACTAGAAAATATTTTTCGTTAATTAACTTTTCTAATGGCAAATAAATATAGGAAAATTTGAAAAGAACTTTTTTAATAGCATATAAACACATGAAAGTTTGGAAAGTGGTTTCTCAGAAACCACTTTTTAAGAAACAAACACAATTGTAATTTGATTTATTTCTTCACAAATGTGTTTGTTAGGAGAATTTATAGTTTGTCTTAGAAAAAATCATATCTCTCTCATATAAGCTTATTTTTTGTTGACATTTGGTAGGTTGATAGGTCTTTAAGTCAAGAATTGAACAAAATTATGTTTATATCAAATGGACTTCTCCAACTCAAGATATTCAAGTTAAAATACAAGACTTGTCTTTAAAAGCTATGATTTCCATTATTTTCTTTTCTTTTTATATATATAGAAAAATATTGATGTTAGCTTTGTAATGCCACTAGAATCACTTCATTTTAATATGTACAGCTCAAGTTCTGCATAAAATATCAACCAAAGGTCAAATTTGTCAATATTTAATACAAGTTGGAACATGGTTTGAATTTGATCTCCAATTGACTTATTTTTGAGTCTCACATCAAAAAATACCTTTAAAATATAAAATAAATATTATCAAGATATTTTATATACAAAACACGAACAAAATACTAGATAAATATAAGTAAAACTATAAAATAATATGTTTATATCAAGATTTAACCCAATCTTTTTATGGACTTAAGTTTAATCACAATCCTTTTGCAGGTTTAGGACCAAACATTAACAATCTTTTAATGGATTATGATTGAAAACCTATCACAATCTTTTTAAAGGCTTAAGATTAAAATCTCTCTTTAATTTACAACTAAAAGATAAAACCAAGATGTTCAAGTTACTTATACTTTCACAAATAATACTTATCTAACAAAAAATACTCACTTGTTACACGAGAGAATATTATAAAGATTAAGGTCAAATCTTTATAGAGATATAATATAACTCAAGGATGTGAAAAGTTGATATGATGCAATATATATTTAATGCTTTAAAAGAATGGAATGAGCAATGAAATCTTTTTAGAGTATTAAAGTATGAAGTATGTAAGATTGTAAAATATTAAGAGAGTGAAACAAATTTTACATGAAATCAAACGGGTATTTATAGGAAAAATCCAATCTAACCAATACTAAAAAGAGGAAAAGAAAAAAGAAAATTTTGCTCCTCAATGTGTTTTTCTGCTACGTGAGAAACAAACTATAATGCTAATTTCTAAAAAAATAAAATTGTTACAAAACAACTTGGAGTATTCACCACACTACCTCAAAATTATAAGAATATTGTCATCTTATTTACAAGTATATATTAAAACATTTTAAAGTGAAAGAGCACATCATAAAGTCCATGCTTTTCATTTAAATTAAAATACTAAAATATATGATGAAATAATTTTTTATAATGTATTTTTTATTATGTAATATTTTTGTGAGCTTAAAATTGTTTTTGGATGGAAATTCAGTAATAAAATATTTTAGGATAAAATTTATTTATAAAGCCATTTTAAATCCTACAAAATATATAAGGTTAAGAATTTTCTAGTCAAATTTGCATCTAAAAAGTCCATATTTCTTTAATTTATGTAGAGAAAATTCCTTACAATAATAACATTTTGACATGCACATATAGTGCACTTAATATGTTGTTATCATCAAAATAAATAAAACATAGATGCATAATAATCTTTTAACTAACAAAGCAGAGCATTGCTAAGTCTTCAAAATGCTTTTCTTTCTTTTCTTTTTTAAAATTGATATTGATAACTCATTTCTTATAGTTATTATTACCAAAATAATTTATCAATTAACTGTTAATGATTTTATTTTATTATATTATTAAATTAATCAATTTTATTTGAATTAATCAATTTAATGGCTTGCGTTTTATATTTTTTTTGTTTATTTAAAAATGTTTGGGTCACATCAATATTTTTTTAATATTAAAAAAATTGATCTAGCATAGTGATGATAAAATACAGGTGATACCTATCTAGCAGATAAGAAAAGTTGTGTGAAAATGGATAACTATTGAAAATAATTCAAAATAATTCAATATAAGAATGTTATCTCCAATTTTGCTCTTTTGTGTTTTTTTTTTTTGAGTTTTTCTTTTCGTTTTAAATGTTTTCCATGATAAAATAGAATTTTAATCCTCTGAAAGTACATTTATACGAGGAGTTTATACGCATAGCATTTGTGTGGGTGTTTGATTATCTAAAAATCAAAAGAGGAACTGCATAATTAGAAGATCTTACTATATTATTGAGATAGGGTCCAAGGTGTAAAGACAAACACGTTCTCTATTTTTCCAACAAAAAAAAAAGTACTATTAATTTAAAAATACTAAAGCCTTGGATTAAGCCTATTTGTTTTAGCATTTTAAAATTATTTTGAAAAGATTAAATTTTTTTTAGTTTTTTTGTTTTACTTTAAATTAATATTTTTTTAGATAATTTATTAATCATGGTGACATTGATGATGGTATAAGACA
>SRLM01000098.1:291794-427940 GCA_015708895.1 Populus ilicifolia
GGGGGGGGGGGGAGAGAGAAATGAATAGTTCTTATCAATTACTGCATTATTTACCTTAAAATGATGAGCATAGCCAGCTGGGTCAAAACAGGATGAAATGAAGAACTTGACAGTCGATGGGAGATTTTGGAAGCTGGGTCAAAATCTCAGCAGTTTTTGGGAATTGATCATGGTGGAATCGACATTAAATTACTTGTCTCACATGTGCATTTCTGGTCATCTACAGCTCACACTTAATTGTGATCAATTCATTAATATTTCTGGAAGCATGTAATAAAGAACTTTGTAATCCACAACCCTTTCACTTGTTCATTACAGTGGAAAAATATGTCAGATTTATGTTCCTACAGCAATCCCATTTTCCGCTTAGTGGAATTGAAATTTCGCGTGGCATACAAGTTGTTGGACAGTGCAATTCAAAGCTTCATGTGGATTCATTGTTTCGATTTAATTCTTAATTTTTATGATTTATGCTGTTGGTGAATTCATTGTTTCCATTTAATTTTTAACTTTAATTTCTGTGGCTTCTTTGAATGCTGCCAATCGACCATCTGGAACGATTAAAGCAGCCTATACCCCACCAATGAGGCAGGTTTCTCAGATGGGTTGGCCTATGTCGTGGAGCACATGGTTGTAGAGGCAAGAAACATCTTCCACCTGCAGAAAAATTAGCTACATTTGAAAGGACTAACACTTGTGTCTTTATAATATTAATGATTTCCATATAAATTTCAGACACACACGCACAGAAACATGGGCTGTCATTCTTGTTTAGCTTAGGAATCACCCCACCTCTTGTTCTTGTTTCTTCTAACTTCATTTTGATTCTTCTTAATTATTGGATGTTTTTGTCATTGAGCTTCCCTCAATTATTGAAAATTGAGATTTTTTATTAGAAACTACACGTTCAAAATTTGGAGAGGAAGAAATGAAAGTCCAAAGATATTTGCTTTCATGGTATAATATAAAGCCCACGTGAACTTCCAATCGGAAACCTAATGTTTTTTGCAATTCATTTTAAGGGTGTTATTATTGACAATAAATCTTGTAATAATCATTCTTTTTAAACTTGTACTAGGTTGACTTAACATAAGGCCCGAGTCATGAGTCATGAGATTATCGAATTAATCCAGAAAAAATTAAGAGGATAAAACAACCTCGTTCTGAAATATACTTTATAAGGGTTATTTAATAAGGTTAAAATCTAAATATACTCTTTAATAGTAGGAGTTATATCAATATTACCAAAGATGAAACATCTATAACCTGGATTCCAAAAATACATCAAAGCATTGACCAAAGACATTTGAATTGGGATTCTTATTAAGCTGGAAATTCTTTCATATTCTCTCTCAAACAAAGTCTCATTTATATACCATAAAACTAATATAACCTTCTTTATATTTCTCATGAAGTATATGTCTTGGTTTTTAGGCAATCTTCTTCACTAATTACATCATCTTAGATCTTTTTGTATGCCCAGAAAAAATCATGAAAGTCATTGTCTTAGCTAAAAAACAAAAAGCCTTCTAGAGTTTAGGATTTTAATTAGATTTGCCCCTATGCAAAATGAATAATTAAGGAGTTCATACCATATAGGCAAGTTTTAAGTTATTACATAAGGGGTAAATTCACTACCTAGTCTAAACAAGATTTATGATTTGTTCAATGACCACCTTTCATGAAGGTAGTATAAGGATTTACAAGGAATAGTTGGGGCACAATATGACTGCCATTATCGAGAAAAAGCTCAGCTTATAGTTAAATGTTTCACGAATTTGAACTTCAAGTAAGAGTTACGAGGTAAACCACTACTCTCCACCTAACATAAATTTAGATTTATTTAAAAAATAAAATGCATGAAAGCATTAATCCATACCCAATATACTTATGCATAAGCATATACAAAAATACAAGTTAAAGTAGCATGTAAGAAAAATAGATGTCAAAAATTAAATTAAGCAGACAAAAAAATAAATAAATAAGCAAAGTTCAGTTCGACCAAATAGTCGTAAAGAAGAAAGAAAGCAAGGAAGGAAAAAAAACCATGGTAAAAGTGGTTACTGAGTTGGTTTTAAGGGTTATTGTTTTGGCTGGAATGGAACGTTGATTAGTGTAAGGCATTATATGGGTGGCATATGACTAAAATGTGATATTTTTTTATGGTAGAGATGGAGGCAAGAAAAAGGATTGTGTTGGATTTTTTTTTCTTTCAAAATTGGTCCAGGGGTAGCTTCCTTCCTTTTTCTTTTTGTCTTTTTCTTTGAACAAAATCCACCCTTATTTAAAGAGAATGAAAATGGGACATCTAATTTTTATTAGGCATAAATCATGGCCCCTGATTCAAATTAAAAGGATCTCAATTATTAATCAAAAGTCACCATCACAAGCTACTAAAAAAAGATAGTACAAGTTGATTACATTGTTGTCTTGGGACGACACTACAACGACTACAAGGATAACTACCTAATGGGAATCAAATATAGGTGTAGTATAATGTTGGATCATGAGAGTGATGGCTTATTTGTTTTGTATGGTGGAGAGAGAAGGCATTAAATGCCTTTGAAAAGTAGTCAATTGGACGGCTTTCCAATACAAAGAAAGAAGATGATGAATAGTGTCAGATGACACGTTGTTTGATATTATTATTATTATTATTATTTTATTAACTAAAACAATGTTATTTTGGTCAAAACAACACCAAAATATACTATTTTATTTAAATGAAACAATGTTATTTTAGTATTTAGAGTTAAATTAAGTTTTTGTTAAGATACTTCTTTTTCAATTCCAACCCTTAACCTTTGGATTTATTCAATCAAATATTAATTGAATTCTGATTTCAAGAATCAATTCAATTTCACCCCCACCAAGTTTTAAAATAACCCTCTAAGTTTAATACTTTTTTCAACTCGATCCTTGGTTTTGAATATTTTCAATTCCATTCCTAATTTACCTTTAAACTTCTAATTTTTTTAATTTTACCCCCTATTTTTAATCTAATTGGTTCCTTAAATTCACATGTATTTTGAAAATACATCATTGGTTTTGAGTCTTCAATTTGACCCTTAATTGACCCTCTTATACTTTGATTTTCTTGCAATTTCATCCTTGATTTCACCTAATTGAGTTTTGAAAAATTAATAATGATCTTTCAAAATCTCAATCTTTTTAATTAAACCCAAATTAAGATTTTAAGCTTAATTTTTCACCAAATAAATCCCTAATAAAATTAATTTAACTTATTAAAAGTATAATTAAATCTCTGCACTTGATTGAATCTTTTAATTTTATCTAAATTAATTCTTAAACTTAATTGAACCTTTAGCTAGGCCTATGATTAAATCAAATTGGCCTATTAAAAGTCTAATCAAGTCCTCAAACTTAAATTTTATACAAATTCATCCAAATATCATTTAATTTGACTTTAAATTCATATCTTCTTTCAATCTTGGGTATAATGAGTTATAATTGGGCTACCAATTTTATCAAAAATCTTAGTATAGCTCCTCTATATGTTTGCAATCCTTCTTAGCCTACTCTTATCAATGTTTTTTTTATTATTTCTTTTTATTTTTTAAATTTTTTTATGGTCTTTTTCTTTTCTAATTTTATTTTTAAAGAATAGGATAATTTTTTCAAGGGAAAGCCCAAAATTAGATTATGAAATTATCAATGGTTGAAAAAGGCAAGTCAATATTCCTTCATTTATTAAGAGTTATAGACCTTCACTTTGTGTTTTTTAGCAACTTAATAAAAATATTTAACATTGATCAACGATTAATTTTTATTCAAAATAAAAGTTTTTAGTAGTTAACGTTGTAGTATAGTTAGAGTTCTAATATATACAACTATTAAGAGGAGACAAGCTAATAGAAAATACAAATTATAGTGGGATTCAAATTATAAAATCCTTATCTAACATACATAACTATTAAGAGAAAATAATTTTTATAGTTTATGCAAAACTAGATCTTTGTAACATTATAATAGGTCGCCTAACAGCTTGAATTGGTGGCCAACCCTAATACACATATATTTCTCTTATAACTTTATCTATATTTGCAAATTTACACTTTATATTTCTCATAGTTTTTTTAGGTCAACTCCATATAAATAATTTTTTTATAAGCTTTTTTGTAATTTTTCACTGTCTTTTACTTATTGTTATTTATATCTTCCCTTTATCACTTGATTTATTTTTATTGATTTACTCTATTTTTACTTGGTTTTTAGTTTTGTTGACATTGCACTCTTTTATCTCTTAAACTTTTAAACCAAGTTATGAATATCATGCTTTGTTTGATTTACTAGGTTTGTTACTTATTTTCACTTGGGATTATGCTCCAAAGTGTAGTTTTTCCTTGTTAAAATAAACAAATAATATGTAATACATTAATCAAAGAACCCATCAATTGATCGATTAATTTATACATTCAAATGAGACTAATTTATAATTTTAATAGATTATTCTACTTAAGAAACATTATCAATCATAGTTGGATTATTTAATAGTAGCAAGAAATAGTAGACAAAAGCTTTACTTCACAATATATTTCATAGTACCGATAGAAAATAATTAAGTAAAATAGCAAAGAGAGACCATTATCTCCCCTCTAGCTAAAATGATTTTTTACAACCCTTTTAACATTAATATAATAGTACATACTCATTGTCTTTTTATTGTGCCTGTTTAGAACTGTGGTAGAAATTGTGTTTTAGTGTTTTTTATTTAAAAATACATTACAATAAGCCAAGACTAGAAAAAAAATTTGTTATGTGATTTAACCAACTAGATATTGTTGGGTTTATTGTTATTGTTATGTTATATTATTATAACTATCTAGCTCTAGAAACTTCTCATAACTGCTTTATAGTTATACCAACTATTATTACATTTGGTTTTCCCTTCTTCTGTAACTACCTTCTATATGATTGTATATATATGGTTTACTCTTTAGCTTCACATAACAAGTGAACAAAGATTTACTTTCTCAAATTCTATCTTGGTATCAGAGCTTTCGATTAAAGACCTAATCATGGCTTTTACTTTTACTCAATCTTCTTCATTCTCTAGCTCGATTAGATCTATACAAAACATAACAATGACATCCATTCCTTCTTATTATATGCTTAACCATACACTGTCTATGAAACTTGATCGAACTAATTACATCTTGTGAAGATCTTATATTGATAATATCATTTTTTCTAATGGTTTTGAGGATTTCATATATAAAACCTTTACTTTTCCAAAGAAAGAGCTAATTCTAGGAGTGTTTAATCCAATGTTTGTTGCTTGAAGAAGACAAGATCGCACAATCCTTGGTTGGATCTATTCATCCCTCACTTCAACAATCATGGCATAAATCATAGGCCATAATTCTTCTCACACTACTTAAGTATTGGAAAAAACCTTCTCATCTTCCTCAAGATCCAGAATAATACAACTAAGGCTTGAGTTATAGTCTATGAAGAAAGGATCTTTGTCTATAATAGACTACATCATGAAGATCAAAGGAGCTACAAATAGTCTAATAGCTATTGGAGAACTTGGCTTAGAATAAGATCAGGTTATGAATCTCCTTGGAGGCCTTGGATATAACTTCAATGCTATTATTACTACTATTAATGTAAAAGATGACAAGATCTCTATTGAACTGTTCATAGTATGCTTCTAGATTTTAAGCATCATCTTGAGCAACAGAGCTCGATTGAATACATCTCCACTATATTTGCTAATTATATCTCTTCCTCTAATAACAAAAGTGGTGAAAGGATATATAATGGCAGTCAAAGACAAAACTATACTCCCGATATCAGTAACTACACCTACAGATATCGTGGTCAAGAGGGTAGATATAGACAGAATGGAAAGCATAATTCAACCAACTTTGAGAAGCCATAATGCCAATTATATGAAAAATTTGGTCATACAGTTCAGGTCTATTACTACAGATTTGATATCTCCTATAAAAGCTATCAGAATAGTGGTACTCCTTCTTCAAATGCTAGTAATGAAAACTATATACCTATTATAATTACCTCTTCTAATAATCTTATAAATGACATTGGGTATCTTGATTCTGGAGCAAGTCATCATCTAATTAGAATATAGAAAATCTAACTAGTTCTACATCTAGATAGGGACAGATAAAGTCACAATTAGTAATGGTTAGCATCTATCCATTTCCAACATTAGTTCGCAATGTTTAGTCTCTAATTCATATTCCTTCCAACTCAAAAGAGTGTTTCATATTTTGTTTATCTCAGTAAACTTGATTAGCATTGCTAAGTTTTGCTCAGATAATAATGCTTTAATTGATTTTTGATCTATTAGTTTCTTTATGAAGGATTTACGTACGAAGAAGGAGTTTTTTCAATGCAAACTTGAGAATGGCCTATACATGTTTCCAATATTAAATAATAAGAAATTAGCTTATGTTGGTGTTAATAATTCGTTTGCTTTTCACTCTCATAGTTTTCATCCTGATGATAATAAAATGGAGTTATAACATCACAGACTAGGTTATGCTACCACTAATATTGTAAATGCAAGTTGTAATGTTTCTTGTGGAAAGAATAAACCTATGGTTTGTTCTACTATTTGCTCTTCCTGTAAACTTGCTAAAAGTCATAGCTTACCTACCTATCTTTCACTTTCACGTGCATCCAAACCTTTACAACTTATTCACACTAACATTTGGGACTTGCCTCTATCAAAGCTACATCCAGTGCTAAATATTTCGTCTTATTTCTAAATAACCGCTTCTGGTATACATGGTTTTATCCTTTATAAATAAAAAATCAAGCTCATCCTATTTTTAAGTAGTTCAAACTTTAAGTTGAAAATCAATTTAATCCTAGAATCAAATGTATATAGTCTAGTAATGAAGGTGAGTTTAGGTCCTTTATGGCTTTTCTTTAGCAATCTTGCATACTTCATCGTTTTTCTTGCCTTTATGACTCAGCTCAAAATAAGAGAGTTGAGAGGAAGCACAAGCACTGATTAGTACTTAAAAGTGCATTCTTATTAAGGTTTTATGTCATCATATTGCAAATATCATTGAATTTCCTAATTAAAGCATGTTTTATATTAATAAGTCTGATAATATAATATATCTTTAATTCATGGTAAATATTCATCCTAAATACAGATCTATCACATAAATAAAAAAAAAATTGAATGATGAGTTTAAGTATTGAAATTAAAAAAACAAGGAGAGGGTTAAACTTTAAAAAGAGTTGTTGGTGCAATCAAAACTCGAACACCATTCGGTAATTGGATCATATCTAGAGTTGTAAATCTTGGATTTAGGTCTACTTTATATAGATGGAAAGATAAGACATAGGCCTATAACTTTCATAGGATTCCAAGACTTAATTTTGTTTCTCAAGTATAAATTTTAGTAATAACAGAGAAGTCAAAATCTATCATGCAGCTCAAATATTGTATGATTTTTAGCTCATATCTTGAGTTCTAAAAGTCCAAATGAGCTCTGGTTTTTTTATTAGAAAGCTACAATTGCCCATAACTTATAATTTAGGGGGCTCTAATTCTAATGTTAGTAATGATATTTTGGCCAACCAATAATATCAATAACAAGTAGCCACCAAATCAATTCTTGGTCATCAACTATTTTCTTATTAAACCAATCAATAATTATGAATCTTAGCCTATAAAAGAAGGTATTTGCCATGTATTTAGTCATATTATTTTTTAGATCAAAATCATCTTCTTGCTTTCTCTTTTTATATATTTGTATTGTTCAAGTTTTCTTTCATACTATGTCTTCTCTTATTTATGCTTTTTTATTTCCTTTCCTATACTTAGCTAACTTATATTATATTTATATTCTTACATTGTTTATTTATGTTTTTCTTCTTTATTATGTTTAGCTAAGTTAATTATATCAAGGTGACAAGGTTTCTCTAATAGTGTTAGAACATGTATAATATAAACTCAACATGAACTTTACTATTTATATCTAAAAAAGTTTGTTATTAACATGTTTTATCTTTTTATCTTACTAATTCTTAACACCTTGCTTGTTAAATGGTTAATCTAAATTTGTGTTGTATAACACTTAGTACATTAAATATTTGATCCTTCATAATCTTTGGCTGACATCGTTATTATGATAGGAACTTGATTTGTTGTTAATATAAGCTAGTAATATGAATGTCTGATGATATTTATAAGTATAGTGTTTCCTAGATAAGATGATTAATATAATTATGTTAATAATTTATAATAAGCTAATAATGATAAATCATCCTATTGGAACCTTCTTTATATATGGTTTCTAGTTGAATAATAAAAAGAGTTTATATTATATTTATTTGAAACAACATTAGTGAATCTTATAACCTTGACATCTGTTTTATTATTCTTTAATCCTTACATCGATATTACATCTCAAAGTTCTCTTTAACATTAAAAATCATTTTAATATTTGTAATGTATATAATTCATCTCTTTGTGGTTCAACCCCAGTCTTGCCGAGTTATTCATTACTTTGACACTCTTACACTTGAGATAAAACATCAATTTTTTTATCGTATCAGGCATGTTATTGAATATGGGTTGGCCTTGCTAGCTCATGCCTCTTTACTAATGAAATTCTAGCAATATGCCTTTGAAACAACAACCTTTCTCATAAATAGAATGTCAAGTTAGGTACTCAACCATGACTCACCCTATTTCATTTTTTTTTTAAATCTTGATTACAAGTCTCTTAAAGTGTTGGGTTGTTTGTGTTACCCATTCATTTGTCCTTACAACAATCATAAGTTGCAGTTTAATCTATTTAGCGTGTTTTTTTTAGTTATAGTTTTAATCACAAAGAATATTTATGCCTTAATTTTCTGACTAGACGAGTCTATATTACCCCTCATATTGTCTTTTGATGAAATAAAATTCCCTTTCACTAAAACTCTTGCTCCAACCAATGACACTTTAGCAATGATTTTAACTTTAACCTTAACAACTCCATTCTCTTTCACTTTCATGGGTGACAATTCACATTTTATGAGTAGTTCTAGAACAACTCATGCCTCTAGTACCCTTCTCGAGTCATTTCATATAGTTTCAACTTCCTTTTCTTCCCCAGCTCCATGTATAACAACAAGATTGATACATGGTATAACTAAGAAAAAGACCATTTTTTATCTTTGTACTATAAAGTTCTTAGAACCATACACTCTCAAACAAGCCCTTAAGATCCAAACTAGACTTAAGCTATAGATCAAGAGATTGTTACTCCTCATTAAAACCACACTTAAGATCTTATTCAATAACCTTCAGTTGTCAATATAATAGGCTGTAAGTTGGTGTACAAGTTAGAACACAAGCTAGATGGGAGCATATAAAGGTATAAAGTTAGGCTTGTGGCTAAATGGTATAACCAAATTCATGGTCTTGATTATTTTAAGACCTTTAGTTTAGTTGTTAAGGCTACAACTATTTGAATCATATTAATTGTTGCTCTTAATTTAAAGTGGGAAATGCGATAGCTTAATGTTTATAATGCTTTTCTAAATGGTGAGTTAGAAAAGCAAGTATACATGATTTAACCTTCTGGATACATGGACCCTAAATTCCCAACCAAATTGTGTAGATTGAAAAAGGCTTTATATGGCTGAAACAAGTACCACGAGCTTTGTTTCAATGACTCAATTATGCTCTTTTATAGTGGGGATTCAGTAATTTTAGGAATGATAATTCTATATTTCTACACTTTAGTGAATCCACAACTTTGATCGTCTTTGTCTATATTGATGATAATCATCACCGATAGCTCATTAACATAAATTTCTTCACTTATTGCTAAACTTGACTTTGTTTTTGCCTCAAGAGACTTGGAGCAGTTATCTTACTTCCTAGGTATAGAGATCTCTAACAATGAAGGCTCTATGAATTTAAGCCAAACCAAATATGTTTTTGATTCGTTGCATAAAACTGCAATGTTTAATACCAAACCAGCAAAAACACCTAGTGCTGTTAGGTAGAATTTGCCTAAGTTTGATGGTGATCCTATGAAAAAGGTTACTCAATATTAAAATGTAGTAGGGGCACTTCAATATCTTACCATAACCAGACCTAGCATGGCTTTTGCTATTAATAAGGCATGTCAATTCATGCAATAGCCAACCTCAACTCATTGGTTTTTTGTCAAAAGGATTCTTTGGTAACTAAAAGAAACTATGCAAGATGGGTCATTGTTAAGTCCTTCAAGCCACTTGAAAAAAAAGGATTCACCGATGCAGACTAGGGTGCTTAACCTGATGATAGGTGTAGTACAAGTGGGTATCTGGTTCATAGAAAGGTAATTTAGTCTTTTGGTCCTCCATTAAACAAAAGGTTGTATTCACAACAGTGCAAAATAAAAGTATCGAGGCCTTGCCTTAACTATTGCCGAAATTGTTTGGATGTAAGCCTTGCTGCAAGAACAATGTGTATCCATATCTACAATCCCTCTACTTTGGTATGATAATATCAATGTTTATTATATGGCAAAGAATCATATGT
The DNA here is from genome assembly GCA_015708895.1 of Populus ilicifolia. Taxonomy (NCBI): domain Eukaryota; kingdom Viridiplantae; phylum Streptophyta; class Magnoliopsida; order Malpighiales; family Salicaceae; genus Populus; species Populus ilicifolia. The sequence goes on from SRLM01000098.1 coordinate 302,326, forward strand.
GTTTATGCTAGAATGAAGCATATAGAAATCGATTTTCATTTCATTTGAGATCAAGTTGCAGGAGAAAAGATACAGTTGTATTTTGTTCTTACTAAAGAGTAGCCAATAGATTTGTTAACTAAACATCTCACAAGTTCAAGACTCTTGTCCCTCAAAACACAGCTTTGTATAGTTCCTAGACCCTTTCATTTAAGGGGAGAAGAGAAACCAAAACTAAAAGAGTTTGTTACATGATTTACCCAACTTGATATTGTTGGGTTTATTGTTAATGATATGTTATATTGTTATAATTGTCTAACTTTAAAAACTTATAATAACTACTTTATAGTTATACCAACTATCATCACAGCTAGTTTTTCCTCCTTCTGTAACTACCTTTTATGGAACAAGAAATATATGGTTTACTCTCTGGCTTCACATAACAAGTAAATAGAGATTTATTTTTTTTAAATTCAATCTCATTAAAATAATAATTTTTATTTTTAAAAAATTATTTTTAGTATCATCATATCTAAATAATAAAAAAAACATCAATAAAAATTAATTTAAAGCAAAAAATAATGAATCAATGGTTCAATCACCAACATAAAAAAAATTGTTTATATCCTCATTTAAATTGCTTTGATCTACTAAGAATATTCTCATGTTTGCATATGGCTTCTGGCGTGATACATGTATTTGTAAATTGCATATTGCATTGTTTTTTGCTAAATTTCAGTGATCCATGTCTTATTTTTTTATTTTTTATTTTTGATTTACGTGGGGTGTCCGAGCCAGCTTACGCGCACCAAGACTAATCCACACGGCTCACTGAACATCCTGCAAGTCCAGTGAACAGGTAAGGCACCGCGAGAGTGACAGACGTGCATGGTAAGGCTCGAACCCAGGTGCTGAAGAAGAGAACAAGCCCCTCCCACCGCTGGGCCAGAACCTCACTTACGATCCATATCTTATTTATTGGACGAATGATTGTTGTTTTCAAAGGTTTTTTTTGCCATAATTAATTTTATCAACTTCAAAGTTTAAGAACTAATTACAATTATTTAATGTTGATTGTTGTTTTATTTAACTAGATGGGGATGCTTCATCATATCCAAGGCAAAAAGATGTCGTCTTCTATGTTTTTCACTCTTGAATACTCAAAATTTTGGTTAAGGATAGATTTGCATGTGTATATTTTTCCTCAATTTCTCAATGAACAACACAAAGACAAAAGACATAATAGAGAGCATCTTGTCTCTATGCCTTTATATGATTTGATACAGCCGATTCTTTTTCATAGGTACTACCCCAACAACTTTTCCATCATGATAGTACATGTTTCATCTCTAGTTTACCATACAACAATCCTCCAGGAAATTAGTGTTCGTAGCGTGGTCAACCAATGAAAATTTTAAGAAACTACCGTCCTTCGGAAAAAAAAGCAAGCTATAACTAGAAAAAAAGGGTAAAACTTCAGGATAAAATTGAAGTTACTTGTAGAAAGTGATCACTCATCTCCTAACCAACTTTTACACTATTATGATCGTTTGCATCAACTAGTCCATTTAGAGGAGCACAAATCCTAACCGATGACAATGCTTTGTTGAAATGCTTAGCTTTAGCGAGAAGGTATTCATTCCAAGTGATTGGGCGATAGAGAGGAGGATGATTTGGGCCTACAAGTTTTTGTATGGGTGATATTTGAACACTTGATGGTGGCCCGTAGAGATACGCAATGGATAATCTGTGTTTGGTTCGGTTAACCACCGCTCGGTGGAGCACACTAGGGTACAACCCGTTTGATAGGATATGGAGCAGGTCCCCTACATTAACAACAAGCCCGCCTGGGATTGGTGGGACGGTGACCCACCCAATTCCCTCTTTTAGCACCTGCAATCCACTTGTGTTGTTCTGGTAAAGAATGGTCAGCAGAGTGGAGTCTGTGTGTGCAGCAAGACCCATTGCCAGATCTGGATCTGGGCAAGCCGGGTAGGAGTTCAGTTGCAAGGCTGCACCACCTTCTTTGGATTGACCTTTCGGTCCAGCCCAGTTTAAATCTTTCTTGGTTATGCCCAAGGAGCCCAGCATCAACCATGTCAACCTCCTTGCTAGCTTTTGCATTTCTTTCTCATGTTCTTCAATTACATCGCTGCAAGAAGCCGAAATTTGATCATTAGAGAAAGATGAAAAAAAAAGCCTGTATCAAATAGTAAAGATGCTATTGTTATGGATATAAAATAAAGCAAACCGCAACAAGTGGATTTTGTCTGTAGATACTATATCACTCCAAATCCTCCAAGTGGGTCCATTAGCTTTCATTGTTATCTTTGCTAATTGCATTACCGAGAGAAAATGGAGTTTGTGTTTTACCACAAAGCTTGATCTCCAATACCAAACTAATACCCACTAGTCCATACGAAAGCATGCACTAATTAATAATTAGTTGGTGTTTATTATTTCAAAGGTTCCTTTAATACCCAAAAAGAAAAAAGAAACGAGTAGCTAGCTAGTGTCTATGTATATGAATTTTTACACTTGCATGTGAAATTACCAAGTACCAGAATTTGGTGTAATCTTGGGGCCAAAGTTGGCGAAAGTGCTCAAGTGGAGAACCAACTATGGTGAATCCCTCTGACCACATGAGCTTGGAGAAAAATGAAGAAATCCTAGCCACACCATAGCCAGAAACACCATCGGGTGATCGAGCTGCTTTGAGTTTTTGGTGGACAGGTAAAGAGAAAAGGCTCCTACTAACACTCTCAACGTTCTCAAGAAGGCTAATAGGGATGCGATGGTTTGTGACTTGAAGCACACCCCAAGTTTTGCATGCATTGCCTATGTTTTGAAGGACGTTAGGGTCTAAGAGATCGATAACGGGGACAGATTCCGTGATAAAGGATTCAGCTGAAGGATGTTGTTGTTCAATATCATCAACTTGAGTCCATTTGTGTGAGTCAGGTATTTCTTGAAGAGTGGAAAAGTCAAGGTGCTTTTGGTGTAGATGGACGGGGTGGGATCTAAAGGCATCTGCCAATGATCTTGAAGGCATGGTGAAAGTTAACGGAGGGAAAACATTGAGCGAGATAAGGAGTTCTGTTCTCCAGGCACTAAAAACAGAGAGGATATGCAAGGAGAGAGTGCTTTTGTCTCTATAAAACAACAAAGACAAGGTGAAGGTTGAGCTGGGAAGCAAGGAGTGCTCTTTTTGAGTTTGATACGTTAACTCAAGAAACAAGCTCCGGCAACATAGCGGGACTTTCCTCCAATGAAGAAAACATGCGATGACACAGAGAGTGAGATTTGTGATGAGAGTTATAGTGGGCATGTAACTTCTACATATAGAGAGTGACAATGGGCCCACTTCATGAATATATATTTTAATCTTAGTATATGTCTTACAAACTCTACAACCAGAGAGAGAGAGAGAGAGAGACGGGAAAAGCGAGTTCTCTTATGCGTTTCGAGTAAATGGTTTTGTAGTTTAGCTATTGAAATAATCAGCAGTACCAGTTGGAATCCAAATGGTAAAAAGAATGGTTAATTAGGTGGTAATCTAGATTATTGATGGAGGGTAAAGGAGTCAGTTTCTTCTATTAAATTTTTTAAAATCTTCCACCACTAGCTCTTTTACACTTTCCCATAAATGTATGCTGTCAACTTGATCTTTAAATCTTATTTATAATTCCCACATAAATGCCACCTGAAATGAGTGAATAGTCTTGTCGTATCTCTTAACTGGTTATGAGGACACGCATTTTAATATAATTAGATGTTTATAATGCATGAAAGTTTAAGATAGAAAATCGTACAAATTTTCTATATAAATTTCATCACAAGCTACTCTTGATCATAATTCGTTGTAGGATTCAGAAATCCTCACTTTCGGCATTAAATTAGAGAACATTTTTGTATGTATTTAGCTAGATTCTACAGATCATGCTGGTGATGGCTAAGGTAGGATAAAGACGGGGACATATTGGAGGGCATTCGTGTGTGTTGGAGGGAGTGACGCTTCTTTCTTTTTTTTCTTTTTTAAGGAGTCTTGAGTGGTTTTGGGGGAGAGTTGATGGATCACATAAGGAAATGAAAGGGCAGGAGAGTGTTTTGGCATTGGACAAGGGAAAGAACAAAAACCAAAGGACCATCTCGTCCTCTTTAAACAATATAAACCGAAGAAATGAAATGCATCACAACCTCTCCGAGTCTCACACCACAAGGGCTCCTATGAAAGGGAGAAGTTGCCCCCTCGCTCTCCATGTGCCTTTGTCTTGTCCTCAAGTAGAAAAAAAAACATCCAAACCCTCCATCTTGAACTAATCTCTAGCTCTTCACTACAAGACAATTAATACCCACCTTCGATGGTCTTATGACCATATTGACCTTTCCACTTGGCCTTTCAAAATTAGCTTTTCACATTGCAACTTTGGCTAGGGTCATCCCGAAGGTCACAATGGTCCCTCAAAACAGAAATAAAGGAGGGAATTCATGTGTAATTTGTACTCTAATGGATAGCGATTCAAACAATAAGTTAGTTTTTTTAATAGTTTTATTAATAAATAAGGATCCATATCTAGCAATGTATATATTCTTATTTTATTTTATATTAAATAATAAAAGGTACATAGTTGGGTGGTGAATACCCATATAGATTTTTAGAACTCTATTTAATAAACAGAATGTAAATATATAAATTATTTATTTAATAGATAAAAAATAATTAATCAAATAGAAATATAATAAAAACTCTTATCGGTTGATAAACATTGTCACCATTGCTCCCTTTTCACATGTAAATGCATTTAAACGTGTCCATAAAGAGTAGTAGTAAATTTATTTTGGTATTTTGCTGTTAGGTTTTGTGTTATTTTTTTCCTACTAGATAAAATGTGGGCTCTCTAAACCCTAGATATCACATCATCGAAAGCACAAGCATTTTAGAGGTGCCCCTACAGCATTTACTTAATGGGATTTTTTTTTTCTCTTTTTAACGTCCTCCACATTTCTCTTAACAATTATCCATACACAAGTAGCTAACAAATATACACATTTTTTCTTTTTGTGCCCTTTAATTATTATTATTATTAATATTATTTTAAAATGTGGTTGCAATAGTCTCATAGCATATATAATACAAACAAGATTGTGATGTAATATTTATTATTTAGTCACTATATTATCCCTGGGCTATCGAAACCCTTGTGTGTATTGCCAAACATAAATTGGACATTAGCTTGTGATCCCCACGCAAACACATGCATAAGAGTCCTTATACATGCGTATATGCGTTTCCTTGTTCACGTGGAACAATCTTTGATGGTCGGGTCATTACGTATAATACATCCAAAATTAATTATTACCGTTAAACTTGGTTACTTGCAAGACAATTATCACAAGCTAGAGATTAGCGCAGATCAATCGGATCCATCCTTTTTCATTAATACATCTTTTTTTATGATATTTCTTATGAATAAATTCAGTCGGGATCATCAAGAAAAAGGGGGAAACGCAAAGAACTAGCTTGTGATTTGGTCTATTTGCACACTACAGGGGCTTCTAAGTTCTTTCATAAGCCTTTGCTTCTCTCTGCCAATTGTTAAAAATAAGTCCTCCAGCTTTTTATTTTTCTAACCGATTCCTAATTTTATTTTATTTTTTGCATACGAACATTGAGGTGAAATAAGTGTGACATGGTAAAAATATAAAAAATAAATCGCAATCTAGTTTTATAATAACCAGAAATGTTAACTATTTTTTTAAAATTTCTATGTAAGAAGTTGATCATATAACATTAAAGCTGTAGTTGTTTATTTTTGTATTATGAAATATACAATTATATATCAATTTCTCTTATTATCCATTGAGAAATTTTATAGAATAATGTCTAATAATAGTTCATTTATCCTGTATTGTTTTTGTAGATAAATACAATTAACATGGCAAATATATTTATTTTCTCACGGATATTTATGATAAAGTCACATATTAAGAAATTTTATTATCTTTTCAGTAACCTTTTTCAAGATAATGTTAATGTTGGTTTATTTATACTTAGTCAATTATAAATAATAAAATATTTAATAAAAAAATTCAATAATTATTTATTTGACAGATGAGCTGAAAAGAAAACAACTATTGATAGTTTATTTATTCTAGGCTGATCTTTATTATTAAAATCCTTCATACATAATCAAAACTTTGATGATTATTTATTTAAAAGGTGGGTAAAATTTATTTTTTTCCAACATATTTTGTTATTGGTCTCATCAACTATTGATGATAGTACCATGCAGACCCATGATCAATAATAAAACCATAACTAAATATTTATGATTTAATTTTTTTTTTCAAGATGATTCAATCGACCTCTAAGTAATGATAAAACCTGTTAAATATTTATTTATTATATGAATAACTTATAAAGAAAAAGGGTAGAGGTTTTTTTTTTCATACTTTGTCATCGACGGCTTTAGCATGAAAACAGAGAGTGTATATATAGCTAATCAATGGTCAGGGTGAGGGAAGGCCGGAGAGAAGGGTTGTTAGATTTTATTTTTTATTTTTGCTCTATTTATACTAGCACCAAAGGCCCTCGTCTCCACTCCTTCTTTAACCTTCCTTTCGTATTTATCCCCTCATTATTTTATTATTTTTATTTTTGAATTACTTGGAGGTGGGGTCTTCAAGTGTCAAATTGATCCCATCCTTTCCCCAATTACAGTATACTCACAAACAAAATTTTATTGATTTTGTTCTAATTAATTATTTTTTCTTTGAGTTCTTGAAAAGTTCGTTAACCAAAATACTGGATAGCTAGGAAATGATTGAAGATTAGCCTTTATCTCTTGGTGTTCGGGCAACCTTTTCCTGGCGACATTAGTATCTATAGATGATACGTCGGAAAAGACAGTATCACAAGAAAGCTCCTAGAGAGAAATCCAGTGTATTCGAGCTGTGGCCAGTATCATGCTTGTCAGTTCAGTTCCGGAACATACCGAATTGAATCCTAGATTTGGCCATTTAATTTCCTTGTGATCTTTTAAGAAGATGAGGCAACTACTTACCTGCCAAATCCATCAGAAATTGCTGCATATTTTACCTAGAACTTCATGAGAATATTTAACAAGATAGGGTAAGCAGGATTGGAAACTAGTAAGAAACTTTCTGAGTTGAGGGTCCTCCCAGTTTGTGACGAGATCACACCAGGAGGCAAGAGCAATGAGAAACCTCCGTTCATTTTACTTTCCATCAATCTATTTCCTCCGACCTTCATAATTCAGTGGCCTTGCGTGCTTCTTCCCAAGCCTAGTTTCCCCATCAAAGTTGGCACTGAACTATTGCTAGGATCATTTGGCACTAAAACAGGAGGAGCGTCAAATCATTGCCAATATCGAAAATTGTTTGTTGAAACGAGATTTACGGGGTGATTAACAATATAAGCTTTAGAAATCGCCATTAATTATGATAGAAACCTCAAATTGGTCTCTTAACTATGAAACAATTATCAATTTAGTCCTTGAAAAAAATATAATTGATAAACTATTTATAAAGGAAAAAGACCCACAAAGATCAGAGATTCAGACGTAAATACCATGGTAAACCACCCAAAAATCAAATAAACAGAGAGACATGAATGATCTCACAAAATCAATCAAAACCAAATTATAAAATCAATTGCAAAAGCTATCAAAAAACTTGGAGTCAATCAGATAAATAATCAAACAGGAGATTGTAATTTTACGATGAAAATCGAGAAAGAAAATAAAAATTTCTAGTTAGAATAAAGAAAGAAATTAGCGATTTCTACTTAGATGAAGAAACAAAATTGAACATTGAAAAATTGTTTTTCTAGAGATTGATAGTAGTTTACGGACTGATTTTAGATATATTTTTTTCAAAGAAAAACAAAAAAAATTCCTAATGATAATAAAAAAAATATCATTAGCTAACCTAAAATTGCAGAGATAAAAAATAATAATTACAAAAATCTTCTTTGATTTGAATTTTACTTTTTCTTTATATTCTTATAAATTATATTTTCTATCTTTAGTTTATATACTTAATAACAATTTACATTTCAACCATGCATTTTATTTGGATCTGTTATTAATCTACAATATAAAATGCAATTTATAAAAATACAAATAAAAAATAAAATTTAGATGAGATATTTTTGTAATAAAAAAAAAAGAAAATCATTAGCCAATCGGACAAGGCGGAGAGATCAGGAGCTGGGAACAATAAACAAAAGTACAAAACTACATTAAAATAATAACCAATACCTTTAATCTCAACCTGTTAAATATTTTTTTTCAAGATGATTGAATCGACTTCTAATTAATGACAAAACCTCTTAAATATTTATTCATTATATGAATAACTTATAAAGAAAAAGAGTATAGGTTTTTTTTTCCTTACTTTGTCAGCGACGGCTTTAGCATGAAAAAGGAGAGTGTACATATATAGCTAATTAATGGTTAGTGTGAGGGAAGGCCGGCGAGGAGGGTTGTTAGATTTTTTTAGTCCTCTGTTTATTCCTTTCTTTCTTTCCCTTTTTGCCCCCCCTTACTGTCCACATTTGGCCTATTTACACTAGTAGCATCAAGGCCCTCGTCTCCGCTCCTTCTTTAACTTTCCAAAACCTTCCTTCCGCGTGCATCCATTCATTTATTTTATTATTTTTATTTAATGTTTTATAAAGTGAAATATTCAGGTTAATTTATTTGTATTATGATTAATTTTTTAAATTTATTAAAAATCTTATAAATTGAATATTTTATAAAACAAAAAATAATTTATTTATATTACTTTTACTTAGCTGATTGGAGACCAAACACAATATCATCATACTTTAACATAATATCAAACTTCTTCACTAGAAAAACACAGGGGTGCAACATCCTTCTCAACTCTGCAAACAAAAAAATTCTTTTTGTTTTTTCTATACTTGTGATTCGACAGCAAAAAACAACGATGACGGTCAAAAAAAGAAGTTTTACCACTATTTGTTAGCATGAATGCCTTGTTGTTTTCCATACAATATGGACATACTAGCTTTCCATACGTACTCTAACTAGAAACAATTCCATAAGCTATAAAATCATTGATAGTCCACGTTAAAGCTGCTCTCATAACAAAATTTTGTTTCCTCGAGATATCATAAGTCAAAGCTCTAGAGGACCATAATTGCATCAACTCATCAATCAACGATTGAAGAAAAACATTTATATTTTGACCTGGACTGCTCGGACCTAGTATAACCATAAATAAAAACATGAACTCCGACCTCATGCATACCCCTAGTGGCAAGTTATAAACCATCAGTATGACTAGCAAACAAAAATAAGGAGCAGCAAATGACCCAAATGGGTTGAATTCGTCTATACATAACCTAAGATGCATGCTTCTTAATTTAGCTAAAAAGTGAGGATGCACATTGTCAAAGTGTTTCCAGGGGATGCACCATCAATCGTATAATGTGATTGGTGTCATGTCATGTGCTCAGCAATCCTTGGTGACATGAATAACCTCTGCAGTTTAGGTGTGATTAGGAAGTATCTAAATTTTTTATAAACCACAAGAGTCTTCCCGTTACTAGTTCTGAGTTTGTAATGGGAATGTCCACATGTTATGTACTCAGTCAACCCAGCATTTTTAAGGTAATATAACATGCAGAAGTTAAGACATATGTTAATTTTTGGTATCCTAAACCAAAGAGTTTCATCATAGACTTAGCAACATAGAAGTTTTCTTTCAGGTTGTTCCTTTTAGGTAAAATGCTTCTTGTCCATTCAATAATCTTGTTATAACTAGCCTCACTCAACTCGTGATCTAACTTGATAGTAAACACTTATGCTACAGCTAATAATTTATTATAGTTCATGCAACCATCCTATAATTATTCTTCAGAATCTTTCAATAAATCAAAAAACCTTGTTGTATTTGTATTATGTTCTTCTTCTACGATTGGACATTCATTAACATTACCTTCACTCATTCCCATTGCATCCATAACCATATTCTTGTAAGGGATTAATGTTCGCATTTTCAACTCCATGCATGTTGCTAACACTAGAAGTTAACCCAACCACCATTTCTATCATGCTCTTATTAGGAGCAAATAGTTCTCTATATACATATCAATACAAGTAATCCTCTATGAACCCTTTGGTTAGAAGATGTATCGTTACAACATCTTGATACAGAAATTTTTAAATTTTACACTTCCTGCATGGACACTTAATATCGCACATCGGTAAAATTCCTTGGAATAGATGTTACAAAATTAATAAAACTTTGAACATTATTACAATAATCTATTCTCCACAATCCTTGAGGTGAGTCTTGATACATCCATGAAAGATTATCCATGACTTCTATTGAACCTTTATAAAACATAACAAAAATATTAGTTTTCCCCGACATTATCCAACGAACTAAAAAACACTTATGTTAAATATTCATTATCAATTATCAACTATCAATGTTCATACAAGTTTATACATGTATAAATTTACAGAAATCACAACTTCGCAATATAATTGATAACAATTAAAATAGACCTGTAAAACAAGCTATTATTTATTTTATTACAACACATCTAATTCGGTGTAATTCAAACAAAATTTCAACAATTTCTAAACAAATATAAATTGATAAAATCTAAAACAAACTATAACAATCACAAAATTATATATTCATATTACAAGTTTCTTTGACAAACAACAATCAAACAAGTACATATGTTAACAAAATATATATAAAAAAAAACAATAAAATTCATATTTAAATGTTAAAACTAAAAAGGATAGATTTAATTATAAAAAATGATAAAATTCACAAGAACATATGTTATGACCATGTACAAAAGTATAAGAAACTTGAGTGTTTATGTTGAGAAGAGAGGAGAGTTGGGATGGGTAATTGACTGTAGTTTGGGAGGGGAAAGGTGAGATGGGAAAAAAAAAAGAGAAACATAGAAAGAGAGTGTTGACAGAATGGATATATAATAGCTTTTAACGATGAAATCACCATTGATATACCTGTCAGTGATTCTAGCGATGGCAGTGCTACATCGCTATACGACTATTTCGTTTTAAATCTATCAGTATTTTTATCGGTAACATCATTTGAAAAATCCACATCATTGCGTAGTTACTTCTTTCCAAAAAAAGTATATCGGCCATCTGTGACATGCTGGTATATACAAACAATATATGTTTGTTGTTATATAATATCCGTATCATCAACGACTGTTATCTGTCAGTAAATACAGATAGATTTTTTAAATAAAATTATTTTCATTAGTAAATATTTCCAACAAAAAAATTTAATTAATAATTTTATTGGAAAAAAATTTAATCAATAATTTTGTTAATATTTTCTGATTTTCTAGTAGGGTGGAGACCCATGATAAATAATAAAACCATAACCAAATATTTGTGATTTAAATTTTTTTCAAGATGATTCAATCGACTTCTAATGATAAAATCTGTAAAATATTTACTGGTAGCCAACTGTCCATAGGACCAAGGGCCCTCGTCTCCACTCCTTTAACTTCCAAAACCTTCCTTTCGTATTCATCCACTCATTTATTTTATTATTTTTATTTTTGAATTGCTTGGAGGTGGGGCCTTCAAATGTCAAATTGATCCCATCCTTTCCCCAGTTACATTACACTCACAAACAAAATTTTATTGATTTTCTTCTAATTAATTATTTTTTCTTTGAGTTCTTGAAAAGCGCAATCCTTCTCTTTAGCTCCGGGGGAAACGGCTCGTTTTGTTTTGTTCTCAACAGAGGCCTCACGAGTTCATTAGAAAATCTCTGTGTGTGTACGGGCTTCCATGTAGATATATCCTCTTATTGATAAAAAAAGAAGAAGAAGTTAGGAAAGCTTCTATATTTTAAATTGAATTCAATTCCATTAATTACAATGATATTAGTTTTTTTTTTATGAATCTTGATAAAGTCATGAAAAATTTAAATTGAATTGATTTTTTACAATTGTGTCTTAAATTTATGAAATTACTAAGCTACTAAGTTGATAGAATAACTCTCACGGTAATAATTGGATTTAAAACAATTATAAAAGAAATTAGTGCTTGTTTTTCAGTAATCTACCCTTTATTTGCCGCTTTAAAGATTTTTTCTCCTTGCTTTTCTCTTCTCTTTGTTCAAACAATCTAAGATTCAAGCTATCAAAATATATAATGAATAAATCACCAATACGCCATGTAAGCCTATAAAAAAACACAAAAATAACAATCAATCAACTAGGTTTTTAGGATTTTTGTTAATATCCAAATTATTTTTTTTAATTCCTGTTTTTGGAATGTGAGACATAAACTCGTCAGGTTGTCAATTAGTTGTAATAACAAGATCAAAAAAAAAAAAGTGTCAATGAGCTCCATCTAAACATAGTGAAAAAATTAGATTGATTGATTCTTTTTGCAATTTTAGTTATTAAGTCGTTTATATAGGTTTTTATGATATTTTATATAAAAATAAGTTAAAAAAAAATAGATTGTTAAACCAAACCCTCCCCATTAATATTTTATGTTATCTTAATGATGGCTAGATTTTTAGCATAGCAAATAATTTATATACTAGTTCGAAAGATAAATAAAAAATAAAAATAAAAATATATAGGTACACGCAGGCTATCAAGTGTGTGATCCTTGCCCATAAGTGCTAAGGTTTTTTTATTTTTTGCAAAAAACAATAATTAATACCTCCCTATTTTTATTTAAATTTCAACTAATACACTCTCTCTGATTTTTGAAAATTTTTTAGTTTATATTTTTAAAAAGTATTTTTTTTAAATTATTGTGTATTATTATAATATATAAAAGAGATTATTATACTTTATATTTAATTCGTTTTCACATATTTGATATAAATAAAATTTATTTGCATGATGTGTTTTTTAAAATAAAAATCATTTGTTCTTGATAAGAAAAAATACTCTCTCTAATAAAAAAAAATGCATAAAGTAAAAAGAGTTACATCAAAAGTTAGGGTGGAATATGTGCATATTTCTATATTCAGTTGATTTTGTTTTGAAAAGAAAAACTAGTTTTCCATTCAAGAATTATAATTAGAATTGACATCTCTTTTATATAATTTATCAATTCATATATATTTTTTATTTTATTAAATTTAAATAACATCTTTACATTTATCAATAAAAAAACATCATGATATAATACAACCCATTGATAATTTTGACACATGCTTGAGGCGACATTTGCTCGGGTGGCAAAAGGAGCATGAATGTCTAAATTTGGAGCAATCCACTTTGTTTGCTTTTCTACTGAGAACCCAGATGATTCTTTGAAGCCCACCAACGCTGAAAAGGGAGAGTAAAAAACAAGATGCTAGCTAGTGGTCTCTCGACCTTATGGGGCAGTATCCTTTTCTGTCTTGAGCTGCATCCATGTGATTATTCCTGCAACTTTCGCTACATCACTAGGTGCCATTGTCAATTACTAGCTACAAGTTTGGCAGTAATGATTATTATTTATAGTGTTTTTCTCTTTTTATTTTTAAATATATTAAAATAATATTTTTTTTTATTTTTCAACATTTATTTTTGACACTAACCCAAAACAAATCTAAATATACTTTTGAAAAATAATTTAAAACAAATAAGCTTGAAGGGATTAACCAAAATTTAATATAAGTTCATTTTAAATTAAACAGCCGGTGCTTACATGCACATATCTATTAGGAAAGAGTTCAAAACATAAGTTAATTTCAAATTTATATGATCAAACGAGACCAAAGATCAGTTTTATATTTTGAGCATATATATACTCCTTTTTAAACTAGTGATTGAGATTCAAAACATAAGTAATCCTTTCATTAAATAAATAAATAAATTTAGGTTAAATGTGTAAAAGTTGGTACAAAATACCTCCTATCATTTGTTAAATTCTAAATTAAATTTCTCCAAATCCTATAAAACCAAGAAAAAATTAAAATAATCCTAAAAAAAATAGTAGGGCACCACAACATTTAACATCTATCAGTGCTGCCATCTAAGGACTTGGATGGCTATCGAATTCATAATTACAACACAAAGTACAGAGATAATGTTATTAGTGTAGAGCCCTTGAAAAGGACAATCCTGGCGATTTTGAGTGAAATCAATCAAAGAGCAAGCTACGGAAGCAAAGATTCTTAAGGAAATGTGTAATACATGTGTTGTTGTTGTTTAGTTATGGGAGTTGAGCGGTCAACTTTTGTTTCCTTATGCAGAGTTGAGGAAAATTTAGTGATTGGACATTTACTCAGAAATTAAGAGTTTTGTCATGGAGTGATGCCCTCATGTCACTTCATCACACGTACTAGCTGGACATGGTTGTCCCTTTCATCATGTGATCAATTATTACACATTTTAATTCTTCACCTCAATCAATATATCCGTCATTATATATTACGAAAAAATAACCCCAAAAAAAATGTAGTAATTTTTAAAAAATTATCACTTAAAATATTATAAATTTTAAGATTATTAAAAATTTATATAATTATTAATATTAAAAACTATAAAATTAATCGAGATAACATAAATTAAATAATATATTAAAATTTTATCTAATAATTTAAATTATTAAATAAAATAGTTTTGTTGGTATTCTTGAGTGGCAAACTTTAGATACCTATGAATGTTGTGTCGTCTAGATTTGTGTGTAACTTGCCTGCTGTTAATTGGAGTTGCGAGAGGGCAAGCATTCATTACTTGACTAGCCTTGTGTGCCTGTCGTTCAAACCTTTCGTCTTTGAACATGCACATAAAATGCAAAACAAAGCAGAGCCCGCAGTTTTTTTTTTCAACTCCTCCTTACCTTTCTGGTGATGCTTTTGAATGATATCGATTTAGAGTAAAAAGAATCTAGATATTTCTTATTAATATAATTCTAAATATTGAAAAACATGCATTGGCCTTAGACTGCTAGAAACATTCTGCTATATATGTTGGTGTTTTTTGTTTCTGTGTAATAATTTAGGAAGTAACAATTTTCAAAAAAAATAAATTAATGGCTCCCTATAATCAACCTGTAAATATCAAAGAAGCGCGGGTGTGTTTTAGAGATTAAAATTAAGTTTTGTGTACAAAACCCCCAAAAACACTTGAAAAACTAAAATAAAAATTAAATTTTATAATTAAATTTTGATTTTTTCAACCTCAATCTCAATCGTAACTTTCAAAATAAACACACTATCTAATGAACATACATAAATAGTAATAACTGCATGAACATGTACTAAAAAAATATTAAGAATAATCATGCATTTATATATATAAAAAAATCATTTATAATCAAAAGCTTGGGATTATTAACTACACACACGCACAATTAAAGGACAAAAAAAAATTCACTTCAAAATAGCTTCCAGCCTATGTGTCTCGCAAGTCAATGCTTAGGATATCAAGCTTTTTTCTAGAACAGCTCAATTTTATTCTAATTTTAACAATTTTGTATATATTCTTGCACCTGATATCGTCATACCTTTTTATCAATGATAAGGAAATGATTTTTATCTATGAGGAAATGATTTTTATCGTAAAAGGGGAAAAGATCATTAACTATTATTTACGAAAGTGTTTATTATTTAATATTATATAATCACTAAAAAAAATCCAATTCACCTATAAAATTAAGGTAAACAACCCATTATACAAAATAAAAAATACCGTTATACTAAAATAAGTTATATAAAACAAGCTCTGTTGATAATCTTCATTTTTATTTTAAATAATTTATTATACATAATCTATCACTGATCTATGAAAGATAATTAGTTTGTTTAAATGAATTAAACCTTAATGGATGATTCAAGGCTAATTGTTTTAAGATCTGGTTTTTTTTTTATTATCACTTTTAGTTATTATCCTTTAAACACCCAATGAATGGACAACTCTGAAATTAGTTTAAACCATGTTAATAAATAACTAATGGGTTTATATTAAGCTCACTGAACCAAATTCAAATTCTAAGAAGAATATATATATAATACCTTGATAAGGTTCATTTATCCTATATAACATTTACGCTTCACTCACTATATAAGTCGAATAAGGTTGTTATGCCTTAGATCATTGAAGAGAATCTAGTAACAATTTCAAAATTCTTTATTGGATTTTAATCTTGGCAATGACCCTTTTTAAGATTCATGTGCCACTTATACGAGTTATTTAAGATCCATCTTTAATTTAAAATTACCTTTATTTTTAAGATAAAAAGAAATAATAATTAAAATAATTGATTCGTCAATATTGTGCTAGCTAAAATAGTAGAAGTGATTGTGACGATAAAGATAAATGTGATAATAAAGAAGAATTAGAAATAATAAATAGTGGTAGTAATAATATTATAGTAAGAATAACAATATTTAATTAAAAAAAGGTCCATGTCATCATCACAATAAAAAAAAACGATTTAATAAAAGAGATATAATAGCCAGTGGAGAAAGAAAGAAAATTGATGAAGGTAGTGAAATAGTGGTAGTGTAATAATAATAATAATAATAACAATAATTTATTATAAAATATCATCAGCTACCACCATGATGATAATGGTTAGGGTACTGATGATTGTGATAGAATTAGTTGAGTAGAATTAAAAAAAAAAATTCATTCTCATTTCCTAGTTTTATTCTTAACTCTATCATTAGGATAGAAGTTTTATTTTCATTCCCCAATTCCATTTCTTATTACTAAATAACATCTTAATGATTTTACAATATTTTGTCGAAATTTTAAGAAAAGTTGAGTGAAATATCCAAGAAAAAAAAGAGAGCTTATACTCTTTTATTAAGAAAAAATAAAACAATTTATAAGAAATAATAATATCAAACTAATGAATTTGATATTTAAAAACATGTCCCTCCTCACTTAATAGGTTGGTCCAAGTTTTTTTATTGCAACTAGAAAAAAAGATAAAAAAAATCTCAAGAAGTGATTTATCCCCACTCCTCTAGTCAATAGTCATAACTTCTCATTTCTTATTAAAATCAGACAGATTTTAAGATAAATTTTGTATGATAGTGTTTTAAGCACAAGAAACATATTATTTTCTTCAATCTTAATTTTCTTTTATCTTTTATCAAATACAAATTTATTAGAACCTCATAAAAAATTCATCTTACGTGATGTTGCTCCATCTTTTACATTATTATTGTGTTGTTTTGTTTCTATTGGTTCAATAAAAAAGTAACTCCCAGCCATTTTCATAGCCTAATTTTTACTTTACTTTAAAATAGAAAAAGATTTGAACCAAAACATTTTACAAAAAAAAAATAGATAGATTGTTAAAAAATGATTAAAACAAAAAGATTTAGAGAAATCAAAGAAACAAAAAAAATAGGATAAAATTAGACAAATAATGAATTTCTAAAACCAATTAAGGTAGATAAGTACAAAAAAGTCAAGAGTAGTTTTGAGAGATAATTAGAGGCTTAATTGAAGAACAAATTAAAATTGATAGTCAAATTGACTGAAAATAAAAAAAATTTAAATGACCAAGGATCAAAATAGAAAAGTCACTGAAATTTAGAGGTCTTACTAATTCAATTAGAGACTTAATTAAAAAGAAATATTATAATTTAGAGTCAATTTGAGCACAAATAAAAGAATTAAAGGATTGGTGATCAAAATGGGGAAATTATTGAAATTTGGTGGTCATATAATTTAATCATAGGTGTAATTAAAGAAAAGAATTGAGATTCATCGCAAAATTGACTAAAAACACAAATTAAAAGGCAAATTGAAAAAGTTGTCAAAATCAAAAGACTATTTTTGATACAATTAAAGGAGAAACTATGAAGAAGTTGAGAGAAAAAGGATGAAATTGGTTAAATATTAAAATTTGAAAAGCTAAAAATTGAATTGTAAAAGATGACAATATAGAAGGACTATTTCAAATGTAATTGGGCGCTAAATTAAAAGAAATTATGAAATAAAGTCAACATTGACAAAAAAATATAGAAATTCAAAATTCAAGGATCATAGCGGAAAAGCAAAATTAAAAAAAAAGGAATAAATAAAATGATGTGTTTCACAAAACAAAAATCTTAAAAAACTCAAACAATATTGTTTTGGCAAAGTTAAAACAACCCTTTATTTTCCATCATGCATTCATGACCCTGCAAATCTTATATTTTTTTTTCTATTTTTGCATGTTTGATTGGACCCCTAGACAACTCTCTCTCTCTCTCTTGCCTCTTATACATGCCAACAAAAACACTCCAACACCTCATTTACATATATAATTCATCATAAACACCAAAACTTATTACATTATCCCTTTGAAATGGCTAAAAAGCTATATAAAGTGCCTAACTCGATCATGTGTATACAAAATATACACTAATAATGAAAGTTCAAAATCATCCCATGAAAACCAAGGGACATGACTATTCCACCTTGAAAGGTTCTAAGACCTTCTTCTTTGTTTTTAAATATAAAGGTATGGTAGGGACAAAAAAAAACTAATTTAGAGAGAGAATGTCATAATATAAAAAAGAAAAAGAGAAGCTAAGGGAAGAAATGATAAAAAAGAAAGACAAAGAAAAAAAACAAAGAGAAAACTAACCTTAAACCTCATAAAACCTGAAATTGGTAAAAAGAAAAGGTGGTTTTTTGGGTCTGAAACTAATTCATTTTGAACCAAAGAGCTTCAGAAGGAAAAGAAAAAGAATAGATGAAGAAAAAAAAAGGATAAGATGCTAGAATTGAATAAAAAAAGATATATAAAGCCAGAGAAAGAAAATTGTCCAAAACAGCTCACCACAACCATACAACCACTGTTATTGCTATTATAAGCCACCACGACACCTCCCAATTCATCTAAAATCACCCTTAATGTAATCCATAACCCCTTTTTCCTCTTTTTGTTTCCTAGTGTTTTGTTTATGATAGTTTCTTTTGGTTTTTCCTTGGAAACAATGCATGAATGGAAACCTACATTTTTAGGGTTTAGTTGGGCTTAATCCAGATTTTGTATGCTTTTAATTAAAAGAAATATAAAACAAATTAGACATTTTATTAGAAAATAATACAAAATAAAATTTTCAAATTTATTAGGGTTTTCCTGTGTTAGAATCAAAATTTTTTGTGGTTTTTTAAGACAAAATATAACTAGTTATGATTTTTCTTGCTTGCTTAGAAGATGAAGCATGAATAAAAAACTTTTTTGAAGATTTTTTAGGATTTTATTTTCTTTTATCAAGGGTTTTTTAGTTAAGAAATAATTAGTTTGATTGGAATTTCACATTTTAACTCTCTTTAGGTTAATTTTAGGCTTTATCAAACTTGAATTGATTCTTGTTGATAATAAATCCATGAAATCTACTCTTCTTAGGGATTCATGTCAAAACTTATCGTTAATAAATAAATAAATAAATAAAATATTGAAATATCTTATTTTAGGTATTACCATCAAAACTTTTTTTCAAAATAAAAAAATTGATGAAAACTTTTATTTTTAGGGATCTATGTCAAAATTTTCAAAATAAAAAATTAAATAAATCTCTTATTTTTAAGGATTCACGTCAAACTTTTTGTGAAAAAACCAAGATCAACAAAATCTACTACTTTTCAGGATTAAAGTCTTTACTTTCAAAATAAAAAGATAAAGAAATCTTTGATTTTTACGAATTAGTGTCAAAATTTTCATCACAATCCAAAAATCAACAAAATCTTCTATTTTTGGAGATTTACATCAAATCTTTCATTAAGAAATTAAAATTGATATAATATTTTATTTTTTAGGAATTAACATCAAATATTTCATTAAAAGGTTAAAATTGATGAAATCTTTTATTTTTAAGGATTAACTTCAAATGTCTCAACAAATTTTTCATGTTTTTTTTTAAAATAAATGTAATAAAATGAATCATAAATAGGCTTATATAGGCTTATAGAGAAATTTATGTAATTAATAATTAATATCTTGCTATAGTTGATATAGTTGATTTAGAAGTAAACAAATAACAAAGGTAACCTTTTGTTTGAAATGACGTGATAGGAGTGACATTGATTGTTTCCTAGGCATGAATAATACATTATCTGAATTTTTCAGATCAATAATTATTTTAGAATTCATAGTTTATTTTAATTATTAGGTGATGACTTCATTATTTCTATTTTCATTTTAATTTTAAAGAATTTTGTGTTTTTCATGGTGTGATAACCTTAAACAATTACAAGTGTGCTTTTACATGTTTTTTAGACTAATTATGTTGATGACATGTTATGTTGTAAAATTATGTCAAAATTACACAAATATTCTTAAAATGTGTATACTAGAAAAATGAGAAATGTAGAGATAAAAGAAACATCTAATCTAAGTGATTTGGTTAAATTTACTACATTCATGGAAACAAATGGATTAAAATTCTAGTATATCAAATAGGATGAATACATAGCACAAAAATATTGAATTCAAACTCAAAACCCCAAATTTCATAAAAAGCACTAAGAAAAACATGCAAATCTTGATGGATAATAACTCATACATAAAAGAAATAAATCACAAAAGCTCTTTAATCCCAAAAGTTTAATGATACCTTTGTAAATAAATTGAGTCAAGTCAAGCATATCAAGTTTGGCTCATTTAGATTGCTTAATGAAATGAAAAACAAGTTAGGTTTAAACTTTGACACATCTATTATAATCTAAACTAATTCTTTTTCATAAAATATAAAAAATTTAGACATGATAAAATATACAAAAATAATATAAAACTTTTTTATATCCCAAGGTTATATTTTTTCCTATATGAAGCTAATAAGACAAACTTAGCTAAGTTGAAGCCCAACTTATTGATATAACAAGCTTCAAAAATTAAGTTTACATAAACTCATTATACCTTAATCAAGTTATTAATGAATAAAGTTTTGATCTCCTTGGCTCATTTGTAGACCTTGCTTATAAAACTAATTGAGCTTATTTATAAGATTTAGTAAGACAAACATAGCTAATCTAAAGCTCAACTCATTTATATAGAAAGCTTTAAAAATAGATTTGCATAAGCTCATTATACATTCACAAGTTTAAATCAAGTTATCAATGAATATAGTTTTGAGTAGCATAGCTCATTTGTATACCTACTTAAAATCTCACTATCTCCTTTAAAGAACTTAATGAAAATGAGATTTAGTTTTCTTTTTTAAAGCTCTTGTAAATGGAAACAAAAAAAAAAACTCTTTTAATTTTAATGGTAATAACTTTGTTTTAACCTAAAATGTCTTCATCTCATTTTATTATCTTGAAATTGATCCAACATAAAGTATTCTTAATCATGTGATTGAATGATTATAATTGCATGGGAATTGTTAAGGTATGTATGGGATATATCAAAAGTTCTATAACCTCCTATACAATGCAAGTGTTATCATAATATTCTTCGTGTTGATTTAAATTGAACCAAGTAAAAAAAAATGGTAGTAAAAGTATTTCCTCATCTTTTTTTCCTTAAAAAAATTAAGCAAGTTCAAAGTGTGATAGAATTTGACATCAAAGAGGGAATTTCTTAATATAACATGCATAGTTCTATTTTTCTTATCAAATGCTATATAATTAACATAAGATATCAAATTTTAATCATCCAACATCCTATATAGTTAACATAAAATATCTAGTTTTACTTATCAAATGCACCTATCATGCATAATTTTATTTTTCTTGAACTTTGATAAATAAAATATAAAATATATCAAAAACAAAAATCTCTTTTCCATATGCCTTGACCATATATGTCATAACCTATTACTTTTAAGGTTTTTTTTTAGGAAGAAATAACCATTGCATCTAAAATAAGATAATCATATAAAACATAAATGTTTTTATCTTGCTTTGCTCGTATTGTAACAAAAGGCCTTTAATAACTCTCAAACTCCATATTTAATAAAGTACTTAGATAAAAGGCTAAGAAAAGTATATTTTTAAAAATTAGAAATATGTTGAATATTGCACAAACTTCTCACCACATCATATATCACATATTTGGACTCAAATAATTCCTACCTTATTTCATAAATTAAATTATTAGGTTTCATAACTTCACCTCCAATGACCTCGTCATATATGGAGAACCAATCCATATAGTTGAAACAAGATTTATGATTAATTTAGGAGGCTTGTGTAATGCAGTACTCATCTCTTATAGTTAGATGAGTACGGCAGAATACAATAGTTACTGTGTAGCACAAGACACAATATAACTCTATACTAGGAAAATACAATATTTCATAAACCATACAATATTCCATAATACACCTCCTCAAGCTGAAGGTGGTTGGTCCTCTTGAAACTTGGATCGTAAATAGACAAACATAGTGTGAGAGAGCGACTTAGTAAGAATATTAGTTAATTAGTTTTTGGAGGGTATGAAGCAAATTTTATCTCTTTTTTAACAATTTTATCATGAACAGAGTGATAATCATCCTCAACAAGTTTAGTACATGTATGAAACATTAGATTAGCAAAAGAAAAAGTAGAACCTAAATTGTCATACTAAATGATGGTAATAGAACTAGGAGAGAAGCATAAATCTAAAAGCAAATAACAAAGCCAAAGAACCTCAGCAATACCATTAGCTAAGGCTTTATATTCTTCTTCAGTGAAGGAGCGAGTAACAATGCGTTGCTTACTAGATTTTCCTAAGATGGGACGGGTGCCAAGAAAGACAATGGAGCAACCAGAAGATTTTCAATCATCAATACTCCTCGCCCAGTTAGCATTAGTAAAGAGGAGCCTCGAGTAAGGTGAAGGTCAAAACATGATGCACCTTTCAAATACTATAAAATACATTTGACAACAGCCATGGCTCTTGGTAGAAGTACGCATAAACTGACAAACTTTGTTGATAGCAGTCATGACTCTCGGTAAAAGCATGCATAAATTGATAGACCTTCTTGACAACATAACAAATGTCTAGTTGAGAAAATATAAGATACTGAAAAGCACCTATAATTTACCGATAACTAGTGAGATCTGAGCATAAACCACTAGGCTGTAGACTGACTTTTAAAACAAAAGTTGGTGTATTAACAAGTTTGCAGCATGACATACTAGCCCAACTAAGAATATCAAAAGCATATTTGTATTCACTAAGCCACAACCCCATACTAGTGGGAGTTACCTTAATTCCCAAAAAATAATAACCAAGATCCTAGAGTTTAAATTTTGAACTCAGCAAACTAATAAGGAGGTGAAGTAGAGTATAATTATTACTAGTAAGTAAAATGTCATCTATATAGATAATCAGATAACATATATGATGATTCATAATAGAATAAATAAAGAGGTATCAACCTTGGAAGCGCAAAAGCTAATTGATAGAAGAAGTCACTCAATCATGTGTTCCAAGCCTATGAAGCTTGTTTTAAACCATAAAAAGACTTATGAAGGCGATAAAAATGAGTGGGAAAAGCAGGGCCAATAAAACCTTTAGGTTGTTGTATAAAAATAACCTCTTGAATAAAACCATTGAATAAAGCATTATGTATATCAAGTTAACAAGTCTGCCAATGGTTAGATACAACAATGGCAAGGATGAGTTGAATAGTAGTCAACTTAACAACAAGATTGAAGGTTTCAAAGTAGTCAATTCCCTCATGTTAAGTGAAACTGAGCATAACCAAGCATGCCTTGTAATGATCAATATCATCACCGGCCCGACGTTTGATTTTGTAAACCTAATTGCAGTTAACAACATTCATAAAAGGTTTCAATTGAATGAAGGACCAAGTGTTGTTGGCATATAACGCTTCAATTTTAGATCTCATAGTAGCTAACACAAAAACCTGTTAGCATTTCTTAAATTTAAAGGTTCGTGATCAAAGGAACATGTTACCCATAAATGTGGCTGCAACAGAGAAATGAAGCTCAGGTTGGCAGACTTGTGCTGTCAAGGATGTAATGCCATATGGTGTTGATGAGAAACCACTAACACAGTAGAGCTGATTGACATGGGTCATTGTGAGAGGGAGTAGCTGGAGAGATCAACACACAGATCTAAAGCTAATGGAAATATAGCATAACACTATAGGGGTTGTTACTTATTTTTAGACTCCACGTGCTAAAGACGTTGTATACCTCTTTTGAATTGAGTATATGAGTTTAACTTATATTCGCTAGAAGATTGAAAAAAGCAAACAAAAAAATATTTTTTCAAAACCCTATTTGAGCTTTTTTCTACTCTCTTTATCCTTCCCCTTCGTTGCCAAAATCATTAGGTTTTCTTAAATTGATCAGGAGTCTTTATAATACTAAAATCATTCTTTCTTTATCTAGTCTTTAAGGTTGGATAAGTCCCTCAGAATTTAAACTAAAAAAATTGGTTCTACTATTGTCATAATTTTTTGTTCCAACTTAGGCTCTAATTTTGACCTGGTTTCATATGATATCTAACCATCCTAACTATATTCTGTCACTCATGACATATTTAAAAATTGATCTACACCTTTATTGGGCCCTAGGAATCATTGTTCTTAGGGCAGACTCTCAATCAGATTTGGATGCTCAACATTGTCAAATCAAGAACCTTTTTGACCAACTAGATTATTATCATATTCTGTTCTCTAAAATGATTTTATGTCACCTTAACTCCTTCATCAATGTTGTCGTCTTGGATGCGTAGATAAATTTAGGCTTCTAAATCGCTTGATTTCGATATCAGAAGCTTAAGATATTCCTATTTGAATATCTAGTATGAAACAAGAGATTTCTTCCACATAAAGGATCTTGGCCCGAGTTTTGCACTAAAAAAAACTTTATTTTCATCATAAATTTTATTGATTTGTTCTTGAGTCATACTCTCAGTCATATCAGGATTTTTGGCATTGGCAGTTTCTGAATTAGTTTAGGAGACCTTTTTTGATATTTAGATTACTGTCAGATTCTATTCTGTAAAATAATTTTATCTCACTTTGACTCCTTCATCAAAGTTGTAGTCCTTGATGCATAGATCAATTTGGCTTTTGAATTGCTTGATTTTGATATTAGAAGCTTAAGATATTCTCGTTTGAATATCGAGTATAAAAACAGGGTTTCTTGCAGCGAGAAGGATTTTTGCCCAAGTTCGCAGGCCTGATTCAAGGGATTTTTTTTTTACCAAGTACTGAATTGAAAAGTGTTAAAATGAGGAAGTTAACTAAAGATTAAAATTAGATGGAACCCAAAATTAATTATATTGCATGCAGAACAAACCAATGTTCTCCACATAACAAACCCAACAATACAAGCCCTGCTAGTTTTTCTTATTTTTGGTCCAAAGGCAACAGCTTTGAACACTTAGACTAGTTGTCAAAGAACACAAAAGAGAGTTGCACCATCATTTAATGGTTTGGACTTTATATGTGGAGAATAATTACCATGATCATAGAATCAATCAGAATATTTGGCTTGCTAATTTGCTTTATTCAATTACAAGCCAATTGGAATTGTGTCCCCAGATTTGATTTCCTAAATGGAGCTGTATATAGGATATAAGTAAGCCTCCTCTATTGACCTTAAAAAGAGGAGGAGAAGGGAGAAAAGGAGGACAACCATAAAAAAGATAATAGAGGCAAAGAGGAGAAAAAAAATGGAGAGAAAATAGGAGAGAAAATTAGAAAAAGAAAGACAAAAAAACACCAAAGAGGCAGGTAGTAGAAGAGAAAAGGAAAAGAGAAGAAAAAGAAGAGGAGAAACAAGGAAGAAGAAGGGAATGACTTTCAGTGTTTGCTCCATTCTTTCCGCAAATAAAATTTGCAAAACAAAGGAGAAAAAGATGCAGAAAACTAGAAGAAAGTAAAGAGACCGAATAGAGAAAAGAGAAAGGAGTCTCTCTTTAGATACCAGAGGCGAGAAAGTAAAAGCTCTGTCCATTAACCCATAACTCATTTATGGCATTATAACAAGCAGGGATTTACAGACAATGAAGGACTGAAAGAGCCGAGGTCGCTAGTGAACCAGGTAAGTCATGACTTTACTCTCTCAGTTTTTTTTGTTTTTTTTTTGCATTTTGCATGTTAAAACACTATGCATTGTTAGTTTGTATTTGTTACTGTTCAAGTTTGAACAGTAATCAGGGAAGGCAAATCCAGTTGGACATGTATTATTATTATTATTTTCCAGCTTTTGCATGCATTCTTAGTTGTATTTGTTACTATTCAAGTGAAATTTAATTCACTTGAATAGTAACTAGAGAAGGCAAAATCAGTTGAATGTATTTTTTTTTCCTTTTTCATTTTTTATATAAAACAAATATCAATCTCGCATTTAGAATGCCTGGTTTTTCGATGTAATGTGACAAATATACATACATCCATGTGTGTGTGTGTGTGTGTGTGTAATATTTTCTTATGTGTTGCAAACGGTTAATATCTAACATGTTTTGAACGTTCATTTAAAAGGAAATTGGAAGTTTCAAAATTGTGTTTTCACGTGGATTTCTTAAACACAAATAAAAATTATTTTCTTGCATTTCTGGATTTTACAACATGTTTATAAAACTTCAAAAGGTATTGACTAATATTTCAAAAAACAAAAAATCTTTTTTTAGGGGGAAATTCATTTATTATTCACCGTTAATGTTTGGATAAAAAAATTTCAAAGGGATGAATACCAAAATATTAATTTGAATAACATGTTATTATTCACTGTTAAATTTGGATAAAAAAACTCTAAGTGGTAAATATCCAAAATAATTTTCTAGAGATAATAAGTCATCACATATTCTTGAAAGAAACCTTAATTATAATCAAGGATATTTTAACTTTTTTTACTCATAGTTTATGAGTCATGAGAGTATAAAATACTAAGGCAAAAATAAGCTTTTAAAGCACCCTAGATTTCTAAATTTTTGTCCCTCCTCCTTGCGATTTACGAGTTGCAAACCTTTGTAATACTAAGGGGAAAAT
This sequence comes from Populus ilicifolia, assembly GCA_015708895.1. Lineage (NCBI taxonomy): Eukaryota > Viridiplantae > Streptophyta > Magnoliopsida > Malpighiales > Salicaceae > Populus > Populus ilicifolia. The sequence goes on from SRLM01000098.1 coordinate 329,221, forward strand.
AAGCTTTTAAAGCACATGGAATCTCCTTGGATTTCTATCTTAATAAATTTAGTTTGAATCAAACCTAGAAAAACTAATGGGATTAGAAAACACCAACACCATAATAATTATAAAGCAAACCAAACACCAAGCAGTTTATCTTAAGTAAAATGTATTTGGGGTGCTAATACCTTCCCTTTACGTAATCAGTTCCTTGCCTTAGGATCTTTGAAAGACTAGTTAGGTTTTCTAGTGACTATAATACTAGGTGACAACTTCTTTACACACAAAAAAACCCCTGAAATCAATTGAGGATTGTTATAACACCGTGCTCCACTCGTGAGGGTGCAACAATAAGGAAGATAAAGGCCCAGATGGTGAGCTAGATTGTTCACTAAAAGGCACAATAGAGGGCATAACAAACTTAGTGGATGTGTTATTCGGAGCTAGAGAATCTAAACTTGTAAAATGATCATTAACATTGCGGCAATTGATGCTAAGGGGACCTGTTTAGACAAGGTTGAAGGTGTTTAGGCTAATAGAAAATGTGTTAAGATAGAAAGATGAGAAGGAGAGGCTGATTATGGATTAGAGTCAGGGATGGCAAAAATATATGCAACATTAAGAAAGAGAAAAGACTATTCATGAAAACGAATATGATAGGAGATGTAGACACGATTATAAGATAAGTCAAGACAGTGATAGCCTAGATGACATGAGCTATACCCTAGAAACATACATGGAGTAGAACAAAAATCTAACTTATGAACATTATATGGGTGAAGACAAGGAAAACAAATCCAAAAGTGCACAAAAAACCATAATCAGGTGTTTAATGAAATAGATATTCAAATAGAGATTTGTTTTGTGAGACCGGTGTTGACATATGATTATTAAGATAAATCAAGATTTTAAATGTATAATTATAGAATTTAAAAGGTGTTTTATAGTGACCATTGTAAGACTAGTTTCAATGATATGATGGTGACAACGCTAAATAGTACCATTTTATTTATGTATATGTGGAAATATTATGTGATGTTGAACACCAATAATTTTAAAGAAGGAATTTAATTTACAGTATTCACCACTCCAGTCAGTTTGAACTGATTTTATTTTCTAATAGAATTGTCGTTCCACCAAAACTTGAAATTGGTGAAACACATTAAATTTTGCACTAGAAGGATAAAAACAAATAAATTTTATATACACATCCTCAAAGATCACAAAATATCATAAACCATCAGAAGATAAAATAAAGGCAAAGTTCCAAACTTTATAAAAAAAAATAGTTCAAGTAGAGTAGATGTTTTGTGACTCGTAGGTTCTAATGACTGATTCAATCATTTTCCTAAGGGACATACCAAATACAAAATTTATCGAATTAGTGGTATAAGTGACCTTTTTATTTAATGCTAAGAGACTCAGAACCCAGGAGCTAGAGCAACCAAGTCAATAACGCTAAACATTAGTAGAAGTGGATAAGCTAGCAAACAAAAAAGCTTGGGGTAGAAACATAACAAAAGACTCTGTAAAGACATAGAGACGATCTTTACTCTAACTAGAAAGCAGAACTGCTTTGGTTATAAGATCCTTAATATAGAAAATAAAAGAGTAAAATTCAAAAAAGACATAATTTTCATGATATAATTGTTGAACAAATAAGAGTCATTTCTTAATTTACATCACATATAATATATTAGACAACGTAAAGACTCGTTTAGGAGCACATAAGATATTATGGGTTACATTTAGATATGACAAATCTCTTACCATCACCAACATGTAATTGATCATTACCAAGATAGGGTTTTCCAGGTGTCATATTGGCAATATCTAGAGTAACAGACTAATTTGTACCAGTGAGAGGAAACTAAGTGATAGAATTTGTTACTATTAAAGCGTCATTAAAAGAGAGATTAATTAATGCTTGATTCCCATCGTGCACAAATTATGAGCATTGCTATGTGAAATGCCCAAACATGTTGTAAAGCTAACACTTCAACTGGCGCCCTACTATCCAGCATTGGATCTGTTTTGCTACCAGTCTAGACGGTGTTATTGGCAGTTTCCATATTGATACTATTAGTTATTATACCAGTCTAGACGGTGTTATTGACAGTTTCCATATTGATACTATTAGTTATTATTGTTGTTTCCTTATTTGAAACTATTACCACTATAATGGGTAGAGGAGGGGTGCATGCTACGACAACCTTTACACATTCCTTTACCCCACTAGGAGGAAGAACTAGTGCCATTAAATCTTGAAAATATCCATTGGGCAGCAAAGGTGGAAAGAGGTTATGTAGGAGTTAGTAGCAGTGGAGCAGCCATGGGACTGAATTAAAGAGAGCTCCAATGTAAAGATTCATAAGTGGATAAATAGCTGTGAAGTTTAGAATACGGCAAAGGGTCAATTTTTGTTGATATACTTGTAACAGGATCATAAAAGTCACTCAAAAAACATATAAATTAAAGTCTGTGAGAGAGATAGGGCTGCCTGCAGTTGTGAGTTCATCAAAAAACCCCTTAGTTTTCTATGAATAGGTGGTGACAGAATCATCAATTTAGCATAGATCCTAAAGAAAACCATGTAAGTACATGATTTAAGAGTTTGATAGAGATACAAGAGTATGTTCCATACACTTATAGATATTGGGAAATCTATCACAAGATGGAGCACGTTTATAGATAAAGTGGAGATGAGGGCACTGAGGATAAGTTGATCTTTTTGTTTCCATGCCAAAAAGGCTTGGGGAAAACCAGAACTGTTGGTTATTTTAATGGCAAAAACATAATTATACAAAGAAAGACATACCATCAAACCATCAACAAAGAAGAAAACACCTTAACCAATCAGATATGGCTTTATTTGCATGCACCAAAATAGATAATTAGTGTTGGTAAACTTAAGGTTGATTACCTGCTATATGTTAGAAAGTGGTACAATAATTATTTTTATCGTAGGAGAAATTGCAGCAGTCCTTGTTATATTATTTACAGAGACAAGTGCATTTAAAAAAAAGTAAGAGAGAAAGAGTTACCATTGTTCATGGTTGTGGTAGCATCAAGAGAATCCATAATCAGCAAATTGTTACAGGAGAAATAACTGGCAGTAAAGCTAGCAACTAGAATACTACAATGAAGGAGAATAACATAAGGAAAAAGAGATTGTTGAGGATGCAACAATGCAAAGGCAAAATCTACACCAAAAAACCTGCAATAATAAAGGTTGGCTAAGAGAAAAAAATACAAGGAAGAATCTATTTTGTATAGGAGGCAGCCTTAAATCTATTCTAGATATTTCAAGGCTCTGATATCATGTTGAAACAAGGTATATGATTAATTTTGAAGGCTTGCGTAATGCAATAGCCATCTCTTATATTTATATGAGCAGGGTAGAATATAATAGTTACTATGTAGTGCACTACGTAGTATAACTTTATACAAGGAAAGTACAATATTTCTTAAAATACAACACATTCCACAATACATATTAAAAAGAAAAAATAATGGGAACATGAAAAATTCATAACAAAATCATCTTATAGTTTTGCATTATCATTTATAACAATCACACACTTAAACCTATTATAAGTAATCATCAAAACATTAGCCTATTGAGATTCTTCAAACCATTTTCCTCTATTCATTATCAAATTTTCTTTCAACCTTGAACATTTTTTCTAAATACATGTTCTTTTTTGTTATAATAATTGAAAATTATATGTTTAATATCTAAGTCTTATTATACTTGTGATATTATTATCAAAGTCTCTTTTTGAAAACCTATCTCTACCAACCAAAGCTTAACCAAAGCTTAATAGAAGTATCATTAATATACATATCAATTTTTCTTTAGATGGTAAGGTCATTTTGACCTTGTTAACAAAAATGGTGATTTTATGAAATAAAAAGATCTCTCAAATATATTTATATAAGAGATTGATAAGGAACATATAAACATAAACTCTTTACTTAAAGCATCAATAGACATCAAATTCATAATAATAGAACAAAATTTATGAAGATGAGTCATTAATGCATCTTCTATCATCAATACAATATACAAAAAATTCTTCAAGTACAACATATTCATAAGAAATTTCACATCATCTATAAAGGATTTAACCTAGCAGTTTTTTTCTTGTTGACCTCATCAAATAAATAGGAGCATTAAGTTACTAAATTCTTTTAATCTAAATCTTTTTTTTTATCGTCTATTGCCTATCAGCAATCACCTATACAAACATTTTCAACTTAGCCAACATATCTTTTATAATCATTACTTTATCATAATGGAACATAACTTCACTTGCTATAAACTAAAACTATAGGTGTTGTGCTATTCAATTAGCATGAGTCTTTTGAACTAAAAATAATGAATACACCATTTAATATTAAAGGATTAAGAAATCTAAATATGCATTAGTGTTTTTTTATAGAAAATTGATAATGATTTGGGAATTATACTTGAAGAAAGATTGCAACCATTTATGTTCTTGTTTTCCAACTTCAAAGTTCCATCATGCATACCATTATTTACCTAATTATTTTCTAATTTTATATTAGGGTTAATTTTAAAGCAAACAAAAATTTTATCTAAGATTTGATTTTTGAGATAAATATAGAATGAACTCTTATATTACTTCCGGTCATTCGAACCCAAATTTAGCAAGGTATAGAAAATCTTAAGCTTATAAGTGTGTTTTAGATTTTAAAGATCAAGTTCATTTATTAGGTGCTTTAGGGTTTTAAGTGCTAGTTAGCTTTATAGGTTTTTTTTTTAATAGATGTTCACCATATTGTCAATCACATGAACTCCTATAAAAGTATAAAATTTATAAAAATCTTATGATGCCATAACTTTAAAGGAATTGCAAATATATAAATGAAAAATATAAATTTGATAAAAATTATAATGGAATCGCATCTAGTTCATGTTGAATCCTACTACCAGAAATTAGCTTAATATCAATGGTCTTATCGACAGAATACTTCTATCAGTAATTTAAGGTTGCAATTACTGATGGAATTTTATATGTCCGTCATTTTATTGTATATATTGACAAAAACATTCGATCGGTAGTTATTGATGGAAGTATAGATGACATATTCATAATTAAAACAAATACTTTGATGAGGTAGAGGTTTTTGTAAGTGATTTTTACTGATGAAATCATTAAGGGACGAAAAATAGCAACTTTGTATGCTGACATGACCGATTCACTATTTAAAATACTGATGAAATCACCAAGGGATTCAAAATGGTAGCTCCGTACAGTGACGTGTCCTGTTTATAGTCAGAATAGCTGATGGAATCACAAACGAAATAATTTCATCAATGAATCCTTTGGTGAAAGATAATATATGCCCACACTGTCAACCCTCTCCTTTTCTTATTTCTCATTCTTCTTCCCTATCTTAACTCTCCGAAATTGTAAACAACCAATCACCCCTAAAACAATCTCCCTCTTCTCATCATTAGAAGTCATATTTCTAAAAGTTTTATGGTTATGGCATTCATTTTTTGATTTACCAATGGATTTTATTAGTTTTTATAAGTAATTCTATCTTTTAAAATTTTAACATTTAAATGTCAATTTTGTTGTTTTTTAGTATATGTATTTTGTTAGTAGATGTACACATTTTATTTTTATTTCTCAAACAAATTTGTAATATATAAATGTATAATTTTATGCTTTTATGGTTTGTTTTAGATTTTGTAAGATTGTATTTGTTTGTAAATTGTTGAAACTTTGTTGAATTATTGAATTGCATGTGTTGTTTTGAAATAATTAATAGCTTATTTAACGAATTTATTTTAATTTTTATCAATGGTATTGTGGAGTTATAATTTTTATAAATTCATATGTATTAATTTGTATGGACGTTGATAATTGATAATGAATATTTAATATTTATAAGAAGTTGTAATTGGTTTGTTAGATAATCTTAAGGTAAACCTATATTTTTGCAAATTTATTTACCTAACATGGTTAATTAATACATGTTGTCATCATAATTTTATAAAGGTTCGATAGAAGTCATGAATGATCATTCATGGATGTATCGAGATTCACCCTAAGGATTGAGGAGGATGGATTAGTGTAACAGGGTTTGAGGTTTTATTAATTTGCAACATCTATTCCCAAAAATTTTACTGGAGGCGAAATTAGATGTCTATATAAAAAGTGTTAAAATACAAAGTGTCTGGATCCAAATATTGTAATGATGCATTTTCTGCATGAAAGGTTTATAGAGAATTACCAATATTGGTATGCATATAGAGAAGTATTTGTTAGTGAGAGAAGAATGGGTGGTTGGGTCAACTTTTAATGCTAGCAACGTGCATGAAGCAGAAAATGACAACATTAATCCTTATAGAAATATGGTTATGGATGCAATGAGAATGAATCAATGTAATGTCAATCAATGTTCAATTGTAGAAGAAGAATCTAATACAGATGCAGCTAGGTTTTTTGATTTGTTGAAAGATTCTGACGAACCATTATGGGATGACTGCACAAACTATAGTAAATTATTAATCATAGCACACGTGTTCACAATTAAGTCAAATCACAAGTTAAGTGAGGTCGAGTATGACAAGATAAGTGAATAGGCGAGAAGCATTTTACTTGAAAGGAATAGGCTGAAAGAGAACTTCTATGTTGTGAAGCCCATGATGAAATCCCTCTACTTAGGATACCGGAAAATTGATTTTTTCCTTAACATATGTATGTTATACTACCTTAAAAATGCTAAAATAATCGACTACATGTCATGAGGGCATTCTCGTTACAAACTCAGAACTAATAGGGAAAAGATTCTAATGGTATATAAAAAACTTAGATACTTCCTAATCACATCTAGACTATAGAGGTTATTCATGTCACCAAGAATTATTGAGCACATAATATGACATCAATCATATAATATGGTTGATGGAGTAATGGTACATCCTTTTAACAGCGAAGCATGGAAACATTTTAATAGTGTACATCCTTTCTTTTCAGCTAAATAAAGAAACGTGCGTCTTAGGTTATGTACAGACAGATCTAACCTATTCGGGTCATTTGCTACTCTTTATTCTTGTTAGCCGTTCATACTCACTGTTTATAACATGCCATTAAGAATGTGTATGAGGCTGGAGTTTATGTTTTTATCTACTATTATATTTGGTCCAGGTAGCGCGAGCCAGGATATAGATATTTGTCTTTGACTATTGATTGATGAGTTGGCGTAGTTGTGGTCCTTCAGAGCTTTGACTTATGTTATATCGAGGAAACAAAAAAATTTTATGAGGACGGCTTTGATGTGGGCTATTAATGATTTTCTAGCTTATAAAATGCTTTCTGGTTAGAGCATGCATGGGAAACTAACATGTTCATGCTACATGGAAAACAACAAGGTATTCACACTAACAAACAGAGATAAAACTTTTTTTTTTACTGTCACCATTATTTCTTACCACATAATCACAGGTATAGAAAAACATGAAAAGAGTTTTTTATTGGTAGAGTTAAAAAGAATGTTACATAGTCGCGTCTTTTTTTTTGTGAAGAAATGCATGATGTTATATCAGAATATGGTGATATTATATTTGGTCTCTAATCAGTTAAGTAGAAGTTTCCTAGTTTTAGTTTTGACCCATAATTGGGTAAAGCTAAATATCTTTTAGGAGCTTCCTTATTAGAAGACAAATCTTCCTTGTCATAACCTTGACATTATGCACATTGAAAAGAACGTGTATGCAAATTGAAAAGAATGTATTTGAGAACATTTTCAACACCATCATGGATGAGAAGAGGAAGACAAAGGACAACATCAAAATTAGATTGGATGTCACTTTATTACGTAACCATAAAAATATAGAATTTGTTTGCGATAAAAATATAGAAAAATGCACAAATACTAATCTATAAATGGCTTAAGAGTCTGTGTTTTTTGGATGAACATGCCTCGAATATATCGAGGCTTGTTAATATAGAGGAATAATGTAACCATATTATTCGATAGTTTCACCCACATCTACCTAATGTTTTATCCATATTTTATATGTAAAATGCCTTGATATTCTTTGTTTTATGTTTTGAAGGCACTTTTGGATGATAGATATAAAAAGGAGTAAATTGGAGGTAATTGGCAGATTTGACATTTAGTTAATGTTTTATGCCGAGTATGAGTTCTAGAAATCGAAATGAAGTGATTCTAATGGCACTAAAAAGCTAACATCCATACCTTTCCAAAAATGTAATGAAAGAAAAATAAAAAGAGAAAGATCATGGAAATCACATCCTTCAAATTCAAATCTCAAATTTTGCCACTATTGACCATTGTCTATTCAAAATTCAATATTTGGAGCTATAGAAGTTCAATTGATGCAAAATTAATTTTTTTAGATTCCTAACTCAAAGATCTATAAAGCTTAGACTTTCATCTCAAAAAACATGTTATATAAGGGAGATATAATTTTTCAAAGATGACAGTTGAATTCTACCAACAAACAGGTTTTGTAAAGAAAAGAGTCTAGATTACCTTCCAAAGCTTCTAAACTAACATCCAAGTTTTTATATCAATAATTTAGCTCCTCTAAGTTAGAGCTTGAAGATTTTATGCAAAGCTAATTCTCTTTTTCAGGAAAATAGTTGTTGAAGTACTTAAATATAAACTGTCAACTTAAAGGAGGACTATTTTGTAAAATAGAAACTAGAGTTTCTTAGCATATAAAAAGAAAGAGAGAAAGGAGAGAAGGCAAAACGGGGGCAGCAGCTAAAAGTGAAGAAACACAAACTCTCTTCTCTACAAACTGGAAATAATGTTTTCTTCTATCTTTAAGAGTAGTTGTTCCATAACTATGCAAGGCTAAGCTTGTTTTCTTATTTGCAAAGACAAAACAAACCTTTGAATTTCAAGAACTATGAGATTTATTCTTCCTTTATTTTTATTTTATATTATAAATGAGTATGATTGTTTTTCCATGCATATTTTCTATTATTGTTGTTGATAATTGCTAGAACGGAACTCTAAGTTATTATAGTGAACAATTTATTGCTAAGTTTGATATCAAAATCGGAGATGTGATGTATGAACTTGCTTGATAATTGTGGTAGAACTACATTATTAAACTTAGGAAGAACACTCAAATATCTAGTTCCTAAGGCTACCATTGAACTTAATCATTAATGCGGACATTGTGATTATTTGTTTGTTAGGGTTAGTTATATGGCGAATCCGTTAATTAACCAATATTAAGAAAAGATAAAAATTCAAAATATAAATTATAGTTTTGTTTCAAGGATTGGTTCTAATTTTTATTGGTGGATGTGTGCTTGTGACCAAGGTTTGTTTTCTTGATAAATTTTGGTTTCAATTTATTTTGTTTGCTAGTTTAATTTCTTCTATATTTTAGATCATCACAAATCAAAAACCCTTAAATTGCATAACGCAAATCTGAACAAAATCTTCCTTGTGGGATCGACGCTTTGCTTGCTCTATACTATCTTATATGTTATGTTTTAAGTTAGGGTAATTAATTTATGCGATCGCGACATCACAACAAGGAATGCAGATTATATGAAATGAAAAGTCATGACTGTCACGTGTTTATGCAAATACTCATCCCATTAGCTTTTTGTAATTTGTTACCAAAAAGGATATGAGATACACTCATGGAGATCAGTCATTTCTTTAGATATATATGCTCAAGCATGTTGAATGTTGATCATATTAAAAGTCATAAAACAAATAACATTGAGATACTATGCAAATTTGAGAAGATATTCCCTCCATTATTTTTTACTCAATGGAGCATCTCCCTACACATCTACCATTAAAGGAAAACATTAGAGGACCGGTCTAGTATAGATGGATGTACCCATTTGAATGGTTAGATATTACAATTGCAATGTAATTCATATATAAAAGTATTTTATTTGTTTTTCATAATTGAAAATATTTGATTACTTCAACATAAGTACTTGTTTAATCTTAAAAAAAAAAAAAGGTTAAGAACAAGGCACATATTGAGGCTTCAATATGGCAGGCCTATATTATTGAGGAGATCTTAATATTTATCTCATACTATTTTGAACCTCATCTGAGAATGAGAATCAATCGCGTTCCATGACATAATGATGGCGGTGAAGTACCTTCTAGTGGGAACTTGTCAATATTTTCCAATCCAGGATGACCCACATCTAAAAATGCTATAAAAGGAAGATATTTATTAGAAATAGAGCTCAAACAAGCACAAAATTATGTTCTATTTAACTATGATGAGTTGAGATCATTTATTCAGTAAGTATATATGTGTGTAATACTAATTAAACTTTGTTAATAATATACTATTAATTATATATTGTAATAATATACACTCATTATAACGTGCAGCCAACATTGATAAAATTTGTTGTCTAATAACTCACAGCTGAACGAATCCTAAATTTTTCAATTACAAGATAAATAATTTGCTACATGGTTCAGAACACATGTAAGCACTATCACAAACCCATTCTCACTTATAAAATTATTGTTTGCTTGTCATTACATGATTCTAATTTACTGTTCATTGAGGTACATTATATACAATGTTTATCAAATGGGAAAAAGTGTTGCTAAGTCATTATCTTCATTAAGCCTGGGCCCTAAAAGAAATGTTCAATGCTACAATGGGTATTTTTTCAATGGATATGTTTTCCATACTAAAGAATAAGGGCATTAAAGAAAGACATACAATAGTGATGTTTGTGTTAAGAGATCGACCAGTAGTGAGTTAGAAGTTGGCTATTATAGTAGATCAGAAGAATTCATTGAACTGCAATATGATAGTGAGTGGAATAGTGTTTTTATTTAAATGCTATTGGTATGACACGACTGACAAAGAAACCAAAGTTGATCCATAACTATGGTATGGTCGAAATCAACTCAATAGCTAGAATCCGCAACGTAAACGATGTCTTTGTTTTTACAAAGTAATGTCAAGAAGTTTATTACACATACACCCCTTCTTTTATAATGGATCGATCAAGAGCGGATTGGTTATCCGTTTTAAAAATGAAACTCAAGGGTCATGCCAAATTTGTTCAGGATGAGAACAAAGACACAAATGTGTAAGATGAAGACTTTTAAGTTAGTGAGTTGGTTGAACCATATCGAGTTGCTCCTTCGATTGATTTGAAAGAAAATTTAAATTTTCATGTTTTCGATGATAATCTTGTTGATGTTGATGCAAATGAGTTGAATGTTATTTTAAGCTCTAGCAGACAAGAAAATATCGATGAAGATGATGATATCCATTTAAAGATTGTGATAAAGGTGATGACTATTCAATTGACGACAAAGAAGAAGAAGAAAATTCTGACTAACTATCAGAATGAAGCCCTATGTAAAACAATTTTTTTTCATGTAATATATATTATGGATGATATATTTTGTAACACGAAATATTTATTTTATAAGTTTATGTATAGTTTAAGCACTATTGTTATTGTTTTATGTGATGGACAATTTATCATTCAAGTGTTTGCAGGAAGGTAAATAGGCAGTACATGCATTATCACCAACATCTATAACGATGGACTAATATCCATCATCATTTCACAAAGAGTTACTTGAAATGTCACAATTACTAATAACTTTGCAAACAGACAAATATTCATCGGCATTTCACTGAGAGTTAAAAAATAATCATAACAATCACCGATGAATTTGCAGATGGATTCTAGCTCGTTGGTATGTTGTCGGCGGGTCGATATTACCAACAAAATCACTGAAGAACTGTGCAAATTCCAAAGGACAATGCATTAGATGCATCTCTGACAATGTCAAGTTCAATATAATTACTGACAAACTAAGAAAAATATGGAGGATAATTAAAATGTTAGTGTGAAATTTAAAATTTACTAGTGGATTTTTGAAACTTCACCAATGGAATAAATTAAAATAATATTATTTTTTATTTTTATCGGTGAATCCGTTGGTAAGACTACACTATAAATCCTAGCGACCGCCCCTTCAATTCATTTTTTTCATCTGCATTGTTCTTCACCTTTCAGTTTCAATATTTTACCTTTCATTTCATCAAGACTTTTGCCTACAATCTCTAACTAGTTTTCATCTAAATCTTCATCAAATTAAAAGGTATGTGTTTCCTCTATTTCATTTTACTTTAAGGATCTTTTTTTCTTTGTTTTGGCTTTTTTTTGTTATGCATTTTGTTTTGGTGTATTTTTATAATGTAGATAAATTCTTGAATTAAAATAAGCATATTTCATTCCTAAAGTCTATAGTTTTTTTTTAAAAAAAAAATTGAATATATTTTATTGTTGTATTGGCATAATAATTGAATAATTTGTTAAAAAGTAATTGTTAATGTTGAATTTACCTTAGAATTAGTAATTCAATATGTTGGGATAACTAGTAATTTTACTCTATTATTGCATGATTTGTGTTTAATTATTTCCATTAATTTTAATTGTTAGTCTAGAGTTTTTTTAATTTATTTAATATATTTTATTGTTTGTATTTCTATAATAATTGAATAATTTGTTGAATTGTACTTGTTAATATTGAATTTACCTTGTAATTAGTATGAATGTTATTTGTATAGATGTTATATTATATATAATATTAGTATAAATAGTGTCAATTGGTTGTGGTTATTGTTAATATTAGCAGATTTGTGAATTTGGGTAGTATCTAGTATAGGAAGATACTGTTAAAAAAAATTTAACATTCAAATTTAATTATATAATTTTTTATATAAAATTATATAGATATATAAAACGAAATCCATGGCTCATCGCTCATGCATAGTCGTAGCTAATTCTTCTAATAGTAAGGATGACATATCCTTGGGTGCCTCTCAAGAAGAGGCACCTGCGCCACCTGCGTCGTCAACCGATGCTCCTCTTCCAACATAGTTTCACAGCGCAAAGGTGGCGTGCCTTCGCATTGAAATCAATTTACCAACAAGTACGAGACAAAGTAGAAAGACAACCTTTCAATGTAAGTTTATAAGGTTTTACTTTTAAAAGAATATATAACTTAATTTATGAAAACTAATTAATATTTTATTATTTTATTTTATTTTCAGGTTCATAAACATTGAGGTCATCCGAGTAATATCATCAGTATTGAAATTATCGATGGAGATTCTATTATTTCAATAGAGTCAAGTATCTAGACATCCTAAATAGATACCTCAAATCATTGCATAATTTGATAGATTTGAGGTTGGTGTTAATTTATAACTTACAACTTATTTCTAATAAATTATTAATATAATTGTAAATAAATTAGTATTTTTGTTTAAAATTAATTATTTATACACAAGACAAATTCAACTGGGACAATACGCATGACATTGTTATGATGAGGGTGTGGGAAAATCACGCAACAACTAGATAAAATAAAAAAACAATACAAGATTTTTTAGAAAAAAATATGTTTCAAAATCTAATTTCTCACTATGGAAGTAGGTTATTTGATTTTAGGTATGAAACATAAAAAAAGCAAAAATAACCGCTAGAGATAATGGTCTCCAAGGCTGGAACGATGTGGCAGTTTAAAGGGATTCCAAACCAATATACATCCCAACAAATATATAGCCAATCTATCTTGAGCACGTGACATTTAAGCGGTTCACACGACGATCATAGTCCAGTGCTAGCAACCAAAATCAGCTAATTCATGGCTCATTGACAACACATACTGCGGCTCCATTTCATTTGCTATACATGCGAAATGGATGGTAAGATTAATTTAAATAAAATATATTCAAAGCAAATTATGAATAGCTTCACCAAATAGTCATGAATATTGCATCACAAAGTGGTGATCCATGTGTGCCTCATTCATTTTGGTCGTATAACAACTAGCCCCCACTCCTCCTCGTACCCTAGCTTTACTATTATGTTAATTTGTAATGAATATTATTTAATTTAATACTTAAAAAAACATTTAGTTTGTAATGAATAATATTTAACTTTTTTTAAGTTTAATAAAAACTTTATTTGCATAATTGGTTTTTTTACTATAAATTTATATTATTTTTATATTATATATTCTAAATATTTTTTTAATAGTTAAACATACTCACCGAAGGTTTTACTAACGGAATTTAACCGTCAACATTTACTAGAAAGCAGGGAAATATCAATCTTAGCAACAACTTTACAGACAAAATTAATCCGTCAGCATTTCACAGTAACTTTCACAATCACCGACTAGGTTACCGATGAAAATAGCCTGTCGGTATTTCACACACTCACCGATAGAATAAATTCATTGGTATATTTCCAGAGGGAATGAGGTATTACTAATGAAAGAAATCCAATGGACGGTTTTTGTTGGTGATTTCGTTGGTAAAAGAATTACCGACGAACTATAAATCATATACTGATAGAATATCTGTTAGTAAAACTGTAAAATCTTGTAATGTATTAAAATTAGAAATTATATCACCTTAGAATCTGATCCATTTGTAATTTCTCATATGAGCACATATGTGGAAAATATAGCAAAATGCATGCAAACACTCACAAAGATGCAAACCATGGCAAGCGAGATTGGAAAATATGTAATTGTATACAGTGTGCTATTTTATACAAGATCTATTGTGGAAGCACGTAAAAAAGGAAATCTTGTTCACTTAATATTGAATCCAGTTTCCACTCCCAATATGAATAAAGAGCTTGGAGAAACGTGATGAGCAAAAATGGGACAAGAAATTTAAATTCACTCTCAAACACACTATAATTCAAGTCAATCAAGCTAGCAGGTCAATTAATTCAAGTAAAATAATGTGACGTACATACAAGGTTAATTAATTCACCTTGTTGGAATAAATAGAAAATGAGTTTCTCAAGCTGACGTGGCATGTGATTCTATAAGTTTATTAGGGTAACTCATTAGCATTATTAATTTAAAAATATTTAGAATGGACGGCTTGATTTGTCATTAAGTTTTGATCCTACAATCACCCAGAGGCACCCTCTCGAGTTCACCTCATTATTAATCTCCGAGTAAAATTATAAAAGACATGGTAAAAACAATTGTTGGTACTTCCTGCTTCCAACAAGTCGAACTAATAAAGTCTCACAACTTCAGTAAACACTCAACGCCATACATTTTTCTTGTAATAAAAACTAGTCACCAATAACAACAAATCACGTACGACACCCACAAACACACACATTTAAGAAAACAATGGAGGCTAATTAGCCACAACCATTTGGGAATGAAAAGAAAAGAAAAGAAAAGAAATAGAAAGAAATAGTAACTAGGTGATTTATACTCCTCATGGGGGTGAGTTAAATTTTTTCTAATATGAAAAATAATATTAAGGTAATTAGAATCTAAGTCAATTTGAGTTAAGTTTATTAACACGTAATTTAAAATATGAGATTGATACAATAAGTATAAAGAAAATAGAAAAAAAATTGTAAAACTGAAGATTCAATAATCTAATACTAAATAAACAAATTTTAAAAAATATTGTTAGAAAAAAAAATCTTAAATCAACCAAGGTTAACTTGATTACTAATCGCATGCATTATAAGATCAAAATAAAAAAATTAACTATTAACAGCAGGACATAACAAAGAAGACAAAAGTTCAATAAAACAATATTAAAAAAAAACTCAAGCTAATTTAAGTTAATTTGACTAATATGCTTTAAATCTTAATACTAAACAATATAATTAGAATTAATATTCATTAAATAAATTCTAAGAAGAAAAGGCCAATAATAAAAGAGTTAATGGCTTCATGGAACCGATGAATGACCAAGAGGATGAGAAAGGAAATAGACTCGTAAATGCTTAGAAATTTTGTTAGCAAATATATGGTCATTAAGAAATTTGGGAATAAGTTCAATTAAAAAGACAAAGTGGTAATAAAGGGAATGGCTAAGCTAAAATATATTAAATGAGACTAAAGAGAACAAGGAGTGATACATAAAGGTATGATAAAAAGAGGGACAAGAATAAAGATCACATAAGATGAGGGACCAAAATGGCAAATAATAAACAAATAAAACAAGTCAGCCCCCTTAGTTTTCAAAGGAAGGATGAAAACACTTCTTCCTTCATCTTCTTTCCAAAACCCTCCTTACCAAAACCTTGTATGCACCTTTTGTACTTGAAAAAAAAATATAGAGAGAGGGAGAGATAAGCAAGAGAGTTAGACTTGTAGGCCTAAAATAGAAGAGGACCCACCACCTTAGGGACGAAGAAGAAGAAAAAGTCATGAGAGAGGAAGAAGTTAGGAGCTGAAAAATAAAAGAGGAAAAGGTTGTTGAAGGTAAACAAGAGATTTGAAGACATTCTTAGTAAGTATTCAAGTAAAGCCTCAAATTTTCAAGTAGGGGTACTTGAACAACCTTGAAGAGATTAAGAAATTAAGACCAAATAAGTAGAGTAGAGATGAAATATATAAGAAATGTGAAACAAGTGCTGAAAATGGTGAATAAAAATGGACATTTTGGAAGCCTTAGGGTTCGACCAAAAAGGAAAAATTAGGGGAAAGTTTTTTTCAAAGAAATTGTGTACTTACATGGTTATAATTGGTGTCATTATAGAAAAGTCTAATGATTTCTTTTGTTAAAAAGAATGTTTAAAGATTTCTTAAATTCAATTTTTGATATGGACTTGCTTTACAGGATAAGTAGAATTATAATCTATACCATGTTACGTAAGCTTGCTTATATGTAATTAGAGACGGAATCTTATGGAGAAAAAAAAATAGAGTTTAAGAACCATAACATTTTTACCAAGTAAGCAAGTCCTAAAGGAAAATCTTTAAAATTCAAATTTTTATTTTTCATGTATGTTGAGAGTTAGACCTTTTAACATAGTTGAGGTGGTTCCTTGATGAAATGGGTAATCTAGAGACATGGTAAGTTTGAACTTTTGATTTGATTACTACTAAAAAATTATCAAATACAAATAAAAATATTGATAATAACATTCCATTGCTATATTGAGATAACCTTTACCAATATAATTTTTCATCCTTCTATTCATTGGTAAACACTAACAAAACAATTCCCTTGGTATATATCGAGGGAATGACAACGGAATTACAATGGGATTCAAAAAGGCAGATCATACAGTGACGTGATATTTTTATCAATAAAATTATCGATGAATTTACTAATAGTATAATCTTATGGGTAATGTCATCGGTGATACTTAATTTACAACCTGGTAATCAACTCTACCCTCACCATCTCCCCCTCCCCTATTTATTCTTTTTCCTTGTGTATTTTTTTTACAACAAACAGTCACCCCTCATCTATTATCAACACAATTCAACCTCCCACAACAAATCAAATAACGAAAACACTCAATTTGTCAACATCCATATTCTAATTCAAATTTTACTGAGGATTTTCCACTTTAAATATGAAAATCTACCCTTTTCTTAACTCAATTTTAAAATGTTGATTTTTTTCATATTTTTTTAGTGTAATATTTTGCTTGGGTGTTCACTTGTTTTATAATATTTTCTTATACAAGTTTGTTATATGGATTTACGATTTATACATCTTAGGGTTTGTTTTAAATTTTGTAAAATTATATATGTATATAAATTGATGAAACTTATGATGAATTTCTAACTTGAAAAAGAATTACTGCAAATATCACTATTATTGATGAGGGTTAATGACAGAACTAGATTGTTGGTATATTCAAAAAAGTTAGAAAAGAATAACTACAAATATCATTGTTACTATTAATGCATCAATAAAATTACAGATAGTATTTTGTTAGTAATATATTATATTTACCAATGGATATACCAATGAAATAAAAAAGGGTAATTTTTTTATGCCTTTGTTTGTCTTTAAATCTATCTATCTATTTATTATCAACAGACTAATTGATAGTTTATAAATTACCGATAAGAATTTTTCTGTTAGATTGTTTGTATTCATGAGTTCATCAATAACATACATACTAACGAACTGCTAGTATAAATACCAACAAAAAATTTTAGTTATCAAATTGTTTAATTTGATAGTGATTTATACATGATTTACTACAATATGTAAATATAAGAAGCATGTTAGGTTTAGTGAGAAATTTGAAAGAAAATATCTAGAAAAATAGGAGATGAGATTTTGGCCACGTGGGAAGAAATGAATGTGATACTTTCCACCATGATAGAACTAGAATACATGTGTGTAATTTAACTTATTATTTATGAATATAAGTGTTTGTCCTAAAAATCATTACTTGTATAAGTCAAGTTATAGAAAATCAAGTAAATTAATATTTAGAGAAACCTTGAAATGGTATAAAGATGTAGAATCGTGTATGCCTGATGAAAAATGATGAATGGACACTAAGGGAGAATGGCCTAAAATTCAACC
Source organism: Populus ilicifolia (assembly GCA_015708895.1). Classification (NCBI taxonomy): domain Eukaryota; kingdom Viridiplantae; phylum Streptophyta; class Magnoliopsida; order Malpighiales; family Salicaceae; genus Populus; species Populus ilicifolia. Next base: position 347,582 of record SRLM01000098.1, read on the forward strand.
ATCTAAGAAATAGGGAAGAAAATGAACTTTTTCATGGTGTAATTAATGTTAGGCATGCAAATGGGAGGAAAATGTGAAATTAAATGAGTGAATTAAATTCATATAGGAAATGGTGAACATAAAAAGAGTTGGAAAAGTGATACAATAAACAAGGTGTTATGATTAGTGATATGCCAATATGAATGCATGAAATGGTTTCTAGAAAGTAACTAGAAAGAAGTTTATATGTATGTGTATACTTATATAGGTTTTAGCCAAATGAAATTTTTAAGGAGAAAATGTTCCAAGAAGTACAAAGCTGGTCGGGGTAAAAAAGATCGAAAATAAAAGGAATAAAATCCCTAAAACAAGGTGAGAAATTGAAGAGATATTATGTGAAATATAAACCAAAAGAACAAGAACATTACAAAGCAACGAAAATGAATGAGTGGTAAAAACACATAGTTATGTACTTTGATATAGATTAAATATTATGGTAAAAATGGCTTTAAATGGTATATTGACTTAAACACTTCTTGTGAATCAGGGGGAACACCAGGGACTAGATCATCGATTGAAGGAGATCACTCTTTAAGAAGAGTAGTTAGGCTTTCTTTTCCTATGCTCTTACTTTAATTTGATAAAGTCTCTTAATTTAGATCATGATTATTATAAATTGTATTATGGATATTATTTTGATTTCATGGAACTGTGTTGTTGGTTCTAAGTGGTGGAACCTATTGTGTTATTGTTTTTAAGAAGAAGAAAACTATTGTGTTGTTGGTTTCAGATGGTAGAATACAACGTGTTGTTATTTCTTTAAAAGAGAAAAACCATTAAGTTGTTTGTTCCAAGTGGTAGAATCAAATATGTTGTTGGTTCCAAGTGTTGGGACCCATTATCATGTTGTTTCATAAATTATAAAAACCTGGGGTAACCCATTGCGTTATTGTTTTCAAAAGGATGAAAATCATTATGTTGTCATTTCTAAGTATTGGAACCTATTCTATTATTGCTTCAAATGGATAAGGAGTGATAATGTTATTATTCTTAGATAGATGAGGATGATCATATATGTCTTCACCATAAATAGATGTTATGGGTTTGAAAATGATTCAAGTATATAAGAATTTGACATGTGTTTTGTGATATTACAAGAGCCTATTATGACATTTTAAAATGTATAAAATGTAAGAAGTTGTGTAAATTTTAATTTAGTGGTTGTGTGCGCGCGCGCACATTCTTATCTGATGTTGTGGAACCTAGTTGATTAGAAGTTCAATTATTTTAGCTATAAGAACCCTTGTGGAAATGTATCCTAATATTATGTTAGGATGTCAGTAAATTTAAACTTATTATTATGTGTTGTATTAAAATGCTAGTAACTCTAAACATATTATTTCATTTTATAACTTATGCCTTCTTTAGGCATTGGATTAGGATGACATGTAGTAAATGTTAATATAACTTAACTATGCTCTTACATTTAAATTTTAATTTATATTATTCTCTAATAATTATTTATGAATGTAATCATATAGATTTTCATGTTTACATATTTTTAGGTTGTATTTTATAATGTGCTCTAAATAACAATTAAACAAACCTATTATGATCCGTATTTATGAAGGAAAAGATTTTAGTTTAGGGAATAATGAATTGTGTGTACGGATTGGCTTGAAAAGCATGATAAATATGTTATCAATAACTTGGTACTGACTTATTTACTACTGAAATTTCATTAAAAAAAATTCCTAAAAATTTGAAGATGAAATACATTGAAATGTTGAATAAAATTGGTTAGGATGTCACACCGGTTAGGATGTTACACCTTGCACTTGGAATAACCTCACAAAAAAATGAAAAAAAAAATGACAATGCTCAAGGGTCAATAATTAAATGATAAATGATAAAACTGGAAAAAAAATTCAATATCATAAAAGAAAGATTAGGAAAAAAATTAATTTGACCCGAGTTAACTTGACTAACTCACTACCCACGATACGATATTGAGATTTAAAATTAGACTTTCAAAATAAGAACCTAATAAAAATATCAAAGTTAAATAAAAAAACAATGATATAAAACCAAGTTAACCTCAATTAACTTAACAAACTCACACCTGGGATAACCCCACAAAAAGAAAACAAAGAAAAATCATAAAGCTCAAAAGCTAATAATTTAATGCCAAAGGAATAAATTGCAAAAGAATCAATTTTTTCTATAATAAATCAAAGAAAGAAAACTGAGTCAACCCGTGTTAACTCAACTAACCCATTACTTAGGATAATCTAATAAAAAAATGGAACAAATAAAAATGTTTGAGGCCTAATAACCAACATACCAAATTATGAATTAAAAAAAAAAGGTTTTTAATAAAAGAAAATAAAAAAACATAAATCAAACTTGGGTTATGAGACTAGAATTATCTTGTAAAAAGACTAACAAAAAATAACAAAGTAAAATTTTCAATAACAAAACAATTTAAAATCCAAAAATTATAGATCAAATCTTGTATAAAAAACTATATGAGAGAAAATAGTTAGGAAATAAATTGAAAAATAAATACAATAAGAAAATAATAATCAAAAGAATGAAGAATTGAAAAGTGCAAACCCCTGAAAAGAATTAAAAAAATAATAAATAAATGTTGCTTAAATTGAAAACTAACTACATGAGAAATAAAAGTGAAGAAATTCATATGTAGGGTTGAATAAAAGACAGAAATTTAGAAATTTAAAGGAGATAGGATCTAAATGCTAATAATGAAAAATATATAGTATAAATACTCTCTCCTCACCAAAAACAAAATCTACAAGAACCATAAAAAAAGAAAGTAGGGAGTTTTATACCCATTGTTGCAAAATTAAGAAAGAAACACTAAAATTTCAAGAACCCATCCAAGATTAAAGAAATGCAATAAACACTCGTGAGCAAGGGATTAACAAGAAATTGAACAAAAAGATAGGAAAGGAGAGAGTTGTAAATTTTCAACTAGTTAAAGATCAAAATCTTAATTCGTACCGAGAGGAGCAACTAGGATTGAATCTTCTGTTATGGGAGGTCACGAGACAGGTGGAATAGGAGCATGATTTTTCCTCCCAATTACACTTATATAATTTAAAATTCTTCTGATGAATGCAATTACAATAAATATCATGTTCAATGTAAATAAAATCTAGTGTATTTGTAAGGTTAACTTCGGCTAATGGCATCCATGATAAGATTGCAGGGAAATAATTAACTTCGACTAATGGCTTCCATAATAGGATCGTCAAGAAATGGATTACAAGATCAGCTTCTGCTAATGGCAGCTATGATGAGATTGCCAGGAAATAAATCACAAAATTAGACTTTGCAATGTCACCCAGTTCAAATAAAAATATTCTAATTAAGAATATGCAAATAAGTGTTAGTTAGATTTAAAGGATTTACAAGCAAAATATAAGTTGTCTGTTAGAATTTTTATGGATCCGATAGAAAATTAATATTTCATTCATATAAATTATATGAGCATATATATATATTTTTTATCAATATAATAGTATGTTTATTTATGTAACAGGTCCATCAAATATTCAGGGAGATCATTAGTTTAGGACTCTATTTTATCAAGCTTATGTAAATATTTAACTTAAATAAATAGAAATTAATGCGTTTATATAGCATGCTTTCGTGTAAACGTTGATATATTTATAAAAGTTTAGCTTAGCATATAGTACGTTGATATATTTGAAATGTTTAACATTTATTATGTTGTAATGTCTTCTTTGCATGTTAGTATTCCTTTTTATTTTAAATTTCATGATTTAATAAGTGGGTTATGTTTATGTTGAAATTACTCCTGAAGTAGGTGTTTCTAGGGGGGGTGTATTGTATAAAATGTTGAATTATGATAATTGATATAAGGTTCAAATTTATGGGATCTTGTGATGATTGGTTAATTGAGTAAATTGATAATAGTCGATAGCTTGGGATGTCAACTCTGCTAAATTTTTGGTAGATAAAAGAAATTATCCTCAAATTAAAAGAATATGTTATGATTTTTTAACATTGATTAAGTTATAAGTTGGTCTGTTACAAAAAAAAAACTAGATAAAATAAGATGATTAGTGATGAAATTAAAAATAAGTAAATCACAAAAAAAGTAATACAAAAATAAGAATTAAATTGGACACAAAATTTTAAATAAATTCCCCACGATGAAAATTAAAAGAAAAATCTAAAATCCAAGAAACTACTATAAAACCAAAACAAATAATAATTTAAAGAAAGATGGTTAAAATTGATTGAAATAAAAACTAGAGGACAATCGTTTTTTGGAATGGCTAATATGATTTTTTAGACAATAAAAAAGAAAAGAGAAAGGGAAAAATAATATATTGGAGGTCATCCATACCTCTACTGCTAAAAAAAAATATCACGTCGCTTGTAACACCACCTTGAATGGTAGAATTTGGTAACAAGATGACCCCGCACGCACCTTTTGAGATACATTTGTTTTTGCTTTTAAAAGCAACAAAGTAATGTAACTGTGCTAAAAACACTATCCTGGCAATTTGTCTATAATCAATCTTGTAGTGCTCAATGGATCCACGCATTAAAAAAAAAAAAAACGATTTTACCCCAAATGCAGGATTTGTACGTTCTGGTGAGAATGGCAAATTTGTTACAGTAAAACATACTTGTGACTTCTAGATATTTTTTTAATTTATTATATGTATGCGTTATTTGTTAAATAATACAAAGGAAAGCTCAGTAACTTCGAGATCTCCGCGGCATCAAGGTCTAGACAAATCAATGTATCAAACAAGAACAAGGAGAACATTTCAAAAATCTTCTTCCACACTACATAGCTTTTTAAACAATGTATGTAGCTGTGATCTCGACAAGCTTAAGTGAAGACATGAGCCAACGAAAGTTACCGTAAAATTTTGATTCAATGACAAGAGAAGGATCTTCCTAGCTCGTGCACATGTCCTGTCCACTAGCAGGTAGCTAGGCAACACACAAATCATGTTTGGTTACTTCTTGCTGTACTTTCTCTCCCCCTCTATATTGATTGCTTTTGTCCAGCTAGTTCATCAGAGCCGGGTCTGGACCACCATCAACAGATTCAATTTTTTTCCTTATCTTTATCTTGGCTCGCAAAAGTGGACTTCAATTTTGGAAGTCGCATGAAAGTGATAGGTTGTAGTGTAATGGTCTAATGTAGCCTCCTCCCATTAAATTAATACAAACTAACTCAAAGAGTACATTGTTTTGCCGTTGGTTGTTGTGTGCCTACCCGGTGATCATTCTGGACAACGCTGTTCAATAAACAATGTTGTATTTTATTTTATTTTTAATTCTGCTAACTAATTTCTTGTTTTTCTTTTTTCTTTCTTTACTTTCATCTCATTAGACAAAGAAGATTAGGGATGAAGAAATTTATTTTTATTCGATTTAATTTTATATTTTTTAACAATTTAAGGGTTTTTTAAGGTTGAAAATTGATTTGTGTGCTTAAGGTTTCTTAGGTGTTTTCATGTAAACAAATAGTTAAAAATAAGTTTTTGAGAGATCAAACATTCGACCTTACATTAGACCTTAACTTTGCAGCCATATTTGGTGGTAAGAATCCTTATTAGTAGGTAATAAATTGTTTACCACTACAAATGAGCCTTTTTTTATATAAATAATATGATGACTACTTTATTTTTTTAATAAAAGAAATAGGGTTAAGATGTGTCTTTTTCCTTGTTAAATAATAAGAAAAGAGTAAGAATATCAATCACGCAAACCCTCTCTTGTTAACTCACGTGCACCTAGGTTTCTTTGTATTAAGTGAAGCATACCGGCTAAACCTTTAAGGTCCATGTACTTGGCCTCTTTTCACACATTCCTTTAATTTTTTAAAAATTATTTTTTTTAATTTTAATTAAAATTCATCATAAATAAAATAATTAAAATTGTATTTAAAATATTGATCATGAATATTCAATAAAACTAAATTAATATTTTATTATTTTTGTATTTTAAAAATTACAAAATTTTCTTAGATCTATTATGTTTTTCCCTTTAATTCGATCTGAAATATCGAGACATGATTCTTAATTTTTTTTATTGAAACTTTGTTTTTAGAACATGATAACTTTTTTATTTGAAAAAGAATGTATATGCTAAAAAAAAATAAGTTTATGTTAAAAGAAAAGGAAGAATAAGAAGAAATTCATTAATACAGAAATGTAATTTACATTAAGGAGATACATTTGTTGACCTTTAGATCACATGTTTATGTGCGTATGTGTGTATAAAAATTAGACTAGTAATATGTTTAGTTAAGAATAAGTTTTAAACAGATTTATAGAAATATCATATCAATAAGCATGAAGGATTTCTTGCAAAAATAAAGAAGATGTCCAAAGAATGAACATATTGAAGACTTAGAATTAAATATTTATTTTAGTGTTTTATGTAAATCTATATATCTAACAGCACAAATTAAAATGAATGCACACATAGTCATTGTTTATATATTTAAAAAGGTTGATTAAAAACACATGATAAATGATTCTCAAAACTCATTAAGGTTAAAACTAATAAATCTAAAATTTTACTTGAACTAGTAAACTAATAAAAGAATATGAACCTAAATGATCTATAAGTAATTCTATGTGCAAAAACATTACAAAATCATTAATCCCTAATTATACTCTAATTGTTGTTATTAAACTTTTATATTCTAGCAAAAGCGTATTTAATCTCATTCTCATTATAGTGAAATACCTTTAAATCTTTGAAGTGTTATTTGTGAGATATAAAAATATTAGAACTTTAAATTGTATTATTTATTATATTGAGAAAGTTATTTGTGATAACAACAATCACACTTGAAACCTTTAAGAGTTAAGTATAAACTCTTGATATTAATGAAGTAATTTCACCAAGAAAAAATATTGAAGATTGCATTTCTTCAAATGGTGTAAAATTCTTGGTGTGGATTCATCAAGTGGTGAAAAATCTTGAAGATAAAATATTTTCAAGGGGTGAAAAATCTTCTAGTGGATTCATCAAGTGGCTATTATACTCTTAAACTTGTACTAGTGAAGGAATACAATACTAAGATTGGTTTGATACTTGAGGTGTGAATGTAAGCTTGTTGAATCATGTTAAGATTGAGTTTGTAAAATCTCTCTATTTTCCTTTTATTTTAAGCATTGTAATTATATTATTGGTCATTATGTTTAATTGAATTATTTTGTATTGTTTGTTAATATTAGTGAAATACTTAATTCACCCTTCTTAGGTATTATAATTGTCTTAATATTAAAACAACAATTGATATCAGAGTTTAGTTCTCATTTATAAAGTTTGCTTAGACTTTAAATAGAATGGAAATCACTAGCTATAATCTCTCAAATAAAGAATCATCTACCTCTAAGTTACTTTTCTTTTATGGTAATAATTATGTTCATTGAAAAGCTAAGATAATTATATATCTTTAATATATTAATTATGGTTTGTGGCTATTCATAAAAAATGGACCTCATGAACCTACCAAAATTGAAGATGGTATTATGATTCCAATAGCTAGAAGTGAATATACAAATGGTAATAAAAAATAATAATTTCTATTGATGCTAAAGTTATGAATTAAGTATAAATGAATTTAATAGAATCACATATTGTAAAATGTTAGAGATATATAGCATGCTTTAAAGATAACACTTGAAGAAACTAACCAAGTTAAAGAATCCAAAATAGACATGTTAGTTCATTAATATGAATTATTCAAAATGATTCTAAATAAATATATAACTAGTATGTTTACTAGAATGACAACTATAACCAATATGTAAATGTTCTTGGTAGGACTTATAATGTTGATATCAAGAATGAAATTATTAGGTCCTCACTAAAGATTTGGGAAGTAAAAGTAATAGTAATCCAAAAAGCCAAAAAGACATTACCAAACTTTCATTGGATGAGCTCATTGATTCTTTAATGACACATGAGATTACCATGAAAAGACAAAAAAAAAAAAGAGAAGCACAAAAAAAAAATAGCATTCAAAGTAGTTCAAAAGTAATTCCAAGATTTTATATGGAAGAAGCAAGGGAATAGAAGATTCTCAAACTTCAAAAAAGATGAAAATAAAAATCTAACAATAAAGACCTTAGATGATACAAAAGCAACAAAACACACATCAAGATTAATTTTTCACTTCTTCAAAACAAGAAAAAGAATCATCATCATAGCAAGCAATGAAATCAACATGAAATAATGATTTGGACTCTAGTTCAAATGATAAAGAGGAGCATGTTACAAACATGTGTTTCTTAATAATTAAAATTAATTGTGAGGAATCTAAGGAGTATAGAGAGTGGTTTTTGAATAGTGCTTACTCAAGACTCGTAACTTGAAGATGAGTTGTTTTTAAGCACTATCAAAATTTAGATAAATTTAATTTAAAATCCAATATTGAGATTTTTCTTAACTATTCATCCTCAAGCATAAAAATGAATGAATGAATAAAGACCAACCAAGTATAAGCAATTAATAAAAGATGATAAGTAATTGTTTTATATCACTAAAAGAGTTATGGTATGTAAGCTATCACCATCTCAAGTTGGTTTTTAACAATCCTTTCAAATATATTAATAATAAAGCATCTCTTATAAGTATAAGCAGTTTAGAAGCCAGTGGATAAAGGCTTAACAAGCTGCCTAGCGAGCGAGCGATCTTTATTTCCGTATGCAATGATATCAATAATATCAATAACAGTATCATGAGCACCTGTGCTCAGGTAGTCTCTAAAGCCATGTTTGGAAAGCTGCAGCTAACATTATCATTGATAATGCACAAAGATGCTTAAAGGAATTTGATGCCTCTAGCAAGCCATTAAGTATTGAAGTGGCCGAACTAGTAGGTGCCGGTGGAGGAGACGGCGGAGGCTTGCCCAATACAAGACCAGGGCAATCCGCTCCTAAATAACCTTAAAAAGAAAGAATTTAACTGTTAAGCCTGCAACATATATGTGGTCTTATGTTCAAAATCATAGTCATGGAGTAATTTAAACCTGCAGGCTGCAGCACAAAATGGAAAAATCAATACTAATCCTTAGCCTCAAAGTTCTTGCCAACAAAAAGGTCAAGAATGCATCACTTGATACTGGTAATTAGGAGATTCGAATTTGGTTTTCCTTCTTTGACAAGTTTAAGAATAGCTAGGAGGAATAGATAATAATATAATTGGGTTACCACAAGGTAATGCCTAGCATATTTTGATGATTGAGGCATATCTACACAACGAGAGGTGGGTGTTTAGGGTAGTCTTCAGCATTGTTATAGTTGTTTTTTAAAATAATTTTTATTTAAAAATATATTAAAATAATTTTTATTTTTAAAAATTTATAATTAATATTAAATATTTAAAAACACCCTAAATACTAATTTAAAATAAATTTTAAACCGTGAACATAAAAATCATAGCAGTGTTTAGAAGTATAATTACAGTTATTTTTCAAAAGTATTTTTTACTTGAAAATATATTAAAAAATATTTTTTAATTTTAAAAAAATTATTTTTAATATTAACACATTAAAATAATTTAAAAATATTAAAAATTTTAATTTAAAATAAAAAAATTAAATTTTTTAAAAATATTTTTAAAATATAAAAACAAGCACCATAACTCAATGCCCAGACCTTAAAGGTGGGAGGGAAAGTCTTACATTTTTTGAAACAAGCAAAGCCTGTCATGTTAAACAAATTTGCAGAATCTTCGGTGCATTGGCATATGTGTCCTGTTCCATTAGCCACGCACGTTCCATCACCACACCAAACAAGGTTACAGGCTGCAAAACAGATCGAATGTCTAGGTTTAAGATGCATAATTTTCTCAAATTTCAGTGACGAATATGCTAATGTTCGATAGTATTTACGGTTTAAGAAATCGAACGGTGGAGGTTGAGAAGGTGGAGATGGAGGTGGTGGTGGTGGAGCTCCATTGCCACATCCAAAGTCAAGAGTGCCTGCATATGCATACAATGTCATCACGTCATATTAAATTGAAAAATCGACATGGGATTTGGAGTTAGTCTCTTATAGACTAAGAAATGCACTCAAAATTAAATAAATAACCAAGCAGGATACCCTACGAACAAAATAAAATATTTAATGATTCAGCATTTGCAGTGAGAAACCAATAAAAAATTGCTTGCTCGTCCCTTCCCATTTTGAGAAGTAGCTGGGAGCTTGAGATAATGGAGGTTCTTTCCTTTCTGATTAGATGTATTCATGGCCCAGTCCAATAAAACAGTCATACCACTCTGTTCAAATGCACAAGGGTCTTGGCCCAAAGGCTAGAGTCCATGAAATTGTTTGCATTCCCATGGGAAACAAATCATGGGTCAACTTCCATTTCCATGTGCTATGCCATGGTGGTGAAGTATAACAGGCTGAAAAAGCTCATGGTCACAACCAGAACAAGATGTCATTGTCGATCGTCTCGCATTACTGCTTCACTCTCTAGCTTTTGATTCGTAAGGAAGAAAAGGAAGGTAATTATGTTTTGCTGATTCTAGCTAGCTTATCTCATTTCACGTCATATCAAGACATCTGAAATTGGATCTGGATCGCAACAAAGAACGAAGGTGTTGTAGAAATTACAGGAATACACTTCAATGCTTCCCTAAAATTAAGCAAGCATCCCAAAGGAAAAAAGAAGTATCAGGCGTACGAAACAAGATAAAAAAACAAGAGTGCATTAGAAAACTCGTCTGTCAAATGGTAGTATGTCACTTCCAAAACCAAGGACAAGAAGAAGAGATCCAGTGGAATTGATACAATTTATCCCAAAAACTCATAGCGAGAGAATGTTTCCAAATATATATATATATATATATATCTGCTCTGTTGTATACAAAACACATAAATTCTACTTGCTGACATAGACATTATCGTTATCAATTTTAGCACAGAATCGAAAAGGATCATCAGCACTTCTCATTCTAATCAGTACATGCACGAGCTGAGAGAGACAGGGAGAGAGGCACTCACAGTTGGGAACAATACAAGAGGGGAAGGACAAAGGACCAATCTGTATCTTCTTCCAACCAAAATAACACTCGCAGTCAAAACCAAGCACTGAAGCATTAGAAGCCTTACACGCTCCTTCCCCACAATTTATCAATGAACAAACATCATCTGTACACATCAGTTAAGAGAATAAAAGATCACCATCAGTACCAGCCATAATCAAAAAGCTTGAAACACAAATCCCATAACCACTGTCAAGATAAGTTTCGACCAAGAAAGCCTTAGAAACCTGCATGATTGACTGGATGTCATGGGAAAGAACAGGTTTAATGTACTGGTCCTGGATTACCTTGTAATGTGCCATTCACTGTCAATGCCAAGAGACTGAAGAGGATAAGATGGAAAGAAATTGGAGTGAAGTTCAGTTTGAATGTGTTCAGTGTTTAGGAACACAGCAAGCTTAAGCTTGGTGATCCTAAGAATTTATAGAGCATTTACGAAAGTCCGTTTTCCGATAAAAACATTGATAGACTCACCTTCAGGGACACGTACCTGCCTATACTATGTCCTGTTCTGAATTTGAGTCTGTTTTTCCGCTCTTTCCGATTTGTTGTTTAGTGTCTCAACTGAGTGTTCAGAGATATGATGATGAATGTAATTTAAAATATTTTTTATTTATAAATATATTAAAATAATAATTTTTTTATTTACAAAAAATTATTTTAAATGATCTAAAAACATAAAAAATTAATTTTAAATAAAAAAATTTAACTTTAAAAAAAATACAATTTTAACAATATCCTCAAACCCTCAACTTTCCATATATTATTTTTGTTATTTGTGTTTTTATACATATATAAATTTGAATATTGTTATAAATATTAATTTTTAAAATAATAAATATAAACTCAGGACAAACTAAATTCATCTAGTTAAAACAAGAGTTGATTAGAAAAAAAATTATAAAACAACATTTGAATATTTTTATAAAAAATAATTTAATAATATTTTATTTTAATATAAAAAAGTTTGGGCACAAAATTTTTTTAATATTATTATTAAACTTAACCGAAAAGATTAATCTTGAAATCAACTAACTCAACTTTTTATCATGATTAATCTAAATTAATTTATAAAATCCATGATTCATGTTCATTTATATGACCACAGTAAACTAACCAGACTGAATAATTGTTGCTTTTTTCACTCTTCCCTTTTCTTCATGGTTAAGTTTTTATTGGGCTTGAATGGAATGAAATTTCAAACGAAATTGAAGAGCTGTTAGAAATTTAAGAACAAATTTAAAAGAAAGGGATAGCAATAAAATATAGTACATATAATAGTAAATGGTGCTAGTATTTGAGGAAAGCTAACACATTAGGGAGCCATGTGTGGCTTCCTCCAATCTCCAATAGCAGCTTTCATGTCAGCTATGCCTGTCAATTAAATCTTCTTTTTCTTTTTTTCTTGATTTTCATGCCTAAATTATTCTCTATTAAAGACTAACGCTGAACCTTTTTCTTCATAACGAAAAACTAAAAACAAAGAATATTAAAGGATCAAATATTGAATGAACAATATCAGATGCGGCAAAACACTTGGTTAAATTAGTTGTTTTTCTTATTCTTATTGCTAATATTATTATGAATATTCGAAAAAAAATGTAACAATAACGAATCATGAATTCAATAAAAAAAATATTATTCATATAATTATAATAGTAATTATAATTTAAAATATTTTTTATTTTAAAATATATTAAAAAAATATTTTTTAAACCAACACATCATATCGATCTAAAAATATAAAAAAAATTACACATAAAAAAACATAATTCCAAACTCGTTACGTCCTAAACAGACTACAAATTTAACTACTGTGGTCGTCTTGCATTTTAACTGCCCAAAGTTCATTGTCGTAGCAGTTGTCCTCTTCCTCATTCTGATGCACTCGGGACAACAAGTGTTGCAGAATGGTGGCAGGGAGGAGCAATTTAAGTCCCTTCGGGCGAGACAAGCGATGCAAAGAAGAGAATTGTTGCCTTTAGACGTCAATTTTAACCACACAGTAGAGACAAATTGTGCTAATTGTAAAGCTAAAAAAATAAAATTAAGAATGGTGTCCTGCTTCAGCCCTCACAAGGATTTTTGTACCTTTTGCTAGGGACTCCTTGCCACTGGAGCAAGAAATCAATCATAAGAATATTGCCGTAAGATCGCTCACGTCCGTACATCAAATTGAGATTAGGAGGAAGAGGAGTGATTTGGATGAACAAATTAGATAGCTCCACACAAATGTAGATGATTCTTAAGCACATTTTACGATATAAACAAGAAACTTATGTAAACAATTAATCCAAATTCAATGACACGCCAAAAGGGGCCATGAAGTTAAATTTGCTGCTCTGTAATGTTAATGAATAGAGTAATAGAATGAGAATTATTAAGAAATAGAGTAATATTTCAAAAAAAAAAAACTGAAAATTCGTATTCAAATGCAATACTTCTCCATCTAAAAAGCCAGAAACTACTTTTTCAACTAAGTCTGGAAAAGTCATTTTAGAAGTTTTCCAATGCAATTTTTAATAGTTTTCAAAATAAATATTCTTTCGCAAAGGGCATATGGAGAGGTGGCGATATTAGATCAAATAAATATTTGTTCAATTGTGTCAATGTCCTCCTTGGAGTTTTAATTACATATCAATTTCCTATTAAAGTTACCCTTACAAATAGGAAAAAAAAAGTTATTTTAATCCCTAAAGTTTTGAAATTAGAGCAAATAAAATATCAAATCTTCTATTCCAAATAAAAGTTTCAAATAATACCATGTAAATTATTTAAATTTAAGAATATAAGATACAAAATTACTTTTTTCTTTAACATGGTTTGCATTGAAAACATAGCAAAAAAATATATTAGATTATAATCTTAAAAATAAAAAAACATAGTACCTAAAGAAAAACAATTCTTAAACGTATATGCTATTTCAAGGCAGACTTGATCCAATAGAAAAAATATTTTTCCTAACCCTAAATCTAAAATAGCATTTTTTAAAAACAAAATCAGTCCTTGTTTCTCCCTTTGCTCTATGCATCTCTCCTTCTCTAGATATTAACCAGCAAACCCTCTCTCCACATAGCGCACACACAAACACCTACTCGATGAATCCTGTAGACATCTTCTAGAGTTTTTTTTTTTTTTTCATTAAACTTAAACACACTAAATTTTCAATCTGAATAAATTATAACTCATGAATCGAGAGCTTTTTCAATTGCTATTAAAGCTTTTATGAAAAAGAAAACAGGCTTATAACCCCAAAAGTTGATGAGGCTAGTTGCTATTAAATGGATACTAAGAGATGATATGATAGCAAAAAAATAAAGTGCCATGGCTAATCTACATATTTTTTATAAGGCTAGTAACTAATCTACATGATTTTTATAAGGATTAAATCGCTAAAAACAAAAATTTATTTTGTCATATACAAAAACTACATTATTTCCTAGACTTCCAAGCTAGTAACTAATCTACATGTTTTTTATAAGGATGAAATCGCTCAAAGCAAAATTTTATTGTCATATTTTCCTAGATTTTCAAGCTAGTAAACTAAATAGACTAGTTTAAAAAGAAAAAAATCAAACCAAACTAAAACCGATTAATTTTAAGTAATTTTCAATTTGGTCACAAATTTTAAAAAATTAATTTTAATTTAATTATTTATTTTAATCTAAAACAGAACCAAACCAAAATACAAAAAAATTGTTGTGGACCAACAACAAAACCCCCGCCCGCCTCCCCCCTCCAATTTCCCCTCCATTTTAATATCTCCCTCACCTTCCGAGCAATAAAAAATCACATTCCCCAAAATTTCCTTTCCTTTCCTTTTCTTCCCCGACATTTTTTGCTCTCCCAAGCACATCGTTAATTAGCCCAGGGGAAAATTCTATACAGCCTGCAGCAAGGGGCATTTGTCAATCACTACTAGTTATGCCATAGATTATTCTATTCAAGTGTAATTGGTTAAATCAGCATTGTATTTATCCAGCCAAATGGGCAAAAGGTTGTCAAAAGCAATTCCATTACATTACAGGAGGTTACAGTAATAACACAATAATATTAGCCCTCACCAACAAATGGGTTACACTCAATCAAATCAATGCCAAAATACAAACATCATTCCCAGTGAAACAAGTGTAAAGAAAATACCAATCAGCAGGAGTCTTCATCTCAAGATGGGTCTCATCTCCCTCAGGCTGATCCAAATTCCGAGAACCACTTCTCATGCTTCTCGATATCTGATTGGGAAACACTGCGCTGAACCTTCCTTAAGGCTTCTTCAAAATCACACATTGCAACAGGATCATTTGAAATCTCATCCTTAGGCATGTTCTTTATTTCATCCCGTGTCTTGCCCGCTATCTTTCGCCTCATCCCGTTTAAAGAAGCATCTCTGCAAACATTAGTTAGATCATCTCCACTGTATCCATCTGTCCTGCGAGCAACCTCATCAATATTGACATCAGTGGACACCTGTACAATAACAATGTTAATCGATGTGTACTCTTTATGGTTGCTCCACGCTTCACATTGAAGGCATCAAATGGACTAGCATGGTTGAGATTGTCATTTACAGGGAACCTTGGTAACAACACTGAACAGCGAAATATGGGAATAGAAACAAACCCAAGAACCAACTTGAGCTCTACATAAATCAAGGATCTTATTCCTGGAAAGCATACTTCGGGTCTGTTTGGGATTGTGGTAACGGTTGCGGTTCAAAGTGCTTTTCGCTTAAAAATGCATTAAAATAATGTTTTTATTTTTTAAAAATCATTTTTTAGATCAGCATATTGAAATTGAAAACATGAAGAAAAAAAATTAACAAAAAACAAAAAAAATATTGAAATTTGAGGGAATGCGGTTTCAACTACGTTCCCAAACAGACTCGAACATATATTTTGAATGAAATGACAGTAGGTCACACAGACAGAATGAGTTTCTCATGCAACCAAACAAGTATAAGAGTGCAGATCATATGATCAAGCCATTTTATAACCGAGGAATTATTGAAAATCATCACAATGGCTTCTTAGTATCAATGCTGTTGCATGAAATTATGAAGATATATCAAATATGCTCTATTGAATGTGTAGCTCTATGTTCTAAATGCTAAATCCATGTTTAGGTAACATATGTGTTATGAGTTATGACCCAGAGTTAAATCCATGTTTAGGTACCATATGTGTTACGAGTTATGACCCAAAGTCAAGAGCATCCAAATGAGTAGCCTAGAGACATTGATAGGAAGTTCTTGCAATGGATCTACAATGGCCAATCAATCTGCACCTTTGGCACAGTGCTCTCATTCCAAACATCCCAATGTCTGGCTACTCGAGGTTACCTAACATCGGCCTCACAAAATTTACAAATGACAGATAATGCAGCCCTTTCATTCAACTCTTTGTTATCCACAACAATTGACTGAATTTGGTACCATAGACAAGTGAATCAGGCTAACTATTTCTATGATTCGGATTTTTCTTATATTCTCTTTACTCCATTCAGAAAAAAAAAAAAAAAAAAAAANAAAAAAAAAAAAAAAAAAAAAAAACCAAACTAGAAACTAAAAACTGTCACTTATGAATAATTCAAATTGGAATCATGCAGAACCCTACCCAGCTATTGTCCACTTCCAGTTTCCATTTGCCACCTAATGCCACTTAGCATGGCAGTTTAACCTCAACGTTCACTCAATTACATAGTTTATTATTAAGTGAAGGAATTTCCATCAAACCATCATATAGATTTTGATTACATGCTCAATTACATGGTTTATTATCAAGTAAAGGAATTTCCTTCAAACAATCATACAGTTGTTTACTACATAAAATGAAATGAGCAAATTCCATGTTACTGTTTATTCCTACTTTTAGAGAGATATTTGCCTACTCTCACAAAAAGTAATGTTGTTCGAAATAATTATTTACACAATTGTCATTATTCTTAAAAGGAAAGGGGAACAAAACAAAGGAAAGGGCTAAAGGTACCATAGATCAATAGCACCAGGTGACAAAGTGAAGTGCAGCCTAACAATAACAGCACAAAGAATGATTTACCTTGATCCAGGCTCCATATTATTACCATGAATCGAAGTGGATAACAACCTCAATCTAATAACACTGCAGAATACAATATCAATTGGCACAATCAATTTACCTCAACAGTTTTCAAATTGATCCTAATAAGCTCCTTACGACTCTCAAAATTTGGAAGTGGAATATATATACGCTTTTCCAACCTCCTCCTGCATTGCATTTACATCACGTAAGAGAAAACCAGAGTAATGAGGATGCTGTATAACATCTTGGACAGATTGCCATTTAGGATAGATCTTAGAATTCCAGAATGCAAGAAAATCTCAAAAATATTTACAACACAATGAACAAACCTCAGTGCTTCATCTATGTCCCAAGGAAAGTTAGTAGCAGCCAAAACCATCACTATTTTCCGACTGCCATCTTCGCCAGTGGAACTATTGTTTACACCATCTACCTGAACCAGAAGTTCAGATTTGACCCTTCGAGATGATTCATGTTCCCCTGATGCCCTGAAGAATTGAAGTCATACAAAAACAGATTCAATCTTAATGATGGGAAAAAAATGAGTTCAACAATCAGTTCATACACAGCAGAGCAAACAACTTCAAGAATCTGAATTCATGAGCAGGAAGAGATCTGTGTGTGTGTGGGCGCACGTGAGTGTGTGTGGGAGAGAGAGAGAAAGAGAGAGACTATAGGTGTATTAACGATTCAAATTAGAATTTATACATCAACTTCCCAAACTTGCGACATATACACAGCACATCAAATTTTAATGCAGATTAAAATGCCTAACATGATAAAAGATTTAGGGATATAGCATGCAATCATAGTGTACTGAAACTTTGACCTGCATTAGAATGGATGATAAACTCACCCCCTAGCATTGCATAGAGAATCAATCTCATCAATGAAAATTGTACTTGGTGCATAAGCTCGTGCTAGATCAAACAAGCACCGAACCATCCGTTCACTCTCCCCACGCCATTTTGAAGCTAATGTAGCAGATGAAACATTGAAAAATGTTGTACCACACTCAGTAGCAACAGCTTTAGCAAGTAGCGTCTTCCCAGTACCAGGAGGGCCAAACATAAGAACACCTTTCCAAGGTCTCCTGATTCCCTGCCCACAAAAAATATAATTAAGACAAGAAATGAAAAGGACTGTAACATTAGCTAGACCAAGGATCTATGTTGATAAAAACATATTTCAGCATATGGTAAGATATCATCTCAATTCCATAAAAAAGATGACATGCAGAATTTATAACATAAAGAACCTAGAAACATCACATGATGAGAAAGCAGACTACAATTATAATTCAGCTTCAACCATGTAAGAATACCTGGAAATATTCAGGCATCCACAAAGGAAGGACAACAGCTTCCTCCAGAAGTCTTTTTGCTTCACTGAGTCCTGCAACATCATCCCATCTTACACCAGGAGTAGTTTCCAAGACATCCCTTTCAAGCATCTCAGCCAAGTCAGGATCTGGTCCCTCATATTGTGGCCTCCTCTTTCCATCTTCAGCATCACCATTCTAGCAATTGCACTTGCAAATAAGTTCACATGATGAACAGAAATCTAGACATGAAACAAATATAATAAAGTATAATTCACATCATATTTACTAATAGGAATCTTATGTTAAATCACTATGTGTGACACCAAATGACAAGAGTAATATAGACTAAACATTCCACAAATAGTTTTAAAAAACTGGAAAGTGAACAGGAAAAGAACCCCATGAAAAGGTGTTGGCGCAATCCATCTGATTATATAAAATAGGAATGCTCTACAAATTAGCAAATATTGGGCCTATAACTTTCTTCATAATTCCAACATTACTATGCTGTTCTCCGTAATCACATGCATTCTGTTCGTGATGTCATCAAACAGGTCTTCATTTACCATCTGAACAATGTTGCCATGATTATTCCAACTATCTAAATCCTACAAAAAAACATGACAACCCCCTCCTTTCTTATCAATATCCAGCAAACAACCTAATATGGATATGCACATGACATGACTAATAAGAATTGAATACATGTAACAAGTACAGAAGAACTAAAAGAATATGCTTTGACTCCTGGGTCCTGGGAGAAAAAAAAGGCAATAATTATATCAAAACACAGGATCATGAGACTGTTTTCATTCAAATTTACATTTCCCCCTCTGGAACTCAACTGAGAAGGTTGAAAAGGAGAGGTTTGAGTGGAAAACAGGTCTATTAACCCCACTTTCTTGTTACATTTCCATCCCCAAGCAAATATGGTTTTTCTTCCCTCCTCTATCACCTAATCATTCTATTAAAGAGTCATAAAAAGGGTAAATACATTGAAATCAAAACTAAACTTGTTTGACAAAATATAACGTTGAAAAGGGAGAATTTGTGGACATCTGCAATGCTAATATCTGAGAAACATTTGAAAGACAAACTCCTGTTAGGATAAAACTAAACAGAATACAGCCACATGTACTTTTCTTTTTCTTTTTCATTTTAGATAAATAAAATAAAATTTATTACAGTGATGGAAGAGAATAATTTACAAAAAGAGAATAAAACAACCTCCCAAATAACGAAAAGAAACAGTAATCTAGTTCAAATTAATAAAGCACTCCAATCCATTTGTATATCTGCTAAAGAAGTGCCTTCAAAATCATGACACTGCAATGAAGCCAAGAAGCATATCCTATCGCACAACAGCTTCTTTAACAAGACATGGTAATTAAAAATCCTCTCATTCCTCTCCATCCAAATGCGCTGAATGATAGCACTGACAGCATATCGCTGTAAAATGTCATGATCTTTCTACCTTCCAAAACCCACAAAAACCTCTTCCACTCCCCTCGAAAAAATCCAAGATTTATTACTAAATTCAAAATCTTACCTAGGAGAAAGATCTAAAGACTATCCAAACAGAAGCAAAACAAAAGGAAAACAAAAGAATTCAGCCAATTCTATTCTACCACAGGTATTGTTTCCTGCTTGCCAATATTTGTCATTTGCATCGAGTATATTAGCATCATAGAAATTCCAATCCAATATATATGCCAGCAAACACTATTTCACTTTTTTTTTAAGAATAAATAGTGAAGAATGCTGAAAATACGTGTACCACCATGGACAGGAGACAACTTACAGCTGAGTCTCCTCTTCCAGATTTTCCAGTGCCCGTCCCAGTGCCTTTCTTTCCAGTTGTCGACGCTCTGACTCCCGAATTCACCCTACTTGAAGCAGCGGTCTTGGCACCACGTCCAGTGGTACCCGTCCTAGTGGAAGCACCACGAGCCCAGGCCCCATCTTGTGGCGACTTCCTTAAACCTACTTGGGAAGCTCTAGTCGGTCTCCTGCTGGTAGTGTCCCGACTGGGCGGCCTCCAAACATCAGGATCATCGATGGGAGCGGCAGAGGAAGTAGGGTACTCATCTAATGGCTGGAAAACAAATGAAGATTTAGCATGAATGGGGGGAGAAGCAACGCGCCTGGCAGCAGGAGCTTCCTTAAAAGCCCTTCTCTCAGCATCCAATTGTTTTACAATTTCAGTCTCCTCGGACAGGGATTTCTTCAGATTCATCCATTTTGTACGAATTAAAGGGTCGTCAAGCGTCGTTAGATGCCTGAGAAAAATAAACATTATTAATTTCGATCCAAACAGCTATTTATAAGCAGAAGCAGAAAGAGATAGAGCATGTGAATGTGGGTTTAGATACTTGTTGATCTGAGCAATGGCACCATCGAAGAAGATAATGGAAGTGTCATAGAGGCCTTCAACAGCATATTCTCTTGCCAATTTCAAGTGATCTTGTAAGCCACTTAACGCCGCCGTTGCTGGTGAACTCCCACTCCCCACCATGTTTGCTTTCTCACAATAGAATCCCTAATTTCTAGCCTTTCATTACCTCTCGACTCCAGGCTGCGGCTAGTTTGGGGGGTTGATCTCAATGAAAATTACTGGATTGACCTTGCTTGCTTGTTTCCCTCTTCTTCTTGTAGTTCTAATGTGTGTTTTTGGTGTGTTGAGTCTTTCTAGCCCTGGTGAAGTAATCACTTTGTGTCGTGTGTGGTTTACGGCGGAGGAGGAGGAGGAGGATCCTGGGATATGACGACTGCTAAAAGATTTTTTTCTATTGTTATGGATACAAGAAACGGTGACGTTTCTTATAAATTAAGTGTAGGTTTGTCTATTACAAATAAAATGGCACAGTAAAGTCCGGGGCTCTCTCTCTTTTGTATTGAAGGCAAGCATGCAATGGTTATGATGTCATGTTTCACTACGGACACCCTCACGGACATGCACAGTGAACTAATAAATATGCCTTCAATTGACAAATTCAAATAACTTAGTTTGGGGGCAATATAGTTTTTCTATTATATATATTTATTATTATAAAATTGAATTTTTTTTATTTATGGTTTCTTAATTTAACTTTGACAATTTTTTCTAATTTTTTTTAGTTTAATTTCTTTATCCTAGTTTCATAAATGCTGAGGATAGTTAAATTAATTAAAGTTTAATTTTTTAATCTTAAATTTTATTTTTTTTATATTAAAAAAATTTAACTCTACCAGCAGTATAGTGCGGGCCATCTATCTAATATGTACTAAATTTTGTTACTTGCACCGCACCATGAGGTAGGTTAATTTTTTTAACTTAAAAAAAAATGTTTAAATGATAATAATTTAAGGAAACCAGGGTTAACTTGACTAACTAACACTTAAAAAAAAAATTAAAAAGCTCATAGTTCAATAGCTTAATGTTAAAAGATAAATTAAAAAAAATAAAGTTAAATCAGGCTAACCTTTAAAACCAATAATTTTAGTTATTAAACTAAAATGACCATATAAAAAACCAAAAACGAATCTTAAACAAAAATCTTAACTAAAAAATAAAATCAAAATATTAATTAAAATAATGAGGATGAATTTTGATACTAATGAAAGAAAATAATAAGGGACCATATTGAAAATTAAAAGAAAAAAGGATAAAGGATAAAAAAAGAATAACAACTAAAATTAGGTAAAAAAATAAATGAAATAAAATATTGAGAAACAAAATTGAAAGAAACAAAAAAAAGGATAAAAAATGCAATTAAAAAATAAGGATAAAATCTAGAAATAAATGTTATGAGATAGATTTGAAAGAAAAAACAGGGAAGGGATAAAAAAAATCAAGTGAATGAGTATCTTATATAATATAAAAATAAAATAAAATCAAATGTAAAGGGATGAAGCTTGAAAAAAAAATCTCAAAAAAATTCAAAATAAAGAAAAACCAATGAAAACAAAAGGGATAACAATTGCATTTTTGCTTCATTACTTTTTTGTATCAAAATAATATCATATTTTTACATAAAAAATCAAATGATTAGCTAGGGGATAAATCATGTCAAAACCCGTTGATTTTTTTTCAATTATTTTTTTATCAAAATAATATCATTTTAATTCATGAAAAATAAAAAATATGATTGACCCTAATAACCCTAGTCATTGGATCCAACTTGTGATCAGAGACATGATGGAGATCAAATCTCGAGTCGGGTTTTAAAAGTATGATAAAAATATAAATATCAAATATAATGTGAAAATTATATGAAATTAAACAATGAATGATGAAATTTCCATTAAAAAAAGACAATTAATCAATAAGATAACTCAAAATAAAATGAATTGTAATCATAAGAATGAAGATCAAATCCAACAAAAAATAAATTAAAATCAAATGATTAAAGATTAAATCAAAAAATAAAATCCAATCTGGAAAAAAATCAAAAGCAAAATAAACAAAAATTAAAAAAAATAGGGATTAAATTTTATAAAATAAAAACATCAAATGTCAAGGTTGAAATTAAAAAAATAAATAAATCAAAGGTAGAAGAAAGAGAAAAGAGAGAAGAAAAGAAAAATTATTGTTCAAGCTTCACCATGACCTAGGGATGATAGGCTCCAGCCCACCGTATAAAGAGTGGTGCAAGGCTCCAGATAAAACTCTAGAAGGCAACTTATAATCACTGGAAGGCACCGCAAACAACCTTTTTAAAGACACGAATACCTTTCATCTTTTTTTTAATTAAAATACTTAAATATCTTCAACCTCACATAGTAATTACAAAAAAAAATTAGGATAAAAAAACCAAAAATATCCCTTAACCTTGGGGGGGGGGAGTTGATTCAAGATCTACTAAGAGTGTGTTTGGTATTGAGGTTGTTGTTGTGGTTGTGGTTTTAAAAAGGTTGTTTTAAAAAAAGCACTTTTAATTGAGATTGGTTTGGAAAAATATGTATATGGTTAAAATTATGGTTGAAATTGAGGTTGAACAAAAAGCAATTTAAAGTGTTTGGTAACAATTTATGCAGTGTAAACTGCGTTTTCAAAAAATGTTAAAATGTTTTTTCAGAATAAAATTTTATAATTTGATTTTTCTACATTCCAGATTGTTGTCGTGTGCTAGTCACAATGATAATTTTTTACAACGTGAAAAAATATTATATTACTACTTCATTAATGAAAAGCTTTATAATCCCATACAAGCATTAAGTACTGTTATTACATCATTAATCAAATAAGACGTTATATGCTTTATTGTTCCATCAAACTATCTGCAATCTCATTACGTATGAAATTCATCCTACTTCGCCTACTGTTTCCAATGCTTTCAGAGCGTGCCACAACATCTGGTAAAATATCAAGTACATAACTGGAATTGCGATCAAATTTCGCAAATGCAACATCATCATACTATCTTTTTCTAATGTAATTATGTAGTGCCATTGATGCAACTACAAATTCAACTTGCATTTTATATGGATAAGCAGACATGTTTTGTAAAATCCTCCACCTTTGTTTCCATACTCTAAAAGATCGTTCAATGACATTACATAGCGATGAATATGCACGGTTAAAAACTTCTTGCTGATTTCTAGGTTGTCCACGACGTCTAAAATCTTGTTAGTGATATCTCTCACCTTTATACGGACCTAAATAACTATACTCATTTGGATATCTAGCATCAATCGAATAGTATTTACCTATAATTAAAAAGAACATCAAAATTTGTCATGTAATTAGTAAATAAAAAACAAATTTTATATCTAAGAACATAACAAGTTATGTTGTATACCTACCTTCTGGTGGTGTAGGGAATTTTATATTTATATTCTCAATAGCCTCATGAAAAATACGTGTATCGTGGGCACTCCCTTCCCATCCTGCCTGCACAAACGTGAATCACATGTCAAAATTACAAGTCACCGTTATGTTTTGAGTCGAAACACCTTTTCTTCTGATAAATGGAATTTGATTTTCAGTTGATATACAAACCCGCACATGTGTTCCATTAATTGCACCAATACAATTCTGACAACAAAAAAAAAACCATTGACAATATGATATTGTTATTTACTAACATGCATAAATTAATTTTTGAATTGAATACTAACAATAAAAACACAATTATTTTTCATACCTTAAAATGCGGCATATATTTAGGATTTATTACAATTTCTCGTGGAGTGCTTGTAAAACTCGGGTCATCTGGTTTTATGACATCGACTGCAAACAAACATATAGCTACGAGGACTTCTTTAATGCATCTATTTCCCCTGAATGTTGAAATCGCTCTTACACCTCCCTATTTGAAGCTCCTAGTGCTATTGTATATAGAAATATTACAACTTTTTCAATCACACTATTCCTTCTCGAAGGCTTCAACCCATACATTGTTTCTAAATCACTGCACAAACTCATAAAAGTTGATGTGTCCATTCTAAACATGTTGACACATAGTTTCCAATGTCCTCGTAAAACTTCAGTTAACCAATGCATGCCTGTATTATATGAAACCATGCATGGTTCTTTATGTATATGATTAACATAATACATGTTTAGTGCCCCAACTGTGCACACAACTAACTTTTTCCTATCAAATTCTCGCTTCTAAAACAATTCTTTATCATCATTATTATCATCGTTGTCATCATCAGTGTCGTCATTGTCGGTGTCGTAGTCATCATCACCATCCCCTCCCTAGCCACCGTTGTCATCATCACCATGATAATTAATATGATCAACAACATAATCCATTAAGTTATCATAATCATCATCAAGAGCTTCATTGAATATTGTATTTAAACGTGCTTCTTCTATATGTATAATCCTAAATAAATAAACACTTAAATCATGGTAAAAAAAAGTTTCTTAAATAAAACACAATGACTAATGTGATAACTGCACAATTAATTTTACATCACATAACCATTATATTATACTGCTTCACACTAAACATAAATATTGAAACTAATTGTTGTATGAAAGTTATATATTCACTGTCTACTGTTCACATTTAACATGAACAGTGGACATTGACAATAGTGAGCAGCAGACGAATGAAGGAGAAGGCGAAGGACAAAGGAGGTTACTCTTGGCAGCGCGAGGTGTGTTCGGCTGTGGGAACGGTGGTGGACTTCAGTGATGGTGTTCCTCTGTTCCTGCTCTTCTCACTCTCTAGTATAGTTTGCTTGCTTCTCTCCTGATGATGGTGTTGCTGCAGTTGACACCAATGATGCCAAATGGTTGCTATGGTGGAGACGATGATGAAGGTTTGTAGTGGTGGTGTGGTTTTTATCCCACAATGGCCCCATGTTTTTCGGCTAAAGCTGCTCTGCTTCTTTCTCACTCCCTCTGCAATGTTTTTTCCATGCAGCAGTTGCTTCTATCCCCGATATTGGTGGTTGTGATGGTGAAGACGATAAGGGCAAATGGTTGCACAGCAACGACGAGGCAGGTTGGTTATGGTGGCCCTGTTTTTTTTTTCTAAATCTGCTCTACTTCCTTCTCATTACCTCTGCTGCGGTTTTTCCTTGCTGCACTTGTTTCTCCCCGTTGTTGGTGGTGTTGTTGTTAGCGACGATGAGGGCAAACAATTAATGTGGTGGCAATGAGGAATGTTGGTGGTGGTTGCCCTCTGTTTATCCCGTGGCTGCATTTTCTATCCGCTGAGTTTGTTCCCCTGCATTTCTATATTCGCTGGTTGCCTTCTGTTTTCTCTTCTTTTAATTAAGCATTTCTGTGTTTGCATTTCTGTGAGGTTGCTTCTTCTTTTCCCAAATTATTTTGTTCTAGCATTGTCATAGAGGCTCGGTATTTAACAGCCCGTGTTAATTACCTTTTCTCTTCTGTAACTAAAGTGCAAGGTGAGTAGCAGTTTATTGCAGTGTACCATAGCTTGTTTTTACATGTGAATTATATTTTAAATCTTGCATTTGTTTGTATCTTTACTGTTTTTTTTCTTCTGTAATGAAAGTGAAAGGTTGGGAGTAGTTTACCACAGGGTACTACTTAGCTCATTTTTACATGTGAATTGTATTTTAAATCCTTGTATTTTTTTTGTTTCTTCATGTTTTATTTTCTATAACCAAAGTGTGTGCAAAGCAAGAGCAGTTCTATTACAGTGTACTCGTTAGCTAATATTTACATGTGAATTATATTTTGAATTCTTGAATTTTTTTATTTCAAATTTTTTAATATGTTTTACATTTTGTATATTTTTCCCCTTACTGTTAATGCACATTACGTGTATTTAGAAATATAATTTAATAGGTTAACAAGCTTCTAAACTATAATTTATATTTCTAACCCAAATCAAAACAAAAAAAAAAGTTGATTTATCTTTTAAAATGGATGTATAATTGGCTTTTCCAAGCAGTATAATTTATAATTAAGCAATTTTAATATCGATAATTTAACAACCATTTGTTTGCATTTTCTGCTGGTTGCAATCAAGCATGCATTTTTTGTAAACTATAAAAGCATTGTCCACATCATATTACATTACAAATACATATACACTTTCAGGATTGCAATTCATGATATATAGAACGTATTGAATAACACTATAACTTTTTGATACTTTAATATACAGTTTGTTTGCATGAAAATAACAAATATTAATGCCTTATAACCGAAAAATAAAACTTGCACACAGCCTCTTCATGTCAGATGAGAATTGTTAAAATTAGAAATAGAGTCCCGAACAATTCTAGCCGATTATCATCTTCAGATCTTTGAAAAAATACATAATTGTCAAGACATTTCAAAACATGTTAGATAGCAATTTAGATAATAATATTTTCAATAAATTTATAAAAGCATGCATTCTGGATAAATATATACCTTCCCGTCTATAGTGGCTTACGCCACGTAAACATTTTCTACAACCATTTCATCTTGTTTTCAAGACTACCCATACTGAACCACATTTCTCTATTCCTTCTCATACCTAAGAACTCAGTAGCATACGCATGAAAATCATCACCAATATGAACTCCTTCTATTGAGTGCAACTCAGTCATAACCTCAAGAATACTACACCCTTTCTTATCTCTACATATAGATGTGGAATCACTATTGTTTGACATACTTTCAACCATATTATCAAACTGTGATAGTAGTTGCATCCCAATTCCAGAACTTCTTTTCTTTTCCCTTGATTAAACGTCAAGATGTTGTCTTTCTTTTCTCTTTCCACTGTTGCGTGTGTTGCTACTGCCTGACATATTAACCTCTCTAACCATGTTGCACACATCATCGGTGAAATTTAAAATTCCAACCTCTTCTGAATCACCGTTTCCTTCTTCCAAATGAGGTTGTTCGTCATTGGCATTTAGATCATCAACAACATCAACATTATCATCATGATGAATTCCAGCTGATGGTGCCCATATATATTGTCCAGTAGCAATAATGTTGGTGAACATTCTGTTGAACTTCAATCGCAAAGACAATTCGATACCTGCTTGCCTAAACTTTTTTGCACCTCTCATTTCCTACACAAAACATTTAGAATTATTTAATGTATCTTGCCTAAATATTTTGGTAATTACTGAACTAAGATTTAATGAAATTAAAAATTAAGGAGCAGCAAAATAACCTGAATTTTGTTTTCCACCACTCATCACTTGCAAAAATTGTCCCTAATTTTGCACTCCAGCCCACACCAGTTTCTGAAATGAGTTTCGTCCATATCCTCTAATCTTTTTTGCAGCCATCCCATTTGTTCTTCAATTGTGCCATTGTGAATGTGTGATCAATTATTTCTTTGAAAGATGTTTGCAAATATTTCCAACCGAACTTGTCGAAATGAGTATTTGGTCTCATTCCCATATCAATGGCCTTGATGCAAAGGTCACAAAAGACATGTAACATTGTTTTATTCCAGGCAGCTTTATCAATAATTTATGGATTATCCATTCCTATTTGGATAACATATTTGCAAGCAAACATCATGAATTTTTATAACATGTTAATCATTTGTGTAATATTGGAAGGAAGTGTATATGACATACAATAGTGTACTACAACCAGTATCGTAAAGAACAATTACATTCCAAGTTGTTTGTCTTTAACTATTTTGAATTTATTATACTGTGTAAAGTTCTCCATTCACTTACAAGTGATTGCCATTCCATAACAATTATAATCATTCCATACAATATGCATGTGTCCTACAAACAGCACACATCAATACTGCACATCTTCATACATCATCAAGATAATTGAAATTCATTAGCAGCTTAGTTTCCAACTGAAAGCATAAATATATCAAACAGATTCTAAACATTTGTTTTTTCTGTGACCATCACCTCCTAGTTCTCAAATCACAAAAGAAATAAGTATTCACAAATTCTATAGGATTGAGGCATAAACACTATAAAAGGCATGTAGCAGCATATATTTGACTCAAATGGCAACAACATTATCTGAATTAAACACAATTATTTGAACAAATTCTGTAAAAAAAATTAAAACACATAGATGGTCAATTAACCTATTATCACAACACCAAATTTTTTTCTCATATTAGCATCTATGCAAGCAAAATGTTGTGCTTAATTCACAATCCTTGCAGCACAGTATATTCATAAATATTGAAACCTAGAACAATACACAACACCTAAACATATACACATATCTATAATTATCTTTAAACAGACGTAAAATTTTAACAAAAAACATACTCTTTACTGTAGAACCATCTTTTTTTTGTCCAAGTAATTTCTCGTCCCTTTGTTTTTTTGCCTCTCACAGAAATTGGCTCTACAAGCATGACAACAACAATCCCGAACACATTGTGAGAAGAAATACAAACGGGAAAATTATTTTAACATACTATAGATGAACTTCAAAATTAAACAAATGGCAATATACCTTTATATTGAGCAGATCTACAACAGTAGATGAGACAATTTTTTTGTCGTGTGTGTGTTTGTAAGCTCACTCGGTTTTTAAATGATAGGGAGGAGGGACATAGTGGCGACGACTGTAATTTTGCAGCAACCTCACAAGCTCCGAAGCTTAGCAAAAAAGGATAAAAATGGAGGAGGGATATGCTAGGTGGGAAGTAAGGATGGTGAACAGTGAACAAAGTATACTCTCATTGACGTTATGGAACTTGTGAACAGAAAAATAGGATTCCTTGAATTTTTTTACTGTGGATGAGTGAGGAGAAGAATATTTGAGGAGTCATTTTAATTGATTTGTAGAGGAGTTTTGATGAGAGAGTAGGGGTGTGTTTAATTATCCAACGACTTTTTTTTTTTTACAATGTCGATGGGTTACTTGAGGTTGTTGCTGGTCAATGACAGCTACTTGCCACTTTTTTTCAACCACAGGTTCAGTCATTAGGGGGTGGGTCCCATCATTTTGAACCCACATTTTAAACATAACCAAACATATAATTTTTACGTTTTGCCTGTTGATTAGTATTCAAAAGTGTATTTTTATCATGGTTTTATATCATCATTTTGCACTTAAAGTATCAATAACTCCTTAACTAAAGTACGTTTTATAATAATATAAGATACCTTTAATTTGTGGTAAATGTTCATTTTAAATGCAGGTCTATCACATAAATAAAAGGATTGATTGATGACTTTAAGAACTTCAATTGCAAAGGCAAAGAGATGATTAAACTTAGAAAAGAGATGTCGGTGCAATCCAAACCAGAACACTGTTCAGTAATTGGGTCATATCTAGAGCTATAGATCTCAGATTTAGGTCTACTTTATATGGATGGAAAGGTAAGACATAGGCCTACAACTTTCATATGGAGCCCAAGATCTAAAAAGGCTATTTTCAAGTCCAAAGTATTGCAACAATAAAGAAGCCCGAATCTGTCCTCCAGCCCGAGCACTGTTCAGTATTTTAGCCATATCTGGAGTTCTAGAAGTCGAAATGAGCTGAAGTTTTTACACAAGAAAGATGAGACAATTGCCTAGAACTTTCATTTTTCAAGTGGCTCTAATTTTGACGTCATTAATGATGTTTTGGGCAAACAAAAGAAGATAAGGATTGTCACCAAGTCAAGGGTTGGCCATCTACTCATCAATTAGTCATAAAATCAATAGTTTCCAATTTTGGCCTATAAAAGGAGGCATTTGCCATGCATTTAGGCATCTTGGTGTCCAAATCAAGATCATGCTCTTCTTTTCTCTCTTTGTATTCTTTATGCTTTGTTTTCATTAATATCAAGTTTATGTCTTTCATTTCCTTTGCTTTGCTTTGTTAACTCTTATCTTATTTATGTTCTTATTTTGTTTATCCATTTTTATTTCTTCCATTATGTCTAGCTAAGTTAATTATGTCAAGGTGAAAAGGTTACACTAATGGTGTAAGAATAAGTATGGTATAAACTTAATATGGACTTTAATGTTTAATACTAACATGTTTTATATTTGTTATCTTGTTCACTTTTTAATACTTTGCTTGTTAAATGACTAATCTTGATTTATGTTGTATAACAATTAGTACAACAAATACTTGGTACTTTTATAGCCCATAATGTATGGTATAACCGACACCTAAGCTATGAAAGGAACTTGATTTGTTGTTAACATAAGTTATAATCATGAATACTTGACGAAATTTACAAGTATTAGCATTAATTGAATAAGATGACTAATGTAATCATGTTAACAATCTATAATCTGATTGGAACCTCCTTTATGTGTGGTTTCTAATTGAACAATAAAAGTTTATATTATACTTGTTTGACATACCATTAGTGGAACCTCTAACCTTGACATTTGTTATTATCATTGTTAATCCTTACTTTAATATCTCATCATCATCATCATCTTTTTCTTCTCTTTCTTTATTAGTATTATTATTATTATTATTATTATTGTTGTTGTTGTTGTTGTTGTTGTTGTTGTTGTTCTTATTATTATTGTTGTTGTTGTTATTATTGTTGTTGTTGTATTGTTGTTATTTATAATTTGTAAAATATCCTCCCTGTGGTTCGACCCCGATCTTGCCGGGTTATTTATTACTTCGACACTCCTGCACTTGGAAAAAGACATTAATCTTTTCGTCGTATCAGCTGTACCTCAGTTCCTGTCGTATTACCAAACAGCACCTAAGTAATTAAACTATAAAAAATATGAAAATTTCAAAATACCCTAAGAAATTAATTTAGTTTTTATCCATGGGTATTGGCATAATTATATTATAAAATAAAATATGAAAACACTACTTTATCCCGAGCGTGTGTTCAATCCTTCAGTTTATAAAAGGTAAAATAATTATTTTACAGTAAGTTAAGATCATGCTGTTCGCAATCCACGTCTTGATGGTAAGGAAGGGATTACTGGCCGCTAGGGTTTACGTGGGGCCCATTATTTATTGTTAGATCCAACCCATCATCTACATATCTAACATTTTTCAAAATTCCAAATCTTACGTTTTCGTTTCACCCACCGCCACCACTCCTCGCCTCGAGGATTTAAACTGAAAAGGAAGAAGAAAGAATGACCAACCGTTGCTTCAAACGTCTCACTTTCAACTTTTTCTTTGTTTTTAACCGCAAATGCGGGGGCTCATCATTGCATGCTTTCTTCTTTCACCATTTCTGTTAGAAACTAGACATCATCATGGCATGGAACATTGCTTTCTGGTTTTTGCCATAATTCAAAGTCTCTTTCTTCCCCTTTTCTTCTTCTTCTTTCATTTGAAGCTGAATACCAAAGCACGCATGGAAAGAACAGACAGAGGATACTTACGTTGTCCTCATTATAGTATAGTATGTATTGTCTTTCACTGCTGTCATTTGAACTATTTTCATCAGAACCACTCACTTTGCATCGGTTTCTTTTGATATCAATGGTCAATGTGTCTCTGCTAATTTTGAAGTACCTTCATTTGACAACAACTTGACTATCAACGTAAAAGCATCAGATAATTTAATTCATCAGCACGCGACGGCGCCGGTCATGCCAAACCGGCCTGTCTGGCTTTCAATCTTGAAGTTATTCACTGTAAACATGATTAGTATCACTCCACAATCCCTTTGCTTACCAAATCTTCCGATCCTCTCCTCAGTCTCTCTGCAGCAGCATTGTGATTATTCTCTGTCAGGCCTCCGAAAGAGATGCTAAGATGACCTGGACATGCACATGCACCTCCCGGAATCACAACCACCCCGTGCCTAGTAGCAAGCCAGCGAACAACCTTATCATCATCCACATACTGTTCTGCCTCTCACAGCTCCTTCGCCCAACGGGGAAAGTGCTTCTAGAATTATATCTCTGTTCTTGACGAGGTCTTTCACTTGCTTGGCCACCCACTCAGGTCCCATTTCTAAAGAATAGAGGGCTAGGTGCTGTGACAGTATTGAAGAACAGATGGGTATGTTGTCTTGAGTTGAGTTTGGAAACCTTCCACTCCTGATGGATGTACTACCTGCAGGCATTACACATTTAGCTGGTATTGACTTCAAGAGCAGACATCAATTATAGTGTGTTTGGTTCTGTGGTGCACAACACTACCAAACGGGGTTAGTACCCATGGTTGCAAAAAAGTCAGACTTCCCTGAAGTCCAGCTCCAAGGCAATCAACATTGCTTCTTAGTTACAAAAAGATTTACTAATCCCCAGCATCACATAACGTTAGAACAAGATTTACGAATGCCTGTTAATGAGAACATAACAATAATTCATATTCTAGAACATATATGGATTGAGACAGCTGGTTATAGAACAGAAAGAACAACTATTTCTACAACTCAACGAAATAATAAACTGGAAAATAAAGTTTTACAGACATAATTCTTGACTTTTTACTCTTCTCCTAAACCTAAATGCTTCTGGGAATGAGTAACATATGTTTAAGAATCCCGGAAACATCTGATTTGCACCTGCAGTAACCATCACTGAAGAGTTCACCATCTTATTTTCCCTTCACAACTGCAAAACAAAGAGAAAGGTATTAGATAATGTGTTAACAAATCTTCAATACCAAGGGCATGTAGCTTTTGGTAAGATTGTTAAGGCTCCAGGAACTCCAATTTCTAACTAAGTGAACAGCTCCACTAAGAAGTAAAGGAGGTAAAGTCACTAAAATATTAGAGAGGGTATTAACAGATAACAGTGACCAAACGACAGGAACAATTACATCTCAAATAATCACAACTTGAGCATCAAACAATTCAAATGCAGCTGTGGGCTGAGAATCAAATGACCTCTGCTGCCTTTCATATGTCAATGACCAGAACCATAGCATAAATCATCCAGTTGGAAACATGCTGAATGTTCTGAATCACATACCTTCTGCATTAATGCCTCCCTGAGTTCAGGAATACCTTCATCAGCTCCATAACGGCTAATTGAAGGCTCCGATACCAGTTCTTTCACCTTATTCAACCCCTGTCTGGTGGTTGCCAATAAACTACCCCCTGTACCACATGAAACAAATCAATCAAGAGCCAATCTATGCCAAGAAGATGAAAAATACAGAGCACGTAATGCATCATAAGGCTTTGAGTTTGACTTTCAGATAATGCTACATGTATTTGAGAATCTTGACATGGTGGCATTCCAATAGTCATGATTTCACTTCATAGTATGGGATTGGATTTATTTTTTTTCCTGGAGTTTAATTTTCAAAATTCCAAGAGTGGCCAAAGAAAATGCAGAAAACAAGCTTTGAAAGGAAAACTGTTCCTGCCCTAAAGTAAATAGACAAAAAGATTTGCTAGATGCATTGTCAAACAAGTTTCTAAACTACATAAAATCCCTTAAAATCTGCACCAAACAAGTCCTTATTCTTGAAGAAGAATGTGCAGTGCTCCCTATTCTCAATATCTCCATTTACATAATTAAAAAAAATAAATCTAAATAATGATTACTGGTTTGCCTGTAAAATTAGTTGTGATATCCGCAAATTAGCTTAGATATTTATATTAATTTTTTTTTAAAAAAATCTAAATGAGATCAATTATTTATTGTGCTTTGGGAGTGAAAACACGATCAACTAAGACAATGTATTAATTGTTTTGCCCTTTATTGCACTTGCTCTTTGCCTTTGCAGCATGGTAAAGTCGTGTTCTTCATGGGATTCAAATGTCATTTAAAAGTTGATCGGGGAACAAAGTAATCAGTGTGTTTTGTATGTACAGTATAAATACTATGTTGCCATTAAGAACTAAATAAATTAGCCTTTGATATTAATTTGTACAATTAAATAATGTTTGTACTCTTTCGAGTCTAAAAAAATATTAGCCTTTAAAAAAGGGTTTTTTTTGTCTTTGCATATTTTATGTATTATGAAATTTCATGTTTATTCTTTGACTTTGAAAAATTTAAGGCTGTCTTGGAAGGGTATTTTTATATTTGTATAATTTTTATTTTAATATTCGCATGTCTTTAGAAATTTTTTAGTAATTTGAATTTGTATAGTATTAATAAATCATTTTAAAAAATATGAGCAATCATCATAAAAAGGATAATTCATTTCTACGAAGATAATATAATTAAATTATAATTTCCTAGTCAGTAAATCATTTCCCCACATATATTTAATAATAAGATAAATAATTAAACCTATCATATATCAAATAAAATGTTTGTAGGAACACAAAGTCAAAATCTAATATAATTAAAAATACAAAATAATAATTTTATCATAAAAACATATTTTTTTTACCATCATTCAATCTCCATCTCTTTATCACTTCTGTTAAGATCTAACATTTATTTCTTATGATTTTTGCTTTATATTTTCTAGTTTTCTAATGGTGGGAACAAGGATTATTAAAACTAATGGTCAATATTGAAATATAAGGATAAATGTTGAAATTATAAAATATTTAAAGAGATATTTGTGGAATTGTATATTTTTATAAATATTCCTGAAATAAAGACAAAAGCCCAATTTTGTCTTTATCTCCACAAACAAGAACACTTTTGTTACTTGTATTTCCGTCAACAATTAGGTTAAGACTAATGAGGTCCTACCATAGAAGGAAGTTTTGGAGAAGGAAAGTCTTGAAGTTTTGGGGAATAGGGTTCGGGTTGGAAGGAGGGGAAGAAATCAAAGAAGTGCTTATGATTGATATAAAATTTGGAAGGGTTGTTTAGGGTTTAAGTTTTGGAAGGAAAAAGAAAGGTTATATGAAGGAGCTGTTGCCTGCTTCCTCAACATTTTCAATCCATTCTCCACATGCTGAGAGCTGCTGCTGACTAGTTTGAGACTTGTTTCGCGTAGACATGGACATTGTGTATATATGTAAGTTAACGTTTGATATATTTTTTAGCAATAAATATTTTGAAAAATAATATTTATCTTACTTCAAATTGAAAGCTAAATATCGGATAAAAAAACGAGGGAGCATAGTTATTTGTAGCGTTGTTGACATGAATGAGACCTGAATATGAATATTAAAGTTTACAAATACTTTGGCTGAGGTGGGATCGATTCCCACGAAACCACTTGATATATGAATGGATTTGAATTTTCTTCGGGACAAGAGAGGGTCTCCTTCAAAGATAAGGTGGTAAGTATTCAAAATTCTCCGTCTACGAGAGAAAGAGTAAATCTAATTGACAACAATTTTGTTTGAATTGGGTGTTGTATATGTATGGTGTTGCAATGAAATTATTTATTTTTAAAATGTATTATCTATTTATTTATTTGGTAAATATGAAAAGACAAGAAATTCTTGAAATTTTTATCTTTTATCAATGAAAAAATAGAATGAGAATCGTGATTTAATATTTTGATCACTAGAAATCCTAATTGATTTCAAAAATCAGGTATGAGGACTGGTTATATAAAAAAATATATTCGCACTTCAAATACATTTTATCTAAGATAAACTACATTGTTTAATTATTTAAAAAAAAATCTAAAGTCTTGTTGTAGTTTTAAATTGTTGGTCAGTTTAATAATTTAAAAAAAGTTCTTCTCAATAAAAAGATCCTTATCTTATCAGACAAAACCTAATCATTCTAATATTAACAAAAAAAAATATTTTTTTAATCGAGAATACATCTTGTATGTAAGGTTGTCGTAACCTAGATACTAAAAGAAACAAAATAAATTTCTTTGAAATATTAGCCTAATTCTCGTGACATTAATAAACTAGTTATTAAAGTCAAAATGCATGTTAATACATATTTTTAAATTTTTGTTGTATAAAAATATGATATGATTTTTTTTCTTTAAGATAGTTGGCCTTATGTATGAAAATAAAAACATTTCTTTTATTTATTTTTATTTTTTTAATGTTTTGATGAAAATTGAGTATTTTAGTACGAGATTTGTATCTTTACGGTATAAAAAAATAAACAAATACTAAGTAAAATTCAATAGAAAAATATGCAGGAAAATCATATAATTTTTTGAAATAATTTTTTGTTAGATTTTTTTTAAAATGGGCTACACTCGGCCCAAAAAGAAACTAGGTCAGCATCAGCCCGATAAAAATACACACAATCTCATGTTGGGCTGGACTTAACCCCATCATATAGATTGGGGTGATGATACAGTCTGGACTGATTTGCATAGTAACCAACTCAGATATAATTATTTGGTTACAACGCTCATCATGGTAACTAGGTAATTATATTTCCTTGCTTGTAGAAACGTGCATAATGCACGTTTTGCATGCAAGGAGAGGAAATGGGAAACAATGACAAGGGGAAGAGAATTACCTGGAATGGAGGCGTTGTTCTTCACCGTGCTGGTGGCTCACGGTGGTGTTGGTGTCATGATAGTCGACTATAGTGGCAAACGTTGGTTCTCCTTCTTCTCTCCTTTGTTTTGCTATGTTATCTTCTTCCTCTATTTTTTTTTATCAGTAGTGTTCTTAACTCACTTTCCATGGCTTCGGGGAGGTGCTTTTTGTGCTAACAGGGCTACTGGTGGCGACGAAGAGGAAAACTAGACGTCGTACATGGAGGACATTGTTTTGGTTTCTCCGTACTTTCTTTTTCCTCCTTCTCTCTTCTACTTGTGTTTCAATTGGCTGGTTTTTAGAAAATTAAAGATGATGACAATTCTTGTCTTGGTTTTTTGTGTTCCTTTTGTTCTCTTGGGCTTTCTCTCCATGTTTCTTCATTTGCTTATATTTCTTTCTTCTTTTTCTTTTTTTTTTAAAAAAATTTCCTTGTCTCTAATTTTATAGGTCAAGGGACAACAGCGATGGATGTTAATTGTTGTTGGGTTTTTCTTACTTCTGTTCTTTTGTTCCTCTGTTATCGTCTTCCTATGCTACCCAGTTCTCCTCAGTCTCTCTCTATTTCTTTTTATTCTACCTATTTTCACCTTTTTTCTCTCTCACTCCTCTCTTTGTTTTTCTTCTTTTTCTTTCTGCCTCTCTTGTGTTATCTCTTTCCCCCACTATTTTTCTTTTCTTATCCTTTGCTTCCTTATGCTCTCCCTCTCTCTTCTTTTCTTCCTCTCTAGCACTATCACCTTTCTATTCCATCCCTTCTCTTGTTCATTGTCTTTCCTTGGCCTTTATAGGTCAAATAAAGCCCTATAGTGGTAATGGTTTTCTTGTAATCTGGAAGTTGAGGGATAATAGTCATAAAACATGCCTCATAATTAGAGCATTTTGGTCTTTTTATTGCAAAAGGTATCTCTTTTACTATTGAAAACAACTATCAAAGCAGACAATGAATAATGCTTAAAGAAACGGTGTCGTTTTAAAATTCAAATGAATATTTTTGATTTGGTTATTAAATTTTTTGTAATTTTTTAATTAAACCCCCAGTAAATTATAATTGAATCCCTTAATTTTATCTTCATTTATAAGACAATCTTTGATTTTTTATTT
Source organism: Populus ilicifolia (assembly GCA_015708895.1). Taxonomy (NCBI): domain Eukaryota; kingdom Viridiplantae; phylum Streptophyta; class Magnoliopsida; order Malpighiales; family Salicaceae; genus Populus; species Populus ilicifolia. Next base: position 385,796 of record SRLM01000098.1, read on the forward strand.
ATGTGATTTGACCCTTAATTGATCAATAAGCTTTTAATATTTTCAATTTAACCCGTCATTTGGTCAATTTCAACCCCACTATTTACCTGCCTTTTATAGTTTGGTCATTGGTTTCAGATTTTTTCAATCAAGTTTCTAATTGATCATTAGACTTCAATAATTATGCAATTGAGCCCCTGATTTGACTAAATCAACTCTTTAAAATTATAGTTTGACCCTAAAACTTTAATTTCTTCTAATAAAAGCCTAAATTGACTTAAAAATTAATTTTTCTTTCAATCAAACCATCCATAAACTCAATTAAACTCTTGATAAAATTTAATTGAGTCCGTAAACTTCTGATTTTGGACTGTTCTTCCTAAACTTAATTTTTTTTGTCAACAAGGCTTTGATCAGTAAAAAAATATACTGTTAAATTTCAATTCTTGTATTTTTGAGCCTCCTCAACCAATTTCTAACTATTTTATAGACATTCCATCATCCTTTTCTCATTCATATTATTATTATTATTATTATTATTATTATATATTGTATTTTCTCATTTTTTGTGTGGGAACCCAAAAATAGATAACAATATTGAGCATGATAGTGATAATTGTTTATTACCAAAGGTCTATATTAATGATTCAGTCTTGCAAGAATTATACTATCCTTAGTATGACTCTTTAATCATTAAACTTCTTGGTAAGAACATTGGTTACTATTAGTTAAGAATGAGATTGAAAAGGGTCTGGAAAATGAATAGAGGTTTTAAGATTATAGACATTGGCAATGGTTTTATCATCGTCAAATTTGATCTTACAAATGATAGAGCAAAAGTAATTAATAGAGGGCCTTGGATGCTTTTTGACCATTACCTTGTAATGTGTAATTGGTCACCAGAGTTCGTATCTTCCATAGCAAAAATCAATAGAGCAATGTGTGGATTCCAAGCCTTAATCTAGTGTTTTATGACGAGAGCTTCCTCATGGTCATAGCTTCAACAAGGCTAATATGCATATGCTGAATGTTGAACAAAGGCATTTAGCTTGTATTTGCATTGAAATTGATGTTGATCAACTTCTAGTGGGAAAACTATGGATCCAAGATAATTGAAATAAGAAAAACAAAGTATGAGTGTTTACATGTACTTTGCAACAGTTGTGGCTGTTATAAGCATTTAGGGAGAGATTGTAAAGTTTTGTCATCATACGGTATGTCAGCTGAGGGGATGGTGACTGATGAGCCTAAGGCAACAACAACCAAACGAGATAAGAACAATGGTAATGACTTTACAGTTCAGGCCATGAATCCAAGTATCAAAACCAAAACTCATAGTGGCTGGTTAACAGTTACTAAAGTTAGGAAACCAAAAAATGATAAGGGAGCGAAATTAAAGGATATGTATTGAGTAATAAATTTAATAAATTTACGATACTATAAAGGGTTAATGAGGATATTTCAGTTGCATCACAACAACATGAGCTACAAGTAAAAAAAGTCATGGGCCAAACTATTCCTATTGCAAGCCTGCAATATATGACTTTGTATAAAAAACATGTAAGACGAGATGAACCCATAGTAGTTGAGCCTATTGTGAAGCCTGTTATTGTTACAGACAAGAGATGAAGTAAAATTCAAAAAGGAAAGCAAAAGTTGGCGCATACATCTATAGTGAAACATGATTTTAATAACTTAAATATCTATACGTCTCTAGTTTTCTCATCAAAAGGTCCTAGCATGACAAGGGAAAAAAAAGATTCAGAGCAGAATGCTAACGAGTTGGGGAAGGTAAGATCCTATGCTAGGGTTACCACAACGATTACGAAAGAAAATAACAGTACATATGACCCTAACATAACTTATCCTTTTAGTGTTAAATGTTTGAATCATGCCACTAATGAGGAGGATAATATTAAATATTAACGTTGCAAATAGTATTAATAGGGTATTAGAAATATGAAAAGGCATGGTTATGGATGGTGGGCTATAAACTAGTGGTTCTTGTTATCCTCCCTTTTATTTGTATTATTTTTTATGATGTAGTTATTCAATAAATTTTCAATCCTATCTTGGAATATTAAGGGAATTATTAACAGCCAAGGTAAAAGACATTGTAGAGATTTAGTGTATAAATATCAATCCTGACTCTTTGTGATATTGAAAACTCACACTTCGTTTGTTAGGGTGGAGAAATTTTGGGCTAGCTTGGGTTATTTTTTGACAGTTATAGTTAAATCCCATGGTTATGTAAGGGATATCTGGATTTTGTCAACAATTTTTTTTTTATTGATATCATGGATACTACTAGTCAATGTGCTACTATTAAAGTTTCTTCAGGAGGCCATTATTGGTTTATATCAGTGGTTTATGTATAATCAATTCCTCATATAAGACAACAATTCTAGTATTATTTTCCAACTCTTACAAATAATATGCAAGGGGCGTAGGCTCTAATCAGAGATTTTAATGAGATTTATTCATTAAAAAAGAGTTGTGGCATATTGTTATCTTGATCTAGGGCTTTTTGGTTCTTACAGATAATGACAAATTATAGCATTATGGATCTAGGGTATCAAGGTCAACACTTTACTTGTCACCACTACATTCATTGTTTTCGTTATTTGACCAAAAGATTGGATAAGATTATAGCTTCTATGAAATGACAAAATGATTTTTTTGATGTTGTAGACTTCATTCTAACCATAATTTAATTCTTTTGAGACGTGGATGATTGTCGTGCATGACAGAGGAGAGGCCTTTCAGATTCGAGGCAATCTGGACTCTTCATAATAAATTCAGAGATGTGGTTAGTATAACATAGAACAAGAACATAAATAATGTAATGCATGTTTTGAATGAAGTCCGTAAAAACTCTATAAACTTTAACAGAAATATTGTTGGAAATATTTTTTGAATGAAGTAATGTATCAAAGTTAGGTCAAAGGATGTCTAATTCACTTTTAGATACAAGAAAAAATCCTAGTGTTAAGGAAGACTTAATCAATTGTTGAATACAAGGAAGTTTGAATTTAAAATTAATTCTAATAACTAAATTAATCCACATTATGATAATATCAACCTTTTATTTTATTTTGAATATTAGTTTTGTTTAATTTCTATTTTTTAGAAAACTTTGTTATTTCTAAATTATCAAGTTATATAAAATCACATCATGATAAGTGTTTCAAAGATATTTTTATTTTGACACATATTATGATGTAATGGAAAATAACATAATTTAAAAGTTAATCTTAACTTCTACCTAAATAAAGATGAAATAAATATAATTCTTAAAATAAAAAAATATCAATATTAATCTATAAAAAGAGAAACAAAATGGTAGAAAATAAAAAAGACAAAGAGACTAAGAAACTTATAACCATCTTCTATTTTTATTATCATGAGAAAATAATCAAAAATCATTTTAATAAACTTAGACACCATAGTAAATAATTAATATGAAACATTTAAAAGGAAAAAAAGGAGGGGATTGTGTTTAACAATTTAATTGAGATTGTAATGGGTTTTTCCAAACAATTTCAATCTTGACTTGCTTTATAAAATCATATCATGATAAGAAACTTAGATTCAATCAAAATGTTAGTATTAATTTCCAAACAATTTCAATCTTGACTTGCTAGATAATATATGGATTTTTTTTTTCATTCCAAAGCTAAAATCTAGTGATTGGTTATTCACTGATTTTTTTATATTAAGAAAACCCATCTAGAGGTTCCAAATAGGTGTCACACTCAAACACATTTTGCCCCTAATTTTTCTTAAAAAAACCTTATAATTCATAAATATTATTTTGCATGAAAAACATCTATAAAATACTAAAAAAAAAATAAATCAATCTTTATCTAGATCACATGTATATTATAATTTGAATGTAAACAATCCCAACTTTTTCTAACAACTATAAAAGATTTATTAAATTTTTTTAACCACTTCAAAAATTCATACCATTATTATCTTTATCATTTTTTAAGCCAAATAGACCTAGAAAAATCAGAAAGCATCAACAACAAATAATGCCAATATGCCTTATCTTGTCAGTGATTATTTTTATGATCCAACCATGTTCTTAAAAATTTTATTTTGTTCTAAATTATTTATTTTTATGTTTTTAACATTACAATATAAAAAAAATACATTCTTCTACAAAAAAAGCCCGTTGGAACTTTTACATATCTTTCCTTCTCCCCGCTAAACAACAAATACAGCCTGAATTCTTAGACAAAATGACGGGAAGAACCCACTAATCCTAAATGACAATCAAGCAATAAACGGGGAAGCTCAAGAGGCTAGCTAAGAAAAACCCCGCCTCCTTCAGGGTCATTAAGTAATTACGAAATCAGTTTGGATCCAGTCAAACCTTACTCTTTCAGTCAAACAGTCAAATGACATTTTATTGTTGGAATAAACTAACCACGACAACAACGTTAAAATATTAGGAGTATATCGGAGGAAAGAAACTTGCAATGGCATTTTTGTTTCTCTGTGTATTTTAAACCCAATACCATCCCGCCTACTCTTTCACAGAGTTCTTTTTCAACTCTCTCTTACATTCTTTGCTTTGTGAAGATACAGGGCTCAAGTTCAGGTCCCTTCCGTTTCTTAATCCATGCGTTCACATTTGTGTGTTGATGTCACCACCATGCTTATAACATTTGTGGGTGTGAGTAGTTTGTTTTTGAATTTTGGTGCTTTTGTTTTCGGTTTGCCAGATGGATAGGGGTTTAATGAGTTCTTTGCACTTTCTGGAATTTTTAAGGTTTTTGGAGATGGTTTTAGTAAAAGTTTTTTTTTTGGTTTCTTGGGCATCACTAGCTTGTTTATTGACCAATATTTTCCGTTTGTTCTCTGAGGAAATTTGAGTGTTTTTAGTAGGTAAATGTAATGTAAATTTATAGATGAAGTTAATACCATCTTTTGTTTAAATTATATTTATTTCTGGAAACAACCAAGATGCAAAAATAAATTTAAAAAAAAAATAGAAGAAGAAAAGGAAAAGAGAAGACAACGATACCCAGAATTTTTAGAAATGTAAAGTTGAGTTTTTTTTTTTTTCTTGTTTGCGCCACAAGTTGGAATCTTGAAATTGGATTCAGATATGAGCGTGCTTATTAGGGTCTCGAGATTCATTTTTTTCAAGGAAAGTGGTTTGCTTTATCTTTACTTTCATGGTTGCCGCTAAGATTTATATCCCATTTTAAAGTAACGTACTTGAATTTTGCTGATTCTGTCTTTGTGCTTGCAGTCTCGATCTTTTATAGAGAAAGTTTTCTCAAGAGGATAGAACTTTTGGGTCCAGTGAGGATTTTCAACTTGAACTTTGGATACATATCCATGCCATTTGAATTATTTAATTATCTTTTCACGCAAGATCTTCATGCAAGATCCAAAGGTTTTATCATCTTTATGTGTTATTTGGCACTTTGGTTTATGTTTGATAAAGTGCTCAGGTGCACATTGCAATAACATGATTTCGCACTGTAAAATTATGTCATATTCCATATTCTTTCTGGCAACTAATACTGTTGTGTTTTTATTCACAAGTGCGCACAAAAAAGCAGATCTTGTTTCTGTTTGTTTTTTTATTATGATATCTATTTGAAGGGAAATTTCCAGGTATATAAATCATTATGATGCAAATTTCTGTAATGAGCCTAAATTATGAGTTTGTTTATTCTTTCATGTCTCATTATCAACAAATATCCCTGATACTCTTTTCTGAAGTAAATTAGCATTGCTTACAAGTTATGGTTCATAATTGCGAGATTATTCAAGTGATCCCTAAATACGTGGAGTTTCTTGGCTTGGTATATTCCCCTATTGATTGTACTGTTTTGATCATTTTATTGCAGGTTACCTGCCTAGTTTCTGTTTAATGCTTTGTGTTGCTCTTATTTAAGGCTAAGGCAAGTAAATATGAAAAGGGAAAATGTGCTTCCTTCTAATTTTAGGTATCTTAATGGTCCAATAACACGAGCGGCTGCCTTGCGTGCTTCTAGGACGATGCCACCTTTAAAGGCACCAACAAAACAAGATTGGAAAAGGAATTTGCGAACAAACAGAAAAAGAGCAGCCTTAGATGAGAACAGTACTAGCAGACCTGATAATGCAGATAATCAATGTAAGAGGAGAGCAGTGCTTCAGGATGTCACAAATGTTTGCTGTGAGAATTCGTATACGAGTTGCTTCAGTGCAACTAAAATTCAGGTGGTTGTGCTGTCCTTTCATGCATTGATGATTCCTTTTCTGGACCTTCTGGTGTACTAAATCAATCTTGTATGCTGTTAAGGCCAAAAAAAAAAAAAAGACATGTCAAGGAAAAAGTGACTGTGCAAGTGAGAAATTAGACCTACGTTTCTACTTCCTTTCATGATTATACTATAAAGAACTAAATGAACAGGCTATGGTTTATCATTCGCTTGAAAATATCAACTACATTGCAATATTTCCTGAATACTACCCCCCCTCTGTTAAGAAATCTTTTTTCGTTTTTCCTAATTTAATAATCTTGACTTTTCTCCTTTTAACTCTGCTGATTGCCAGGCTAAGGTAGCCAAGCAGGCTAAAAAGGTTCAGCTTGATGTATCAAAACTTGCACCTTCAAGTGCCTTAGAACACCCACGTCTTAAAGCTAATTCAAAGAAAAAGATTGTTTGTCGAGAAGTGAAAAGAGAACCTTATTCTGAAGTTGCATCCTCAACTACTTCGGAAAAAGACGTACCTTCTCAGCCCAGTGGTACAGGGGAGTTTGGCACAGATGATCCTCAGCTTCCTAATCTGTGTTCAATAGTGCCTTCCCATCCCCATCATTCTCCAAAAAAAGGTCAGCTTTTCTCATTAATTTTTTTTGCTTCAAAAAACAGTAAACTCGATCAGTACCTGCATTTAAAACCTGGTGAGGACAGAGAAAAAAGGGTGCCTCTTGGTTGAAGGTTTGCGTACTTGTCATCATGTTTCAACATCCATCGATGCAGTTTTGAACATACGTAACATTGTGCTTGTTTATTTCTTTGAACCTACTTCAATACAAATGAGATATTTGCATGACAATGGAGTCAAAGAAGTTAATTATAGTAGTGAAAAGGCTGTTATGTCTCACTATCATTCCCAAGTTTTTGTCAAATAGAGAGCTCATAGGAGCTAGATAGTTGTATAAAAACGGAATGAGTGAAATTCTTTATAGTAGTGAAAAGGGCTGTTATGTGGTACTGTTGTTCATTAGTTAATGTGAATGAAGAGCTTAGAGGAAAAGGTGGTTTGTTGAACCAATTCTTAGGGCCTGACGGAGGAAGTCTTGTAATCCAAGTTCGGTCTTTTCCTCCTTCACAGTAATGTGTGCTTATCTAATGGTGTCAATCCATTGTAGAACATGCATTTTAAGACATGCTATTATAGATACGATTTAAATCCCAAGTTAAAAAGCATAAGTTCATCATAGTAGTAGATGATGCATGAAATTCAAGGTCTCAAAATTAAGAAACTAATTTGTTTATCTATTAAAAGTTAACCCTTGTTAAGAATAAGAAGCAGAATTACATCAGAACCTCGTATGCAAATTACCATTTTTAAATTTTTTTGACTCCAACTTTCATAGAACTATCTACCACTGTGTTACACTAGACATGTTTAGAACAGCTGACCCACAGTTTAAACGCAAAGCTTTCTTGAACAAAATGGGTACTGATGAATTTGATTGTTACCCTCTTAAAGCTACATAGTGATTTTATCCATAACCCTCTTCTTCAGCCGTGACATGCATCTACTGAATTTATGGGGTCAAATCCATTTTGGGTCACTGGTAGGGCTTCATTGTTTGTGCTATTCTATTTAAGTGACTAAAATGGAATGTCATGAATTGCACTAGCATATGGTGAGAAACTACTAGTTTAAAGTAATATTCTCCACATTTTCTTTTGTTGTGTACACTGCATGCAGTAGGTACTGATTTTTTCTCTCAAATTGTTATAGCTGAGAAATGCAACGTTTCTGAGAATTGGAAGGCATCAAGTGATCCAGAATTTATAGACATTGACAGTGATCACAAGGATCCTCAACTTTGCAGCATCTATGCTGCTGATATCTATAACAATTTACGTGTTGCTGAGGTTTGTTTTTATGCACAAAAATAGTTTTTTCTTTCTTTATCTACCCTTCTCTTGGTGTTTTTTTATTCCTCATATTTTTGCACTTTGTGAATGGAAAGAAATATCCTCATACAACAAAAGGTTTTTAAAGCTTTTAACCATGGGGCTATGCATGCTTGCCCCAGTATAGCAGCCTGTCATGGTTTTAATGCCATCTATGGGGACATTAGTGGAAAAATTCACTAGCTTCCCTTTTTCTCTCTCTCTCTTGGCAAGATGCTGATGCTTGCTTATGGTTTATTACTTTTTTTCTGCAGCTTGTCCGAAGGTCTCTTCCTACTTTTATGGAAACAGTACAAAAAGACATTACTCAAATAATGAGAGGGATTTTAGTTGATTGGCTTGTTGAGGTCAGTAAAGTTTCATTGTGTGAGATTATTCTTGTTATGCTCTTATATGTTTTGCTTTGACTTTGCAATTTATGCTGTTTGTTTATTATTTAGATTAAGTGAAGGATGTTTGTATACTATCGATCATGATATACTTGTGTTCATGTCGTGTAGAGAAGCACATCTTTCTTGCTAAAACAATCATACTGTATTTTCACCTAAAAAGTTTCAAGCTCTACATTATGGATAAATAACTTGCCATGCCCTCTCCATAGATATGAATGTTTGGATTAATCAAAAGCTTGCTCAAGATTAAGTAAAGCATATTTGTTTCATGTTTAGTGTTTGTAGTTTAAGTCTTACTTTGTCCAACTTGTTGAGCATGGTTTATTAAATCAATCATAGTCAATGGATTAATTCTCATTCATTAGATGGTTTAGATAACAAAGAGAGTGCTCATTTAATTAGAAAGGAACTTCCAAGATACTTGTACAGGAATACATTGTCCTGTCATGAGGAGAACGATTGTCCTTTTAAGCTCTACTCTATCTTTCTGTTGACTTTAATTCCTATTTTTCTTTATAATTCCCAAGCATGAAGTGCCATCTCATGATCTGGAGAGTTCTCTGTTTGTTGATTGAAAGTTCAAAATTAAGAAGACATATTATTCTTCTCAATCAATGGTTTGGTTATTGTAGTCCTTGCCCGTTCATTCTAACACAGGGCTGTGCGATTCTTGATGATGATTCATCTAATCTTTAAGTTTGTCCTTGTCCCAGTTTTTGGACTTTTCAAAGGGGGATAGTCCTCTTCTCAGATAAATCTTTTCCTCCTTGGTAGTTGGACTTCTATTGCATGTCAATGCCATGACTAGAGACTGCACTAGCTGAACCAGTAGGCAACTGCTCGCATCTCATAAAAAAATCTTCCCATCAATTGTTTTCAATTGTGTTTTTATTTTTTCCAAAAAACTCATATTTATCACGTTCCAGTTTTGGTTTCTCATATTTGCTTGGTTTTTTATTTTTCCAGCCTCTTATGCCTTTTTTTTGGACGCAGTAGCTCGTGTTTCTAGTAGTTTTATTCTTTCCCTTCATTTTATGTTTCATGATGTCATATAGATCCTTCAACCATGATTCCGAATTACACAACATTTTTCAAGTGCCAGTGTTTTGTTTTAGAGTTTCCACTCATTTATCTTGTGCATGGAGCAGGGAAGTCCTGAACATGACACTTTAGGGACACACACACACTCACACTCACACTCATATAGTTTAAGATTCATCAACAGCTGCAATTTTTGAGTCCAACACCCTTAAACTCAAACTCAAGTGTCAGCTTACCTAGTCAATTCTAGTTGAGGCATACTGCACACCTAAGGCCTGTGCTCTGAATGTCAATGAAATACAAAGGTAGTTCTCATAATAAGATCATGCGAATTTTTTTTGATAAGTTATCGTTTTTTTTAAAGCAATTTGTTTTGTGAAATACCATATCCGATTAAAGCTCCAGATTAATTGGAGCTAACCTTGGAGGGATTTGATACCAAATGGTTTGTGTTAATTTTTTTTCTTTCATTTGAACAGTAACAATCACTCATAGTTTATTGCTGTCCTAAATGCACTCTGTGGAACAAAATGAAGTGTTTTTTTTTTTTAAATAAAAATAAATTGATGGAGGTTCTCTTGCATTATATCATGTCGATTTTCACCTTTTATAGTTTCTCAATGTACTGGAAGAATTTGAATGCCTATTATTGCATTATTTACAGCTTTTATATCAAGTATGAATTCCAAACAAATAATTCTTGTATCTGTTTAAACTTGCTTCCAGGTATCCGAGGAATATAAGCTGGTGCCAGACACACTTTACCTTACAGTATATCTCATAGATTGGTTTCTCTCTCAAAATTACATTGAGAGACACAGGCTTCAACTACTCGGTATCACTTGCATGCTAATTGCTTCGTAAGTTCTCGTATCTCTTGCAATGTTCATTCCACACAGAATGACAATGATGAAGTTTTGATGAAAGGTTGGGTGCAACATTGCAAGTTTCTTCTTAATTTTGGGATCTAATTGAAATAACCATTCTATAGGGGAGAATATTTTATTATTCAGAGCCGTCAATTATTTGGTGCTTGTTTGTTAATTTGATTTAAATGTATTTTTGGGTGTCCTAAAGCAAATATGAAGAGATTTGTCCGCCACATGTGGAAGAGTTTTGCTTCATCACTGACAACACATACACAAGCATAGAGGTATGTCACATGGTTCCCTGGCCAAATGAATGCATGTCAAATTATTTAAGCTTTGAAGCAAATATTATCTTCCTTTTAGCGTATGTCTTATATGAATTCAAATCTAAAACATGTCAGTGCTTTATTATTTTGCCTACCTTTTCAAGCACTGGGAAAAATTGATATGAACTATCATTTTTAACTTGTATTTGTCACATTCTCCTTTATTTGTTCGCTAATTTGGTGGTCTGGAAGAAAAATGACTCCACATATGTGAAATTTGAGACTGGTTTCTAAAATGAAAAACTGTGATGCAAAATCTATTTATAATACGAGCAGTCATTTTCATTTTGTTTGCCTCCCCGTTGGAATATTTTTGGTTTTGGTCCTGACCAAAGTCTGGCGCAGGTGTTAAAGATGGAGACTCAAGTGTTAAATTTTTTTGGCTTTCAGATAATTGCTCCTACTGCAAAAGCTTTTCTGAGGTGCTACAGCTTCTTCAACTTTCACCTTTTTTTTTTTGTTTCAAAAAATTATTTCAGTTTTAATAATACAGTTGCTTCTGCAAATTTTTGTCCTCAGGAGATTTTTACGTGCAGCACAGGCATCATACAAGGTAATGTGGTTGGTTCAATTCATATCTATGTTTGTTTTAGAAGATGCCAGCCTCTGTTAATTAAAAAGTGACATTTACATATGTAATTGGACATATGCAGAGCCCTAGTTATGAACTGGAGTTCCTGGCTGATTACCTTGCAGAACTGACATTAGTTGACTACAGTTTCTTGAATTTTCTTCCTTCTGTCACTGCTGCATCATCTGTATTTCTTGCCAGATGGACGTTGGATCAGACAAGCCATCCATGGGTCTAAATTCTCCTTCCTATCATCTGATTTTCCATATTCTTGTAGATTAAGCATTTGGAGCCTGACTTTATATATTTGTTTGACAGAGTCCAACTCTAGAACACTATTCTTCTTACAAGGCATCGGATCTTAAAACTACAGTTCTTGCGCTGCAAGGTTTACAATTGAACACCAAAGGGTGTCCTCTGAATGCTATACGCATGAAGTATAGGCAACCAAAGGTATAAACTAAGAATACTGCGCAAGGGACTTGAGATTCCTTTTATCTGCGTTTCTGTTTTAATTTCTTTATCTATCTATTTGCTTTTTGCATCCTTGAGGTTCAATTTTCGTACTCTGTACAAAATCTATAAGATGTCTGGTTCCATGGTAAATGCACATGCATTGTTGTTTGGTCTCATTCGGTTTGCTAACAAGGTTGTTTTCATAGCAGTTTAAATCTGTGGCGGCCTTGTCTTCTCCGAAACTGCTTGAAACTCTATTCTGAAGATTAACACAGTGGTTCCACGTTTTTGAAAGTGGTTGCTAACGTAAACACATCTAAAGCGAAATTCCTCCTGGGATTTTATCATTTCCTTCATGAGATTGTACCCGGAACGTTTTTACTCGTTATATACATTTCTAGTATCCTTCTTTTTGTCCCCAAAATCTGTGTATAGATTTTCATGACATCTATCAGGTTTTGGTACTTCCAACTCCGGTCATTGGAAGGAATTATCTAGTCTAAAAATAGGGCACTGTAAACCATCTAGGTGGTGGCCAAGTGATAAGGACTTGGGATCAAGGAGTTTGCTCCCTCTGTGGTCTCAGGTTCGAGTCCTTGGTTGCTCATATGATGACCACTGGAGGCTTACATGGTCGTTAACTTCAGGGCCCGTGGGATTAGTCGTCGTGCTACTACAGATTTCAGAATAACCATCAATATATCTTTCTTTTGCATCTTATCTATGGAGAATTTATTTGTTAGATCGTTAAGCTTGGGGAAGACGGGATGTGACTGGTGGAATGTGGCGTTGGCAACCTTGCCCCACGTTAAATTAATTAATCAAGTAAATGTTTTTTTTTGTCACCTTTCTCAAGTTTTAGCTTTAGTAACATGATTACTGGATAGGAGCTCATCCTGATATTTGCTGGACATGTCTTTTACTTCGAATCAGAAAATGCTAACAAGGTCCAATTGCCTTGCTGAGAATTTCCATGAGAGTAACGATAGTCTGTTTCATATGGGCTGATTTCTCTTTCGTTTCGATGTCTTCTAGGTTTGTAGAAACTTGCAGAACCATATTTATTTCCAGCGGAGAAATTGCACCACAGCTCTCCTAAAGTTACACTCAAACTCTTTAGATGATATATTTCCATGCTTAATCCAAATGCTGCTTGGCATGAAGAGAACTTATGCGCAACAGATTCCATCTGCCACGGTACTGCAATCAGGAGAGCTCTGTTCTCACTACCAAAATCTAATGGGACAACACACTTGTACATAAAGAACAGCCCAGACCCAATACAAAAGATTAAGAAAGGAAACTGTCAACTTAAAAATAAAAAATAACATGGAAAAGCATAAGCCAACAGTAACGGGTAATGGAAAATCTCCAGACAAACAAGTAGACCGTACACTGTGAAGCAATGGATAGTACATTTCCTACCTCTAGAAATACTCGTTTTCCTGTAAGCAGCAGCTCACATGTTTTAGCAGATTCAACAATTTATACACAATTTTTAGAAAAGAAGTTTGACAAATGCATAATATAGAAGTTCCAAGCCTAAAACGACTTCACCAATAATCTCCACAAGAACACTTGCCATCTTTGAAATGATGAAACCTTTTGTTGTCCCTAACTATTAACTCCCTCCCAACAATCTTTGACATGATCTTGATGGCATTGTGACAGTCCCCACACACACGGAGATTCTTGATTATCCTCAAGGGCATCCTTGCTGGGGTGCTAATAAGACCATATGCAATTGCCAACCGCTCACTGTGATACAGCAAGGCTTGCTCTTTGGCCTCCTGATCAATGTCATGAAGAACATATCTAGTATCAGGAACATAGCCACCTGTTTTCATCTCACGCAATTCCTTTAATTTCTCATCATCCTTGTAAAATGTAGGATTCCTAAACTCAGCTACTCTATTCTTTCCTTCAAGCATGCTAATCAGATTATACTTCTTCGGTGGTGGAGTTGGGATTTTATTAGCAAAAGCCTTTGATGAATCAAGAGAAACGATCAATTCCTCAGCGTGGTCTTCAAGATCAATGTCTCCATGACTTCTAGCATACTTCCTCAATGCCTCCCAAATTTCCACTGCGGGTTCAAATGGAAGTTTCTCAATATACTCCACAACTTCATTAAGATATGCAGACTTTCCAAGAACATCTATAATGCTCAAATAATGCTCAAGGGTTGGGCTAATGCCAAACTCCCTGCTCATTTCCTCAAAATACAAAAACCCTTCCTCCACTGCCTCAGCACTTGCACAGGCAGACAAAACAGCATGAAATGTTTCCCCAGTGGGTTCCAAGCCCAACTTCTTCATCTGCTCAAACAGCTCCAATCCCTCATCTCCCAGGTCATTATTGGCATACTCATTTATCATCAAATGCCATGAATCCATATTCCTCTCAGGCATATGATCAAAAACTCTCCTCGCATCTGCCATACTTCCACATTTCCCATACATCTTAATAACATTATTGTTCAACTTAACATCACCCCTAAAGGTCGACTGCAAAAAATAATCATGGACCTTCTTGGCATCCTCATGTTTTGAGCACATCTCAAACAAACTATAAAAACAATTAGCATCGGCTTTAACCCCATTATCCATCAACTCGATAGCTTGCTTCACCTTACCCTCCTGACACAAACGCTCCAAGTCATAAACCGAAGGAGGCGGAGCAGTAGCTGGAGCTGGACCATTAGCATTGGCACTAAAATTAACATTCAAATCCTGTCTTCGACTCTCCGAGCCCACACGTGAGGCCCACTGATCAGTGTTTCTCTGCTGCGGATATCCCTGATTTCGGTTGTCCCATCGATTTGGGCTTCCGGGTTGGCCATAACCCCCCCGGACATCAGGGCCAAACTGACCAGGGTTTTGGTACTGGGGATGATTTTGATCCCGTTGATTAGGGTTTGGATACTGGGGGTAATTTTGATACCGTTGATTAGGGTTTGGATACTGGAGAGCAGTAGCTGGAGCATTAGCACTAGCACTAAAATTAACATTCAAATCCTGTCTTCGACTCTCCGGAACCACACGTGAGGCCCACTGATCAGTTTTTTTCTGCTGCGGGTATCCCTGACTTCGGTTGTCCCATCGATTTGGGCTTCCCGGTTGCCCATAATCCCCGCGGATATCAGGGCTAAGCTGACCAGGGTTTTGGTACTGGGGATAATTTTGATCCCGTTGATTAGGGTTTGGATACTGGTGTTGTTGTTGTTGAGGATATCCTCCTTGGTCAGGATAGGCATAACCCTGATTAGGATAATTTTGTTGGTTTGGAGGAGGGTATTGCTGATTTTGGATGGGTTGATTGTGATTGTAGTGAGCAGGTTGTGGGGAGGATTGGTGAGGAGGAGGAGGAGGAGAAGGAGAAGGAGGGTGTGTCAGGGTTCTCGAGTTCCATTGGGAAGCATCATTTGGGTAAACTCTTTGATGGTCATTCGGTAATGCTGAAGTAGTGAGGGGTTTAGCGAGGATTAGGGTTTTGTTACTGAAAGAAAAGTGTCGAAGAAAGCGTACCTTGGAGAAGAGTGGATGAAGCATTTGTGGAGGCTGTGAAAGACGGATTGCCATGGAAGACGCCATCTTCTTCGGTTTTGTCTCAGTCAAGCGTTGTATATCCAGTAAAACCCTCGTCCTGTTTACACCTTATTAGAAGACGCAGCAGGTTGGTTAGGGTACAGGCTCACTCACTGGCGTGATACCCTTTTGTGCGTGGCCTCTTGTTTTGAGATTATCATTTTAGCTATGAGGGGTAAAGATCACTGCTGTCCCTGTACTCTAAGAAATTGGTTAATCAGGTCCTTCTACCAATTTAATTATTGATTGCGCATCGAATCAGTTCTTTCTTTTAACGATGATATAATGCTTAATCTGATAACATGTTTTCAAACAATATTTTTTAAAAATTTTATTTTATTTTAAAAAATAATTTTTTAATATTTTTAAATTTTTTTCATATATTAATGTTAAAATTATTATTTTTAAATAAAAAATATTATTTTAATATATTTTAAAATAAAAAATACTTTAAAAACAACAATATTTAAAAAAATATTATTTTTATACGATGGATGAGGCATTTTTATACAATTCATTAACAAATATATACAAAATTTAAAATGCATAAGAAAATAGATAAAGAAAATTTATATTAATAATAAACATAAAAATCAAATAATTAATTTAAGGTTTGTAATAAAGTCATCATTTTATTACATGTATGCAGTACCACAGCAAAATGCCTCCACTCTTATATTATATCTATCTCATAAGTATAGAATTTTTATTTTTTATTTTTTATCAATAAAAATTAAAATAAAAAATATAATCTAATAATTTAATTACTTAAAACCTGGTTTTAAAATTTTAAAATTAGATAAAAACACCTAATTATCTAAAGAAAAAAATTCCAAAGCCTTGTTATTTACACCACATGTGCGCTTTGACATATATACTCACGCTTTATTTTTTCTTCTTCTTATTTTTGTTAAATATTTAATATTTCTCCGCTTGTCATTTAAAAGTTAGTTTCAAATACAAAATATTTAATTGCTAAGTATTGGTATAAGAAAAATGTTAGTAGTGAAGAGTCAAACTTGAAGCCCATATTTATAAATACAAAATTGTTGTTATTTTTCTTTATTAAAACTGTAAAAATTTAATTTGTGATATTTTAAAAATAAAAATAAAAATAAATCCAAACAGTATGAGTTTTGAAAAAAAAACGAAAATAATATTTATTTATTAGTTTCTACTGTCTTGAGGAAACAAGTAGAACCGGTTAACAGGTATCCTTTCGATAAAATGAACGGTGGAGATACTTCATTAGAAATCCAACGGATGCTTAAAGCATAAGCAAAAGCAGGTGCAATATTATTATATGTTTTACGGTTGCCATCATAACAAATACCGTCTCCCGGTCATCTCTCTCTCTCTCTCTCTCGCTCTCGCTCGCTAGAGATTTAGGAGGGGTTTCTCTTGTTTTCTAGGGTTTTTGGATCTGCACGCTCCTTTCAACAATCCGAGCTGAACACAGACAGACAAACATCCAGCCATGCCGCGGTACAACCTTCCTCTTCCTCTTCCTTCGTCCTTTAGTTTGTATCTTGTTGTCTAACAGAAGAGTTGTTGAATTTGCAGGTATTACTGTGATTATTGTGACACTTACTTGACTCATGATTCTGTAAGTTCTGTCTTTTTTTTTGCTCTAATTTCTGTTTTCCATCATAAACCCTAAACAAGCAAGCACTTTTTGGATGCTTTCACAGTTTCAGGGGATAAACCGAATTCTTTTCTTTTCCTACCATTTTTAACATCATCATCTCTTTTTTGGGCACGGTTTTTTCATGGAAAACAATTAATATTTGTTTTACTCATCTGTTTGGTTTGTGATGTTTTCAATTGTCTTTAAATCCTGTTTTACGTGCTCTGCTTTTGCATATTTCAGCCATCTGTTAGAAAACAGCACAATGCCGGTTATAAACACAAGGTACTTTTGATTTGCTTATGTTTTATTAATTGATGTTTCTCTACATGTTTTTTTTTTTAATAGTGTTCTTAACTTCTTTAGGCAAATGTGAGGATCTATTATCAGCAGTTTGAGGAGCAGCAAACCCAAAGTATAATTGACCAAAGAATAAAGGAACATCTTGGCCAAACTGCAGCTTTTCAACAGGTTGGTGCCGCATACAATCAGCATCTAATGGTCCAGAGACCCCGGCTTCCAGTTCTTCCAACTCCTGTGATGCCAATTGGAGGAAATAATGCCCAATTATTCCCTGGGATGAGGCCTCCTGTTTTGCCAAGACCAATGCCTGGTGCTCCAGGTAAACTGCATCCAAAAGCCGCCCTGTTTGATACATGCAACTATCTCCCTGTGTGCATACCCTTGTGTTGCATGGAAACACTACTGTTTGCCATTCTTGATTCAATTAATTAGCTTCCAGCATCTTAGACGTTGGGATGTTGGCTTTTGCAAAACTATTTTTGTAGTTTTAGAAATGGCTGCATCTTCTAATTCATGGGTTGCTTTCTCCTTGGTCATTTTAGGGTGATTGATTTTACAGCACTGATTGTGTGGGATATTGAATTTTTAGATGCTATTTGCCAGGTTATATGAACCCTCCTATGATGCCCCCAATGATGGCACCCCCTGGTGCTCCTTCCTTACCTGGTCAAATGAATGGTGTTCCAAGGCCTCCTACAATGATTGCACAACCAACCGTTCCTGGGAGTACTGCAGCACCTACTCCTAGCGGTCCCCCATCTATGGTTCCACCTGTTACTTACCAAGCAAATCAAGCAGCAACAACAAGTGGAGGCTTTGACAGCTTCAATGTGAATGCCACAGCCCCTGAAGCCAATCATTAGTCTGAATCAAGCTGGTATGTTTTGCTCAACAATTTATGGCATACAGAGTTCAAGTAGCTTTGTACATCTTCTGCTTGAAATTTGTTAACAATTAACGATTGTAGTGATTTCCTAGCATAATGAAATTTAGAAGGGTGTTTCACTGGTCTATGGGGAGACGGAAGCCTCATGGATGCATTTGGTTTGTTAAAGAATTGTGGATGGAATGAGAATCTATTTCCTTTAGTATAACATTGTTTTCGATAATTCTTGCGTTTATGAAAAATAGATTTAATTTGAAACAAAATTGAAATGTAAATCCTTTTGGAACTGGAATCAGAATAATATTTCCTAGGGATTACTACAATGTCAGCGTTGGTAAAAAATGTGGATGCCAATTAAACCATCATATTTGATTTTAGATGGATATTTTTCATTTGTTTTACTCAAATTGAATGGTTTAACTTGCACCAACATTTTATCGATGCTGGCATTCTGACCTCACTCATATTTCCTTTCTACTGCCATTTTTTGCAAACCAGACATGGGAAATACGGGTTTCTTTGATTGAATTGAAACGAGAATCCCACTAATGAATTTCATTATTATTTTTGATAGAACCAATACAATTTGATGCACTAGTTTTGTAGTTTTAATTCTCTTACAATTGTTTTGCGCATTCTGAATAGGTATCCTGTGGTTTCGATGGATTTTTTTTTTTTTGATACAGGCCATGAGAAGAAATCAGCAAGGCCACTCTACATTGCAATGCCTTTCTTGAATTGTGAGTTAACGTGGTGGTGATCAACACAGAATAGTTTTGTAACTTAATTTTGTTAAACATAAGCTATCTTGAAAAGACATCAAAATTCAACTGAAAAGGACTGGTTTTCTCTTGAGTTCAATTTGATGTGATTCACCTTCTGTGGGTTGAGTAGTGATTGGCACGCTCTGTTTCTGCTGGCATCTTCCACCTGTGGAGCTTTGTTTTGGCTTCAGTTAGTCATATACACTTCTAATTGATGCTCCTTTGCGTCTGGTGCATTCTCATAGGTGTGCAGATCTCATTGTGAGGACATCGCCCCCTCAGACAATTGTAGCCTAGAGACCATAAGCTAGATAGGCTCCTCCAGCCTGTATAGAAAACAGTGTTTCCTAATACTTGATGTTGGCCCCTTTCTTCCTTTAATGCTGCTGATATCACTCTTTTGATGTGCCCTCCTTTATGGTTTCCGTAAGGAACTAAAAAGAATTGCTGTGGTTGGTTTGTTGGGTGCTGCGTTGAACTATCGGATCATCCCAGATTGGACGTAATAGTTTTTTGTCAGCCAAGCAATACCTCGACTTCGTAGCAAAATTTTTTTTACACAACCTTCTATGTTACAAGGTTGTATGGCTTGGAGAGTATGGGGGCACCAATCTAAACTAACAATGTTAAACTCGTGTCTTTTATCCTCCTAGCTTGCCTGTTCAAAGAAGAGGAAAGGGGGAAAAAAAAATCTCATTGCAATCTTTCGGGTGATGTACTTGTATGCTATGGAATACGGCTTGTTTGTTATTATCTTTCAAAAATATTTTTTAAAAAAAATATTTTTTTTATTTTTTATTTTTTAAATTATTTTAATGTACTAATATAAAAAATAAGTTTTTAAAAATAAAAAATATTTTTAAAAACATTTAAAACTACACTTCCCAGTACAATTATATCATGCCAAGGCTTACCTTGTGTTTTACTTCGATGTACACGTACAATTGTGATGAGGTGGGGTAGGCCATGAGGAGGCGATGGAATCCTATTTTGTGATTGAAATTATTAGATGAACCAGCACCAGTAGCTCTATAAATAAAAAACGTCATATTACTCTTATCATTATTGTTTTTTTTAATTTCTTAGATCAATACATTAAAATATCCAAAAAAATAATTTAAAACTAAAAAAATTAAAAATTTTAAAAAACACATTGGAGCTGCAGAATCAAACATTACCTGGTCCAATAAAAGGTAATTTTTGTGTTTGAGATTTTAAGAAAATTAAGTTAAATAAAAACATTTTTAGTTATGGTTTAAAAAAAAACAATTCCAAAAAAAATATAACTGCTGAGATTAAATTTTACATATAAAATAAATAAAAAATATTTAATTAACTAAATAATTATTTTCTATATAATTAAATGGAAAACAGGATACCAAAATAACCAAAAAGAAAAAAAAAATATTGTTTCATAGGATTCGAAAGAGAGAAGGGAATCGATGTAAGAATTCTACAGATGACATGTCGTTGAAAACAGAAGCACGGAATATTTAGAAACGCAGTTATAGTAATTTCTTAAAGTTTTTTTATATAATAATACACTAAAATAATAATTTTTTTATTTTCAAAAATTATTTTAAAAATTAGTTTATTAAAACAATTTAAAATATATAAAAAAATTAATTTTAATAAAAAAATTAATTTTTTTGACAACATTAGTGCTAGCGAGTTGTATAAACAGATAAAATAGAAAAATTGGTGCCCCTAAACTGTTGACACGTTATCTTAGTTGCAGCTTTTTAGAGGAGAGGAGAGAAAAGAAAGGGAAAAGCGGAGAAAATGGCGGCTTTCAATATTCCACCGCCGTCCACCACCACCACCACCTTCTCTTCTCTTCCTTCTTCTTACTGTCACTCCAATATTACTAGAACTAATTATTTCAACAATGATTACAATAATAATAAAAAGTACTCTCGTGGCTTTCACTTCTCTCTATTCTGTTCCCAGAATAATCCATCATCATCATCATCTTCGAAGACTAAGAGAGAACTCTGTAAAATGCCTACCCATTTCTCTAAATCAGGTTCATTTCCTGGCTTCCTTTCATTTTTCATTTCTGCGTTTAATACTTTAATACTGTACATTACCATGCTAAGAAATACAGGGCTTCCGTTTTTCTTTTTTTGGTTTAAGCTGGGAAACTGAAGAATTATACGTGTGACGAAAATGATCTTGTAGCCACTGTGTTAATGGCGTTTCGGAGAATTGTGCGACAATTACTTTTCAAATGACCAACATTCTTACTTGGGTTCCGTTGGTATTTGCTTTCCATAATATTATTATTTGTTTAAATAAGCCAGCTCGGTTGATAATTTATTATTTATTTATTTATTATTATTCACTGATTGAGGAGAGGAATATATCGGTGTCTAAAGAAGTGACTGGTTTTGCCTGGTTTTGCCTCGATATTTGCAGAATTTTACTATTTCTGATCCAATCTAGTTTGCGTGTCAGAAGGTAAAGGTCTCAAATAGATAGTGTCACTGCATTTTCTGGTCTTGGGTCTTTTTTAAGATTCGCAACGATTTATATTCCCAGAAGCATTCTCAAAAATGAAAAAGGAAATGAAAAGGGAAAGGAAATAGAACATGAAATTATTGCTTATAGTATACGATGCTGTTGGCTTGCTAATTATCTATGCATTTGAATGGTCAGATTATAGTGCTGTTTGGACAAAAGTGCTTTCTTTCTGGGGTGTCGACGTTTTGCATGAAGAATATCATAAAGATGTGATCTTTCTAATGCCGTGTGCAGGCAGCGGACATTCGTGGATTCAAGACGGCTCCATGGATCGGAACTCCACTTCCAGCAACAAAAGGATGCAAGGTCCATTGCATTCGGTGTTTCCCTCGATACCTGCACAAGTCTCTTCCGTGGAGGACCTTTTCGAATTTATATGCTCAGGCCCTCTTATAAGCAAGTTGGGTTTGACCTCAGAAATGATTGCTGAGTCAATAGACAAATGGATATCATATGGCTTGCAGCTGTGCCGATTATTTCAGGTTAATGAATTATATCTTACAGTTCCTCAGAAAGCAAGGTTTTATCACTATTATATACCGGTCTTCATTTGGTGTGAAGATAAGATTTCTAAGCACGTATCCCAGTTCAAAGACTCTGAAGATATACCTCCTTTAGTGGTACGCATGTAATTTCCTTGCAACTGTTTTCAATTCTGATGCGAGTGCCTGCATTAATTCTCATTCCAAGGCCTCTGGGTATTTGTTAAGTTATGCAGTCTTGCTGCAAACAATGCTAGTTTCTATGCAGTTCTTTTCATCTCATGATCCTGGTATCTGGTATGGTGTAGATTGGTTTTAGTGCTCCACAAGGTTGTGGAAAGACCACACTTGTCTTTGCTCTTGATTATCTCTTCAAAGTAACTGGCAGGTACATGCTACCAATATGATTGTGTGGAGTAACTGCAAATTATTTGTCAATTGTCAGTTATAGAACTAAACTTGCTGCCTTACCCCTTCAGGAAGTCCGCAATGTTATCTATAGATGATTTCTATTTAACAGCAGAGGGTCAGGTAATAGTTCAAGGACTTCCTTGCACTTGCTTACTTTATCTTCATTTTTTAGTTGCTGATGCAAATTTTCATGAATTCCAGGCCAAACTGAGAGAAACCCATCCAGGAAATGCACTTCTAGAGGTAGCAAAGACCATGTTCTTTAAACAAATTGTCAAATAAAAGAAGGCAGTGAGATGTTTTTAATCATCAGAAAAACTAAATAAATATTTGTTTTTCTTCATGTTTTTTCTTTTCCTCTTTTGTTCATTTCCAGTTCCGAGGAAATGCTGGGAGTCATGATCTTCCATTCTCAATTGAAACTCTGTCTGCTTTAAACAAACTGATGAAAGAAGGTAAGAGTTTGATTCAGTTATCTTCTTTCCACTTTGCTTTCTTAGTTTGATGATAGCCCTATTAAGTTTTCAGGCATGAAGATGAGGCTACCTCGATATGATAAGGTAAGTATGCTATAATGTTATTTTTCCTCTGTTCTAAATTAATTGAGCCTGGAGTTGTTAATGATAAGTTGTTCTTCTTTGTAGTCTGCATACAGCGGAAGAGGTGACAGAGCTGATCCTTCAACATGGCCAGAGGTTGAAGGACCATTAACAGTAAGAAAATCTTGAATAATAGATGATCATTTCAAATTGGCAGCAATATTGTCATCCTTGTGTTTGGATTTTTGAACTCCAAGATGATTCTGTAGGTTGTGCTATTTGAAGGTTGGATGCTTGGTTTTAAACCACTTCCAGTGGAAGTTGTCCAAGCAGTTGATCCTCAGGTTAGACCAGTGGAAGTTTATTATAAGCACCTCAATATACCTCATATAGATCATTTTCTTCTTATGGTAATTGACCATCAATTGTTGCTTAAGCTCGCTTTTTTCCCCCCCTTACAGCTAGAGATCATAAATAAGAATCTTGAAGCCTATTATGATGCATGGGACAAGTTTATCAAGGCATGGGTGGTCATCAAGATTCAGGACCCTAGTTGTGTCTACCAATGGCGTTTGCAGGTCGCTTTAACATGAATACACATTGCTGTCAAAGAACTCCTTTCATATGCTATTTTCTTTAACCCATGCTGTGGGGTTTTGCAGGCAGAGATTGCCATGAGGGAGGATGGAAACCCTGGGATGACTGATGAGGAGGTGTGCTTTCATTTCATCAACATAACCATTTTGGGAGAATTGAAAGCGAAGTTCATGTTATAGGCTGAAGCTTCTTGTGGTATTTATGTGCAGGTTAAAGATTTTGTTTCGCGTTACCTACCAGCATACAAGGCTTACCTTCCCACCCTCTATGCTGAAGGACCCAATGGTTCAGATCCGGAGAATCTCCTCGTCATTGAAATTGACGAAGGAAGAAATCCTATCCTAGGTAATTAGCTGATTTGACAATTTCAGGGTGAAGATTGCTCTGAATGGCCAATTTTGATTTCTTCAAATGGTGTGATGCAACTCTTTGCATGGGCTGGTTTTTGTCTGTATCATTAAGGAGAACCGTCAGGTTTAAATGCAAATGTACTTAAAAGTATTATGCAAAATAACATGGTTGCTTAATTGAATGGAATTCCAACTTGTCCAGGGCAGCAAGAAATTATTTTTCCTTTAGGAAGGTGTTAAAAGCTGATGCATCCGATAGCTTTCTTACGAATATGGTTCTTGATTTTTTATTGCTACATGATACATACGATACATGATGTGTGCCGTGCCGGTCATATTTCTTTGGCAGCATCTGTCTTACACTGAGCGCTTCGTTCACATGAAATTGCCTAGTCGTGAAGTATTTGGCAGTTTAGTCAGCATATGTCTTTCGTTTTACTCTGCTTTTGTAGTTTAGTCTTTGCTCTCTGGCATGTCTAGTGAACGAGAGGGGATCACGATGGAGGAGGCTGATTTATTAGCCCGATCAAGTAAGAAAATTAAGATGGGTAGAGGAAAACGCCCCATGGAGGAAGATTCGACAGTTGAAGAGATGGAAGGAAATAGAGCCAAAGGAAGCTTCAGTTATAAGGAATCATTAATGGGGTCTGCATATTTGGAACAAAAATTTATGGAAGATCTCCAACATTATAATTATGCTTCGGAGGAAGAGGAAATTGGTGAGGAACTAGTAATAAAACTTGGCAGAGGATAAGAAAAGGATGGTAGATGGTAGGTTACACATATCTTCCGCGACGACTACTGTATTTGGGAAATGATTTTTTCCTGGCAAAATTTTCGAATCCGGATGACAGATTTTGCTCTGTTTGGAGGATCATAGATGATTGCTGATCATTATCTCCCGATGAGACCTTGACATCCAAATTTTGATCTGTTTGAAGCAACTATTGACAGAGTTGCAGCATAGGTGAGAGGGGTGCTCTGGAAGATTGGGAATGATACAGGTAGAGCCTTTAAGATAGATAGAACTACTTCTCTTGGCACCAGGGGTAACCATGCTCGCTTATGTGTGGAAAGTTGATCTTACAAAGCTGTTGTTATCCAAGTTTAAACTCAGACGTCGAATTCGGAGGCTAACTTACGAGGGATTGCATCTGATATGCTTCCAATGTGGACAATATGGCCATAAAAAAGAAACTTGTCCTTGTGGTGAGCAACATGAGGACTTGAGGAACGGCAGCAATGTGTCACTGAGTCTGAACAAGTGCATGGCAAGGCAGATTCAAGTCAATTGGAGGGGAATCAAGAAATGGAATCGGTGATGAGATCAGAGGTTAAAGAGCCATATGAGCAGTGGATGGCCAAGAGGAAGACGACGAGAAAATTTGGAAAGCGAGTGAAATTGTAGGAGAGTTTTATGCAAAAGAATGAGGGAAGGGGATTATAGCCTAAAAAGAAGGGCATAAATTCTCCAAGAGGAATTAACCCAGAAGATCTAGAGTGGGGGATCACGTTTAACGTGATGCATGAAGCTAATGTGGAAATGAACGTCACAAAGAGAGAGAATTTCGAGATTATTGGAGCTCAAGGGGGAGCTGAGATGGTGAATAGCACTAAAGTTTCTTTTATTAAGAAAAAAAAAAAAACTAAAAACGGAGTTGTGATGTTGCCAATCCCAGTTAGCTTGGGGTCGAGTCTCAACTCAGAAGACCATGCCTCCTAGTCTTTATGAACCAAAAGCACAAGACAAGGGCAACAATGCCCAAGGAGCACTTGAGTCAAGCAATGGTTAACATAAGCTTTTTATATCACACTTCTTCTTGGGCTCATTACATGTGGCCTGCAACTCTTGACATTATTCCCCTACGTAATCGAGACCAGGCAGTCATATTTAGTCACACTCTAAGAGAAGGAAACTTGGTTACTGAGCTTTTTTTTAGCCAAGTTGGGATCCTTAAAGGAACCTTCCCCTCCTGGATTAACGCGGATGGTACTTGACGGAGACCTTGTTGGAGTCTCTCTTGGAAGGAAGATGGGCGTGATATAAAATTAAAACAGTAATTATTAAGTGTTTTTTCTAAGTTCTTTTAGCTGTTCTTTCTCTTTTATAGTATGTAATAATACTGAATTACAAGTTCTTTCACAAACATAAAATTTTAAACAATTAAAAAATTAAACTAATACAAAAAATTATATTCTACCGACTAAACATGTTGACTAAACATGTTGACTGATTCATTTAATCCAACCAGTGGATTAGTTTATCTATTTTTTAGAAAAACCAGAAATCAGATTTAATTTTCAACACTCCCTCTTAAACTTAATTTCCTTATAACTCTCAATAAATCTCTTATCTTAGTAAGAACATCATATTTGAGAGATTTTGTGAAAATGTCTGTAACTTGATCTTGTGTTAGCATATTTGATTTCAACTTTTTTATTTATAATGCAATATCTTAGATAATGAAATCTTGTGTTAATGTGCATACTTATATAATGAAAATATGAATTTTTAGCTAAGACTATGACTGATAAGTTGTACAACTAATTATCTATAGACTTTTCTTGTGGTATTCACAATTCTTTCAATAATCATTTTAGTTATATGGAATGAAAAACATACATGATACAATAGCTAAATATTTAGCTTCATGAGTTGATAAAGTAATTATAAATTGCTTTTTTGAATTCCATGTGAATATTGTGTTTATCATGTAGAAAACAAAACTAGTAATGCTTTTTCTATCATCCATTTAGCTAAGCTAATCACTATCACTATAACCAATAAAGTCAAAGCTATTAGAATATTTATAAAACAAGCCAAAATCAATAATACTTTTGATATATCAAAGAATTCACTTCAAAATATTGAAATATATTATAGTCGGTATCTTTGTCTCACAAGCCCTAATTCAAAGAGAATAGGAATATATAAATTGAAAAGTTATTGAAAATGATTGAAAAGAGAAAAGATATGTGAATGTGTAAATTATAGTGTCATTAATAGATAAAAAATGGATTCTAAAGATGTAAGAATTAACATTTATATATAGGTCTTAATGTATTGATTTAAGCTATAAATTATATCATTGATCACAAATACACTTACCAAAACAATGTTCATATATATAAAGATATAAGGTTTTAGTCAAAGCAATTTTCTATGAATTAGTTTATTGATATTAATAAAAGGCTTGTTTGGCATTACGGTAGTGATTGATTTTCAAATTATTTTTCATTTAGAAATACATTAAAATAATATTTTATTATTATTTTTTAAAAAATTATTTTTAATATCATTGTATTAAAATTATATAAAACACTATAAAAAATTAATTTAAAAAAATTAAAATATTGAGTAAACAATGTTTTGGCTATAATATCAAGTGCCCTCCAAAGTGCACTTGCAACAACATAAAAAGGTGGGTTGTACTTTTGGTTGGTAGGTCATGTTTGAAGAGTGCATAAATAATCTTGAATTTTTTTATCAAAAATAAAATTTAGCAATTATAAGATGAACAAAAGTTTAAGGCATTTACTTTTCATTAAACATTTAATATTTTGTATTGTTAATCAACTAAAAAAGAAATACATGAAATGATATTGATATGAGTTTTCATGAAAGGTTGTGAAGGTGATGCATCTATTTGAAAAAAATGATCATAAAGTTTATAGTTCTTTTGAAAAAATCTAGTATAATTTGATGAAGTCTCAAAATTCAAGATATGTATCTAAAATGTTATTTAGTGTTTAAGATAGTGATTATTTAATATATTCAAGTGTTTGGATTTTTTCTTCTTGATCTAAGGAACTCTAGGTTTATAGTAAAAGCTTGATAAACTGTAAAAGTCATCCCAATCGAGGTGGCTTAAAAACCATCCAATGATAAAGTCAGTATATTTGTGAAAAATTTATTAAATAACTTTAGACAATAAATGATTTAAAAGAGCCTTAAATTCAAGGAACAAAAATATTTGTTCTTGATTATTAAATTGGTTAATACTTTGAAATATATATATCTTTATCTTAAAAGATAAAAAATTATAAACCCTTTACCTGAATGGTTAAGAGAGTGTTTATACCTCTTGAACCTTATCATTTTCAGAGAAGAAAAAGATTTGAAAGTCCTTCGCTTTCAGCAACATTAACAAGAGACATATATCTCTTATTTATCATTAATAAAATAGTAAGACTCTGTTTGTTTGCAGGAAATTTGTTTACTTTTGGAAAGTGAATTCCGGAAAAAGTGAATTCCTATAAAGTGAATTATTTTTTGATATTTGATAGTGTTATGGAAAATAAATTAAAAAATACTTTCTAGTATTTGGTTATGTTATGGAAATGAACTAGTAAATAATTTATTAATATTTTATTTTTGTCAAGTTTATTAAAATAATAAAAAACAAATCTTACAAATTAAAAAGTTGAGTGAAAATGAAATTGAAAAAAATATAATTTCATAAATTATCTCAAATAAAATAAATAATAATCAAAATAATAAAGATTAAATTTAAAAAAAGAAGATGAAGAAATTAAAATAATAATAGTTAACATTTCATAAAGTATTTCAAATAAAATAAGTAACAATCAAAAAAATAAGGATCAAATCTCATAAATAAAAAATTTCAATAAAACAATAATAGGAGAAAAAAATAATAATTATAAAAATAAGGACCAAAATTAATATAAAAATTAAAATTTAAGAAATAAAATTGAAAAATAAATATTCAAAACAAAATATATATAACAATCAAAAGTTTGAGGATCAAATTTGATATAATCAATAAATAATGATATTTTAAAATGTTTTACAACTTCCAGAAAGTGTTTTCCACCCAAATTTTTCAGGAAAATACTTTCCTGAAAATCAAGTTAAATTTTTCTTTGATTGAAAAGTATTTTTCATTGATCAATTTTTTTAATAGCAAACAAATACAAGAAAGTTTGGGAAGTGATTTTCTAGAAATCACTTTTTGAAAAACAAACATAACTAAAAAAAATACTTTCCTGAAAACCAAGTCAAATTTTTCTTTAATTGAAAAGTATTTTTCATTGACTAGAAAGTGTTTTCCATTGACCAGAAAGTTTTTTTTTTATTAACTAGAAAGTGTTTTTCGTTAACCAACTTTTTTAATAGCAAACAAATACAAGAAAGTTTAAAAAGTGATTTCTCAAAAACTACTTTTTAGAAAACAAACATAACCTAAATATGATAGGTTTTTTTTTAAAACCTTGTATATACCTATAAAAATATAGAGAGATTATTTTCTTATTATAAATGATTAATCTAGATAGATAAATATAATAGTTTATTATGTTTTAATACTTATATTATAAAAAATTGTTTAGTATCATGTATATATCAAAAGTTAACTCATTATTATCATGCATATACAAGAAGTTAACTCATCAAAATCTATCAAAAACCCAATGGAGTGGCAATAAACTATGGTTAATTTGGGATACAACCTTCTGAAGGCATGGTTTTTTATACAAATAATATAGTTGAAGTTGTCATTACAAGATGGAATGAAAGATTCTAC
Source organism: Populus ilicifolia (assembly GCA_015708895.1). Taxonomy (NCBI): domain Eukaryota; kingdom Viridiplantae; phylum Streptophyta; class Magnoliopsida; order Malpighiales; family Salicaceae; genus Populus; species Populus ilicifolia. The sequence goes on from SRLM01000098.1 coordinate 415,210, forward strand.
GGGTTCATGACGTTTCTCTAAAATCTTAAAAACTCCTAGAGCTTAGTTGTGAAAAATCTTTGAAATTGAAAAACATTGACGTGGTTTGATTGGTTTAACACTCCTCTTATGGCAAAAATTGTAGCCATAAAAAAGAGGAAACAAAAGGTATTGAAAATGTCATGATAAAAAAAAAACTTTAAATAATGATGTGAAATACAAGGTTGGCTATATTATATGAGCAACTACCATCTCAAATCTTTTAGTTTATTTATTAATAATAGATGGAGGCTGAGTAAGATAATATCTTAGAAAGACAAATTAAATATGAGTTTCAGTTGCTAAATCATAAGATAATATAAATAAATAAATAAATAAAGAAGGGGCATTGAACTCCTTCAAAATCCATTACACATAATAAAAATTTAAAATGGATTCCCATGAAAACTAATGACATTATTGAATATAATAAGATAAAATGTCAGCCCTGCAACTTTAAGATGATAAGATGAACAAATAACACAATGAATATTCAACAACAATTGTTTTTGTTAAAATGATTTGATGAAAATTGAAGAGTCGAATATTATAATGGAATCACATTTTATAGTTCCATCAAAACTTATGTTAACCAAAATATAATGCATTTACATGACTAATACTAAAGTCATCAACCATTAAATTGTTTTAATATATATATTTTTTTAAGACAAAAATAGTAAAAAAATTTATGAATATATATCTTTTTTAAATTAAGCCTTTATTTGCACCAAATGCCCTAGCAACATGGGATACAAAGACTAGTTATATAAAATATAAAATGAAATTTTTTTATAGCACAATGATATAGTTCAAGTGTAATATTATATATTAAAAGAAGAGTATTTAGAGTTATGATATATTAAAACAGTTGGCATTAATTTTATAAGATGTGTGTTTGAGACTTGTGGGTTGTCAAAAATAAAATTATAAGGTGTGATAGCCGAGTTGGACTGAGTTATAACGGATAATATTCTGCAAATGAGAGTAGGTCAGACCTTACATATATAATCAGAGTTAAAAACGACTCGTTCTTAAGTTAGGAAAATTATAACATTCCACGTAAAAAAAAATATGTTTAAAGCCAAGGTATATTAAAGCAGTTGGTAACTAATCTTATTGAACGTGTTTTAAGACCTGTAAGTTATTAGAAACAAAATCATAAGATTTAAAATTGGATTAAATTAAACTATAACAAATAATATTCTGCAAGAAAGTATGGGTTGCGCCTCATATCATATATTTATTTAGTTAATAAGGAAAAAGAAAGCTTTTAAGATGGAATAATAATAAATATAAGAAATTGAAAATAAATATAAATGAATAAATTAAAAATTAAATTATTTTAAGTTAAATATTGGGTAAGAATTGATTTTTAAAATATTTTTTATTTTGAATTATATCAAAAAAATATTTTTTTTAAAAAATATTTTTAATGTAAATAACATTAAAAAAAATTAAAAATATAAAAAATTAAAAAATTTAAGTTTTTTTTTTAAATATAAAAACAATTAATCTCTTTGAAAAATTCATGTGAAGTTCCCACCATATCCAAATGATGAGCTCACCCCAAAAAAGCCCAGGGATCATCTGTAATCTAAGCTGATCAAACGGTGGACCCACGGAAATCGAATCTGCGAGTTCATAAAGGATCTTTTTTACGGTAGCTTTAAGCTGTGGATTTTGTTCTTGTTCAAACCGCAATTATTAAGGAAATCATTGCTTCTTTAGCACCTCCTCAAGTTTAAATTACAAAAAGAGCTGACAGAGACGCAGAATCAACTGTTTTCCACCACAGCGAAACCCCACTGGGAGTTTGCAGCATCGAGCTTTTGTGGAACCGCAATCTAAATTCTATTCTCAACATTTGAATACCTGCTGCTGATTCTCTTCACCAGTCAGTCTGTCGTTGTACAAGTCTTTACTGCGTTTCGAAACGGGCCCGCCATCCTAAAAAGTTTCAATTATTTTATTAAAAATTAATTTTTATATATATTTTAAATTGTTTTGATGAAATGATTTTAAAAATAATTTTTTTAAAATAAAAAATATTATTTTAATATAAAATATTTTAAAAAATATTATAACCATACTTTCAAACAAAAACTAAACTATATCCTCTTATTGGAATTATTTAAAAAAACCTCATCATTAATATGAATTTTTCATTTAAAATTATTATTTTTTATTTTTTATTATTTTGATGTTAAAAATAAATTTTATGTTTGTTTTCTTCATTTCAAAAGATTATTATGATGAAATTTTTTTTTTTGACATTTTAGAGATGATTAAAAAATAATAATTGTGAGGGTTATTCTGGTGTCCAAGGGCATTTGGGTCATGATGCTCGTGACCAAAAATTTATCATGCCCGTAGGACCAACCCTATGTAGCCGTTACACTTGCCGTCTATTCTGCCGACGCGGCACTTCCGTAATTCAAAACCCTACCAAATCTTTTTCACGTATTAAACAAAAAATTCGACCGTTATCTTCCTTTCCATTCAACAAAACCACGACACTATTTTCTTTTCTTTCACAAAACGTCTCTCTAAAAGCTAGAAGAGAAATCAAGAAGACAACAATGGCTGCCGATTATGCATTCAGGGAGGGAGATGTGGAGATTGATGAGGGGCTCGGGTTCCCAAGAGCCTATGCAAAGCTTTGTAGAGATCGTGGTGTTGTTGGTACTTATAGCCATGGCCCTCCTTTCGCTTTCATTCCATATGCAATGCAGCAACATGAGGTAATTTAAAAGGACAAAAAAAACGGCCCTTTTGACAAATCTTTTTCTCTGTTTTAGTTTGTAGTGAAGGAGAAAATTAGCTCAGGGAGTTAAATTTTACAGGATTTACTCGAAAGTACACAGATAGGCCTCTGTTATTTGATTTTGTTTTCTTGATAATTTAATTCTTTTAGCTTCTTCTTTCTTCTCTTGGTTAACTAAGTTTCTCGTGAGAAACTCTACTTGGATAATATGGTTTTAGGACGAAATTGAAATGTTAAAGCTGGATTTAAACCGAACAAAAGGTTAAACAACCAAAATGGACCAAGAATTTTTGCATGAAATGTGGTTTTAAAGAGTTAATACAGTCAATAATTCAGCTAACGATGATTCTTTTTCCATCAACTCCGATGCTGTCTTTGATCATGATTTTCTCTGCAGATCTCGAGAGCAAGGGAATTAGAACAGATGTTTCCAATTATTGAACAAAAAGCGAAACAAACTGCCAAGCCCAAGATTTTTATCAGCCTCTTGTGGAAGCAGCTCAATCACTTAGGGTAAATTACCTCTTCATCTCTCTTCTCTGACCCATAAAAAAAGCTACTCAAATTTTTACGATATACGATCTCTGATTTATTTGTTACTTTGTTGGATTTTAGGAATGCCGGATTTGATCCTGCAGTAATCCGAGTGGACCCATACGGCAATGTTCTATATTTTCATGCTGATAAAGCCTCTCCTCTTGCTTGGGAAATTGATCACTGGTTCCCTTGCTCAAGTACATAATTAATCACTAATCTCTCTCTCCATGTCTGTGTGTATGAACTCATACAAAACATCTGTAATGTTTGGTTTTGCTCGTTGAAATTGTAGGGGGGGGATTGACAGTTCCAAGCAATTTGAGAATACTACAATGGCAAGTGTGCAAGAGAAAGCATAACAAGTTAGAGTTTCTTGTTCCGTGGTGGGATCTTCAACTGGGAATCTCTGTGAACCAGTTCTTATCCATCTTTGCGTCTTCCAACTCAGATTTCAGGTGGGTCAATATCGATATCTACCTTTTGCAGCAACCAAATTGAACGATGAAAGAAAAGTTATATAATGCACTTCGTTCCAAAATTATGGCAGGCACAGGGCGTTTTCATTTTTGTTCTCGGAAGGAGAAAGTGAGGAGCTAAATGCTTCCCAGAGTGTAGAGTCACATTCTTTTCCACAACATTTCATTGAATCGAGAGAGAAACTAGGCCTTGCTCCAGCTGCTGTTGTTGTATCTCGAAGAGAATCATATGATTCTTCTTTGGCTTTGAAATCATTGGATTACAACAGGCAGATGAGGTCTCATTCTCCTGCAATTGGTTAGTTGATGAATCTCAAATAGATAACTGTTATATATATATATATATGTTCCTTTTCTTTTACCAACCTTTTTATCATTTTTCCTCTCTGTTTCTTTTTCATGTACGCATAGTTATAAAATTGGATTTCATAAGGTAATGTAGTGTGTTCTTTGGTTGTCTGTCTTACTTTAGCTTCAAGAAAAGTGAAGCCAAGTTTTCTAAAAGAAAATGAGGACCCCGACTTTGTCACAAATCCATATCAAGCGATTGTCTTGGCCAGAGATTCTCTTAAGCAAAAAGAAGAAGCTCACAAGATGCAGGCTGAAATACTGAGTTTGGACGACGAAGTTAATGAAATAAAGAGAAAGAATGATGAGGAAAAGCTTACTATTCAGGACTTGGAATTGACACTGATAAAGCGTAGGAGGAGGGCAGAGAAGTGCAGGCGGCTAGCAGAGGCACAGTCTTCATACAGAACTATGCTAGAGAAGATGATTCGTGATGCTATGCACCAGTAAGATTTGTTACTCAACACAGGATTTCTCTCTTCATTTTTGTCATATACTGAATTATTATTGCAGGAGTGTTGTTTACAAGGAGCAAGTGAGACTGAATCAGGCTGCATCTAATGCACTGATGGCAAGGCTTCAAGCGCAGAAGGCAATATGCGATGCTTCAGAGAAAGAACTCCACAAGAAATACAAACAAAGGGACGAGCTTGAGAAACAAATTAGGCCTGAATGGGAACAAGGAAGGAAGAGATCAAGAATGGATGATATCTTACCTGAAGATGGAGACCATAAAACTACTTTTTATTTACCAGGAATCAGGCCAAGGACACCAATCCACAAGGAGCTCAGAGTGTTTCTAGAGGAGGAGCAGAAAGCATCTGAGGCTGGCTTGTCTGCTAACGAAGAATCAAAACGTGACGAAATTGAAGAGGAACTCAAACAATCTGAAATGACTATCATGAAGGAAGAGCAAAATAAATCAATTACCGCATTCGAAAATGAAATTCCAATTGAATACAAGCTTCGGGCACTGGAAATAGGAGAGGGAAAGAGAGACAAAATCCAATTCCCAGTTATCCAAGACCAAGAAATAGAGGAGGATGAGGAGAGCAGAAAGCAACGTGGGAAGGGAAATGTAGAGAGGTGGCTGCAATTGTTGTTGGAGAATTCTGGAGAAGAGATTGAACCTCAAAACTCAAACGGCTCTGGAGCAAACACATCTGATGACATCATTACAAAGCTGAACCAAAAGTTCCCACAGAAAGAGGCCAAGAGTTCAACACAGGTCCAGGGGGAGAAGCCGCAACTAATTTTACAAGGAAATGATAAAGGAACGAGGGTACAAGAGATTGTTGAGATAGAACCAAACAAAACACCGAAAGAAAAAGGAAATGGCACTGTTGGTGGTGGTGAAGCAGTCGGAAGTAGCAACAGTTTTGAAGGGAAGGAAAGAATAGAGAGCAAGAAAGAAAGAGTGCTTACAAGGTCTGAGAGTGCCAGGACATTGCGGCGTATCCCATCCTCTCCATCTTTGATCCTGGGTATGAGAAAGGGGGTGGAATGCATGAGGAAAAAGCCCATGGTTACTGGTGATGATGACTATGACGGGGATCGTGCTGCAGGGAACAGCTTCATCAAGTCATCCATCAAGAATATCAAGAAAGCAGTAAAATTCTGAAACTGCAATTCCACTTGTTCAATTCCATTTGTATTGTACCTTAAATTTTTCTTTTCTATTTTTTCAAACTCTATAGAGCGCTGCTAGCAATGGCAGCATCAGATGAATAATTGTGTGGAAATTTGTATTGTATATCCTAAAGTGTCTTTGATTTTTGTATGAGATTGGTTGTGAGATATATGTAATAACAGCTTGTTGTTTTTGCAAATAAATGTGATTCAGCTAAATTCATTTTCCCTGTAAAAATGTACTCTCTCGAAAAGTTCATCGACTCCGACACATACACGAAACCGAGATAAAAGATCCTCTTTTTTCTGCTGTTGAGTGTGCACTAACTAAAAATGAATCCCAGGTTCTGGGAATGCAATAGAGGCAACTTCCTCGATCCTCAACAAAATGGCAAAGATTTACTGGAGTCAGTACCCAGGCAGTGTGACGCATACGATGAGTGAAAAGTCAAGCAAACTAGGAAATTCTAGTTTGGGATGCATTGGAGGCAAGTGGATTGATTCTTTTGTAGCCTCAACAAATCACGGATATTACTCCCAATCGAGCCGAATAGCCAAGTTGGTCATAAATTCAATCATGAGGTCTTTCCCAAATTGGGGAATTGCAGATACGTTATACATGGATGCTTTTTTCAATCAAAATGTGTGTCGTGGAGCATCTTGTATGAATAATTCAAGAGCAAAATAATACCAGAAATAAACATCAAGTCACCAAATTGTAGCAGGATGAAGTAAAGCAAAAGGACATTTCTTGCATTCACCAGATCTCGCAATTTCATTTGAACACTACGGATTCAATTGTAAGAGAACGAAGTTTGAGCGGAAGGTTGAACTTAGATTGTATCAAAATTATAGGGCATCAATGCCATTTTCATACATTATAAGCAGATAAATGAGATCATACCTCACATACATGATACAATCTGTGTTTAGCACTTGTGTGTGAAAATTATCATGGTCTAGCTATCTTCTAAGCACATATACACTTGGGTTAATGGATCTCAATAATGTTCCATAGCCCAATTATAAGTCGTCCAGCACGACATTGAGGTTGCCTTTCCAGTATCTGACTACAATTTGAACAGCTCTGTATCCCTGATGGAAATCTCTTCGTAAACTATCTTGAAGATGCTTTCTTGTCATTTCTTTACCAGTAACCCTCATCGCCACAAGAGCACAAACCATCCTTGAAATGATGAAACTGCTCAGTATCCCTAACAGAAATCTCTCTGCGAACTATCTTGGAGATGAATTTGACAGTACTATGACAGCTTTTGCACATATATAGATTCTTTGTTACCCATATAGGCATCCCAGGAGCAGAGTTGATTAGGCTGTAAGCAATGGCCTGTCTCTCACTGTGCCCACAAAATATGTCAGCTTTTGAAGATTGAATTCCATCCATTGAACTGCATTCTTGACCATTGAAACCAGATGTCTTCATTTTCTCATAAAATCCCTCCAAAACAACATTTATTTCCTGCATTTGAGGGTGGAAATTATCACCACTAAGGAAAGCGTGAACGTTTCCCTTTACTTCCACCCAACTACACCCAGGATCAACGATTAGCCCTTCCTCTTTCATTGTCCTTCTTACTTTTGCAACTTCATCCCATTTACCACTGTCTGCATAGAGATTACACAAGAGAATATAATACCCAATACTTTCAGCATCCTCCTTGAAAATGTGCTGAGCGGCAAGCTCCCCTAGCAGAACGTGCCGGTGGATCCTACAGGCATTTAATAAGGCTCCCCAAATTGCTGGGTCTGGCTTTATAGGCATTCTCTCTATAAATTCATGAGCTTCGTTCAATTTCCCTGCACGACCAAGTAAATCAACCACACAGGCATAGTGTTTCAAATTTGGGGTGATATGATAATTGACTTTCATTCTCTGGAAGTACTCCAAACCTTCAGTTACCATTCCAGATCTACTGCAAGCACATAGTAGAGAAATGAATGTAACATCATCAGGATTTATTTCAGATTCCACCATCCTTTTGAATAACTCCATGACCATAGCCCCTTTCCCTTTCTGAGCATATCCTGTGAGCAAAATATTCCAAGCCCCGACATCTTTTTCATTCAAGTTAAACTGGTTTAATGCAGTTCTCATCCTTCCACATCTGACATACAAGTCCAAAATTGCATTGGGTAGAAATCCATCGAAACCCACTCCAGCCTTTAATGCATGGGCATGAATCTCTTTTCCGCACATCAAAGCTCCTACTCTAGCACATGCAGAGAGGGCAGAAATCAATGTTACAGAATTTGGTTTTGACTTCAATATCATTTTCCGAAAGAAAATCAAAGCCTCAAAACACCGATTGTTAATCCGAAGCCCATTAATTACTGAAGTCCAGGATATCACATCCTTGTCAGGAATTTGATGGAAGATTTCCAAAGCCTTTTCAATGCGTTTGCACTTTGAATACATATCGATGAGTGAGTTTGCAACAACTACATACAATATGTGCCCAGTCCTCTCGGCAAGCTCATGAAGCTTCATGCCCATATCTAATTGCCCTAATGAAGCACAAGCAGATAAAACACTGGCTATTGTTACCTCATCAGGCATGATTCCCGTTATCTCCATGGTTTTATAAGTCTCCAAGGCCTTGTCAGGTAGCAAATTATCCACACAACCAGAAATCATTGTTGTCCATGACACGACATCTCTGCATTCCATTCCTGAAAAAACACTTTCTGCTTCTTTCCAATGCCCAACACTCAAGTACATTTGAATCAAAGAGTTATACACTGAAATATTACCATCATAGGCTGTTCTCACGACATAACTGTGAAGTTGTGTCCCTAATCTTTCATCGCCAAGAAGCTCACAAGCAGATATCACGCTCGTCATAGTCATCAAATCAGGATCAATTGAAAGCTCACGCATCCTGAAAAACAACTCCAACCCTTCCAAACACTCATCGTTCTCAAAATACCCTGAAATCATTGCATTCCAAGAAATCCTATCCCTAGTGGGCATTTTGTCAAACAACATCCGCGCTGAAACAACATCCCCGCATTTTACATACATAGTAATCAAAGCATTGACAACATCAACATCCATGTCAAAATCAAATCTAATCACATGAGCATGAACCTCTCTCCCTCTCACTAAATCCATTGCCCCAGCACAACTCCTCAAAACAGAAGGGAAAGTATAGACATCAGGCCTAATTCCAGCCCACAAGATCCTATGATACAAACACAAAGCCTCATCAAAAAACCCTGCTTTTGCATAACCACCAACCAAAACATTCCATGAAAACAAATCTCTCTCTCCCATCCTCCCAAAGACATTCCAAGCGTTACTCACATCACCAAACCTCACAAACATACTCAACAACGCATTTCCAAGCCTAACACTCAACAGGGTCACCAATGAACTCAACACAGCTTTCCACACATACTCACCCTCATTGTATCCTCTCTTATTCTCACATAACCTTATCAAAGCAACAAAGCAGTCCTCTTCTACGGGAATTTTAACTTCTTGCATTGAAGCAAGGTGTTTCAGAGCTTGTTCAAGGTTCCCGCTCATACATAGTTGAAGCAAGCGTGAGTTTGTTGGGTTTTGAGGGGTAATTGAAGTAGTGGCTGCGGTGTTGAGTGAGTTTTGAGGGGGGTTAAGTGTAGAAGAGAAAAGTTGTGGCTTTTGGGGTTTGAAAGAGAGGGTAAAAGTTTTGTTGGGGTTGTGGGTTCCGGGGAAGTGGGAGTTAAGGTTTTGAAGGTGTTGGTGGAGAGGAAATCGTGGGGTTTTAGCACAGAGAGCCATTTTTGCAAAAGAGCATTGTTTGCAAGCAAGCAAGAAAGAAAGAAGTTTTGGCTGCGGTTTAGCAGCTTCCCGATAAACTGTAATAACCCCAGTGATTTTACAGTTAAGCTGGTTAGCTCCTGCTTTATTTGTTTTCCTATTTTTTTATAGTTGAATCTGATAGTATATTTTGTTTGGATTATTCTCATTCCGTCGACGAAAGTACTGACTTCAATTATAACTTCTGAGGCTCATTTTAAAGCCTATGGCTACCTAATCCATTGAATCATTAAATTTCCTGACACGATTACCTGTAGTGTGCGTTGCTTTCACCATGCCTTCCATCCTTTCATGTTTTATAGGTAAAATTTTATATTTTTTTTAGTTAGGTCCTTAAACTTTTTATTTAGACAATTTAATCCTAATTAAAGAATAATTAACTTCAAATTCTTAAAAAAAGTGGGATTAGAAGAAAAGGGATTAAAATGAAAAATATAACAAACATGAGTTGCATGTCCTAAATTTTGAAAAAGATATTTTTTGGTTCTTAAACTTATATAATCATCCAAATTATACGGTCTATCAATATTTTTTAAATTTTAATTTTGATAAAAAAATTTATTTTTATTATTTTTTTGTCCCTGATTGAGAAAGTAAAGAGATAGAAAAAGAGATTGTTGGATCCCAATACTATATATATATATATATATATTATTAACACTGATTTTGCCCATCAAAATAGACTAAAGTTGTGTTAAATTGTTCAATTTAACGAGGAGTCTATATTAGTTTTTTGCTTCCTTGAAAGTTATAAAAAAAATATATGTGAGATGGGTTAATTTTTTGTTTCAGCTTGAGTTCAATTTTTAAGGTAATGTTTTGGGTTTTTTTAGGTTAGTGATAGGTTTATTATGATTTCCAATGTGTTTTTATTGATGTTTTAGGTCAAAAACATGTTAGTAAATGAGTTTTTAGGTAAAAAAACCTGGAGTATAATTTTTCAATCATCATAGTAGCTAGAATTTAGGTAAAATTGATAATGAGTCATCTAATTTTTTTTTAAAAAAAATTAGATGAATGAAATGTCATTTATCCGAAGAGTATCTAAAAAAAAGAGATCAGCTATATGAGCTATGATGAAATGGGCCAAGGCTGGCCAGGCTCAGTAATGTCTGTTTTTTTTATTAATTTTTATTTTAATTAATATTTTTAATTTAATTATATTTATATTAATACCCTTTTCTTTTTTATTTTGTTTAGAGAATCTCTTTTAAATGTTAACAATTTTTTATTTGTGTTTAATTTTTAAAGAGGTTTTTTTAAATTATCTATGATTTTTTTAATTTTACGTATAGATGAACTATATTTCAAAAAAATATATTTTCAGGTGATATTTTTAATATGTGTAACATTAAATATTATTTTTTTATTCAATCAATTGAATATATTTTTTTATTTTCATTATCATTTGGTTAAATAAAAAAATATTTTAATTAAAAAATTAGCAAACATGATTGGAAAAATATCTAGTTTTATGTGATTAAATATCTTGATGTATATTTGTATTTTGGTTTTTTAAATTTTATTTATAAATATTGTTAATAATATTTTGTTTATTTATTAGCACATAGTTCTTAATTTATTTGATTACATATGCACATAAACTTTTTTTATTTACATTTAAATTTTTTAAAACTATAAAAATGCAATGAAAAATCTACATACACAAAAAAATACATAATTAGTATGTTTAACTTGCAGGAAATACGGGCCACAATAATTAGTGTGTGCTTTGTATTGGTAGATAATATATATATATATATATATATATATATAGAATTCAAATAAACACCAAGCAAAGGTATCTCTAACTACAAATTCTTGTGCAATAGCATTAAGATTTTTGTTATTTAACATTATTGCTAACACCTCTCGTTGGTCGAAGAACTATGTTTTTTATCAAAAAAGAAAAAGGTCAAGTGGCCTGAGAAGGAAGGAATGGACAGTCATCTCTTAGCTGGAGACCAGGGAGATCTATACATGAAAATGCAAGAGATTTCTTATTCCATACATACTTCATTATTCCTCGAGTCATAATTATAATAACAAGGAACATATTGTACAACGCCTGAAAACCAAAATCTATTACTGCTAATTAATTGGATTTAGACTCGGCTTAGCATAAAAACCGGCCAACTGGGCACGCCGATCGATCATATCCCTGACCTTCAAGACGTTGATTTTCTCCACACGAGAGGAGCTTTATTTTTGCCTCTCACTAGCTTTGTCTTCAAGTCCACGGGAGTTCGTATCCCAAAACCCACCTCTCCTTCTCCTTCATTACTCTCTTCAATCTTATCAACAACACTAACGTTATGACTTTTCATTGAAGGCATGACGTTCCCAAGCTTCTTCCACCTGAAAAACCCTTTCTTTTTCTCCCACGACCTTTCCATTTGCGCTTGCATGGCATAGCATTGGCTTTGTAGCCTATGCACATCTTCTCTGAGCTTCCTTACCTCTGTTTGTTGCATGCTCAGTTCACGTTTCGAAAGGCACCTGGCCGGGCCCTCAAGCCCTATGTAGGGGCTTCTAGTTCCACTAAATGACCCGCTCCAATCCATTTGTCGATTAAGTTTGGTATGCTCGGAGAAGAGGACTTGGATCACAGCACGAACGGGCAATCGTTCATTCTGGGCAGCATGGAGTGATGCTTCCTGGGAGAGTTTCCGGCTATCAATTAATCTAAAAAGAACCTTTCTTTCTTGCTTTGACACTCCAGGATGTGCCTGAGATCAGAAGAGAGCATTAATTTATCATCCACAAGGTACTTCAAAAATACCGATCCATAAATATTCCAGTCACAGAATACTAGAAACTAAATAATTTTTCTAGACTAAAATGTTTTTGTATGTGTGATAATATCCATCTTTTATTTGGATAGGCAGGGCACAAGCTTGTAGCAACTAGCAAGTACCGAGTCCCACTCCATTAATGAGGAAGATTTCAGATGCAGGCTAGTGAAAACAACATAACAGTGAATTGAATGCTTCTGCACTCTGATTGATGATTTTAATATTGATCTCATGATGCATAAAGAAACATGTCAAATGCCGGTATAATTCAACGCTGACACCACCCTTCATGTCAAGTTGCTCCTGCTTTGCAATAACGCCACCCCACCCCACCCCAC